>JAJKFL010000427.1:3906757-4381757 GCA_021186555.1 Reticulitermes speratus
TGCGATCTTCGCGCTACTGGGATGTTACGCAGCATAGATTGGTAGTCACTGACGTTTCGGGACAACCTATCGGTCCCATCTTCAAGGGTCAAGTAGTCATTGAAGATGGGACCCGACAGGTTGTCCCGAAACGTTGGGATGTTACACTTACTGACGTTTCGGGACAACCTATCGGCCCCATCTTCAAGGGTCAAGTAGTCATTGAAGATGGGACCCGAAAGGTTGTACCGAAACGTTGGGATGTTACGCAGCATAGATTGGTAATCACTTACTGACGTTTCGGGACAACCTATCGGTCCCATCTTCAAGGGTCAAGTAGTCATTGAAGATGGGACCCGACAGGTTGTCCCGAAACGTTTGGATGTTACACTTACTGACGTTTCGGGACAACCTATCGGCCCCATCTTCAAGGGTCAAGTAGTCATTGAAGATGGGACCCGACAGGTTGTACCGAAACGTTGGGATGTTACGCAGCATAGATTAGTAATCACTTACTGACGTTTCGGGACAACCTATCGGTCCCATCTTCAAGGGTCAAGTAGTCATTGAAGATGGGACCCGACAGGTTGTCCCGAAACGTTGGGATGTTACACTTACTGACGTTTCGGGACAACCTATCGGCCCCATCTTCAAGGGTCAAGTAGTCATTGAAGATGGGACCCGACAGGTTGTACCGAAACGTTGGGATGTTACGCAGCATAGATTGGTAATCACTTACTGACGTTTCGGGACAACCTATCGGTCCCATCTTCAAGGGTCAAGTAGTCATTGAAGATGGGACCAGACAGGTTGTCCCGAAACGTCGGTAAATAACTACCACTCTACGCTGCATAACATCCCACAGGACTTCAGTCTTCCAGTAACATCTCCGCGAGGTCTCGCACATACATGCCGAAGCCAGCAGCTTTCCTTTGCCAACGTGTCCAAGAACTCGGGAGTCAGATTGATTGCTTTAATTCTGTCGCAAGGCACAAATGTTCGAAATTGTCACCACAGAACGTCGGTGACGACACCGAAAGAGACATCGCCGTGTGTTCACCACGGCGGAAGACAACGAGGCCGGCTGATAGCCGTGACCCAGCCGTTTGTTCGTGTTGACGCGCTCCATAAACAACGACGGTTGTAAAAGACAGACGCCTGCGAGAGGGGTTTAAAAAGACAGAGGACTGCGAGGGAGTTAAAAAGACAGAGGAGTGGAATTATGCAGCCAACTGCAGTCTGTTTCAGTTAAGTGCTAAATACACGTTTCGGTTCATCGTTTTATCGCTACCTATCAGTCACAAGCAGCTGTCATGCCTTTGGCCCTTTGTACACCGCAGCCCGCTAAGTGTTACAGTTGGCAGCCAACCTGCAGTAGGCCTACCGCCTACACAGGCCGTTGTTTATGGATCGAAATTCTATTCAGGAAGAAATTAAGAGCAGATTGAAGTCACGTAATTCTTGTTATCATTCTGTGCAGATCTTGTGTCTTACAGTTTGCTGTACAAAAGTACAAACATTAAGATATACAGAACTGTAATTGTGTTGTTGTTTTGTGTGGGTGTGAAACTTGGTCTGTCACACTGAGGGAGGAACATAGGCTGAGGGTGTTCGAGAATAGGGTGCTGAGGAGGATATTTGGGTCTAAGAGGGACGAGGTAACAGGGGAGTGGAGAAGACTACATAACGAGGAACTTAATGATCTGTACTGATCACCAAATATTATTCGGGTGATCAAATCAAGAAGAATGAGGTGGGCGGGGCATGTAGCACGTATGGGGGAGGGGAGAGGTGCATACAGGATTATGGTGGGGAGACCTGAGGGAAGGAGACCACTTGGAAGACCCAGGCGTAGATGGGAGGATAATATTAAAATGGATCTTCAAGAAGTGGGGATGGGGGGGGGGCATGGACTGGATTGATATGGCTCAGGATAGGGACAGGTGGTGGGCTGTTGTGAGTGCGGTAATGAACCTTCGTGTTCCATAAGACGCGGGAAATTTCTTGACTAGCTGACGACCTGATAGTTTCTCAAGAAGGACTCTGCTCCATGGAGTTAGTTAGTTAGTTAGTTAGTTAGTTTAGGGGAAGGGATGTCTTCAGAAGCTCTTCTATCATCACTTCTTCTTTATTCACCATTTTCGCCTTTACTTTCCCGCCATATATTCTCTCTATCACCCATCTTCATCTACACTATACACTACAATCCAATCTAACTCCACAAAGCAGATCCCCACATTAACCCTTCAACACCGACGCCGGTGCACTGCACTGACCTATAATTCTTAACAAGCAGCCGGTCTCGGTGCACCGTACGTTCGTGAACGCATTTGAGGACACTACAAATGTAACACCGAGCTGTCTTCGCCAGTAGTTGGAATTCAAACCGCAGTTATTTAAGGGTCAATGAGACAACAGTTGCTAAGGTAGTAGATAAATAAAATGTATTTAATGGAATTCGAATATTTATTGCCGTGTTCACAACAGCTAGCCACACGTCCATATTGTGAGCCAGATTAATCCAATACACACCTTACAATTCTATATTTCATTTCACATATTTCTATATTACCACCTAACATCAATGTCTAAGGTTACTGTGTCATTAGCATCAAGAACTATATTAATAAGCGGAAGGATACACTGAGTAGAACAGTCGTATCAGTTAAGTGGTTTCAAAAATTTACAACACACTACACTAGCTGCATGACCCTTGACATTTTCGAAATTACGGTTTCATAATGTTATCCTTCTATTCTTATTAGTAGCACACCCCAATGTTTTCTGCTGCCGCTCGCTTACTGGGATTGCGGGTTCGAATCCCGCCGGAGGCATGGATGTCTGTCTGTTGTGAGTGTTGTGTGTTGTCAGGTAGAGGTCTCTGCGTCGGGCTGATCACTGGTACAGAGGAGTTCTACCGAGTGTGGTGTGTCTGAGTGTGATCGTGAAGCCTCGAAAAATGAGGCGGCCTAGGCCCCCCAAGGTGCTGTCGAAACATTGAAAAAAAAATACCCCAATGTTTTGCCAATTCACATTCTCTCCCTTTTCACACGCTACAGCCGTCTATTTTTACAACCACCCCCTCCTCTGCGTCGGGCTGATCACTGGTACAGAGGAGTTCTACCGAGTGTGGTGTGTCTGAATGTGATCGTGAAGCCTCGAAAAATGAGGCGGCCTAGGCCCCACAAGGGGCTGTCGAAACATTGAAAAAAAAAATACCCCAATGTTTTGCCAATTCACATTCTCTCCCTTTTCACACGCTACAGCCGTCTATTTTTACAACTACCCCCTCCTCTGCGTCGGGCTGATCACTGGTACAGAGGAGTTCTACCGAGTGTGGTGTGTCTGAGTGTGATCGTGAAGCCTCGAAAAATGAGGCGGCCTAGGCCCCCCAAGGTGCTGTCGAAACATTGAAAAAAAAATACCCCAATGTTTTGCCAATTCACATTCTCTCCCTTTTCACACGCTACAGCCGTCTATTTTTACAACCACCCCCTCCTCTGCGTCGGGCTGATCACTGGTACAGAGGAGTTCTACCGAGTGTGGTGTGTCTGAATGTGATCGTGAAGCCTCGAAAAATGAGGCGGCCTAGGCCCCACAAGGGGCTGTCGAAACATTGAAAAAAAAAATACCCCAATGTTTTGCCAATTCACATTCTCTCCCTTTTCACACGCTACAGCCGTCTATTTTTACAACCACCCCTCTCTCTAAGCTCAAGATAAATTAATAGAACCTCAGACGAAGCAATCAAAGTCTGTAAGCCAGCAGTAGAATTAGATTGATTAAAACACCCTGGAGACAAAAGCTAAGAGGTAAAACTTGCGTCTAAATGAGATTCATCTCTTGATTTGTTTTCCTAGGCCTAGAACTGGAAAGTTCTTGTTGACGCTTGCTAGATGCTCCAGCCATCCTCATATCTCAAGTACCACCATAACAAAAAGCGCGCTCGACTTCCGAGAATAATTCTATCGCAACTGGGAATAGAAATTCTATAATTCATACAGTAAAGTACAGTCTGATTTTGTGCTCGATTCAGGGACGGACTAAGGGATGAACCAGCCGGGCAGCTGCCCGGGGCGCCAATATATAAGGGGCGCTAAGACGTCACTGGCATAATCAGAAAATATGGTGTTGGTAAACGTCGGTTTCTACACACAATCCAATTTCTTCGAAAATTACCCGCTTTTCGGCCACGCGCCATCAAAAGTTTCGCGAATCCTGTTCTAGTCCGAAAAACTTTGAAAAATATAGGTTTTGAGAGTCGCAATTAGTGTGTCCGGATTAGCCCTGGCTCGGTTACAACTTGCTGTATAGTGCAAGATTTGTCCGAGTACACTAACAGACTGTACTGATGAAGGGCATTATTTGGGACTGAGATGAAAGACTGACAGGAGATGTACAAAGCTACATAATGACGAGATTAATTATGTAAACTGTTAACAAGTTATTATCAAGGATAATGAGATGGGTGGGGTATGTAGCACGTGTGGAGTAAAAAAATACATACAGGGTTTAGGTGGGAACACCCGAAGATTACAGAGCACTTGGAAGAACTAGACGTAGATGCGAGGATAATATACAATTGGATATTATTAAAATGAGAGGAATATCGTACATACAATAAAAAGAAGAAAGGCTAACTGGATTGGTCACATCTTGCGTAGAAACTGCCTTCTGAAACATGTGATTGAAGGAAAGTTAGAGGGAAGGATAGAAATGACGGGAAGACGAGGGAGAAGACGTAAGCAGCTACTGGATGACCTTAAGGAAAAGAGAAGATACTGGAAATTGAAAGAGGAACCACTAGATCGCACTCTGTGGAGAACTCGCTTTGGAAGAGGCTACGAACCTGTCGAGAGACAGACTACAGAATGAAGAGGCTACGGACCTGTCGTAAGACAGACTACAGAATGAAGAGGCTACGGACCTGCCGTAAGACAGACTACAGAATGAAGAGGCTACGGACCTGTCGTAAGACAGACTACAGAATGAAGAGGCTACGGACCTGTCGTAAGACAGACTACAGAATGAAGAGGCTACGGACCTGTCGTAAGACAGACTACAGAATGAAGAGGCTACGGACCTATCGTAAGACAGACTACAGAATGAAGAGGCTACGGACCTGTCGTAAGACAGACTACAGAATGAAGAGGCTACGGACCTGCCGTAAGACAGACTACAGAATGAAGAGGCTACGGACCTGTCGTAAGACAGACTACAGAATGAAGAGGCTACGGACCAGTCGTAAGACAGACTACAGAATGAAGAGGCTACGGACCTGTCGTAAGACAGACTACAAAATGAAGAGGCTACGGACCTGTCGTAAGACAGACTACAGAATGAAGAGGCTACGGACCTGTCGTAAGACAGACTACAGAATGAAGAGGCTACGAACCTGTCGTAAGACAGACTGCAGAATGAAGAGGCTACGGACCTGTCGTAAGACAGACTACAGAATGAAGAGGCTACGGACCTGTCGTAAGACAGACTACAGAATGAAGAGGCTACGGACCTGTCGTAAGACAGACTGCAGAATGAAGAGGCTACGGACCTGTCGTAAGACAGACTGCAGAATGAAGAGGCTACGGACCTGTCGTAAGACAGACTGCAGAATGAAGAGGCTACGGACCTGTCGTAAGACAGACTACAGAATGAAGAGGCTACGGACCTGTCGTAAGACAGACTGCAGAATGAAGAGGCTACGGACCTGTCGTAAGACAGACTACAGAATGAAGAGGCTACGGACCTGTCGTAAGACAGACTGCAGAATGAAGAGGCTACGGACCTGTCGTAAGACAGACTGCAGAATGAAGAGGCTACTGACCTGTCGTAAGACAGACTGCAGAATGAAGAGGCTACGGACCTGTCGTAAGACAGACTGCAGAATGAATGAATTAATAAATTAATAAATAAAATAGGATCCTAGGATGTGGACTGGATTCGCCTGTCTCAGGTGCTCCCTGAAGATGGTGTATTGACATCGAAACATGTCGGAGTTATATATGTAACATTCATATGTGAAGAGTAGCGTGCATTTAGTTGGTTCAATAAACTGACTACAAAGTCTAAAATAATAATAAATAACAACAAATGACAATGTATCAACAATAACTATCATAATCACAAATAATGACAATTACAATTACCAACAGTGTAAGCTGTTTCTCCAGTTCTGACAGTACGCGTCTGACAGTAGATCTATCTAGTACTCGCATAAAGGCAAAAGTCAAAGTGAAAGCCCCAGCCTGATGTTCTGAAGTCAGAGGGTAACTACCCCAAGCAATCCATCGTCTCTCCTCGCTGGACTCCCGAAGTCTGCGGTTGGCACACATAAAATATCCTTCCCAACATAAACACGTGTTCAACATTTCCTGTAGACAAATGTGAGCTTCCGGGAAGTCCAATTTATACCCCTGACACTCTTCAGATACTTTGCGAAAGTTTAATATGGAACGTGAATCAAGTACCATTCAGTATCTTCTCGCTTTGACTGACGCATCCATCTTGTGCTTCCTTACCGCCAGGACGACGCATCTTCAAGAGTCTTGCCAACACCGTCATGTAAGAGCCATTAGGGCTTCGTAAACTTGAAACTTAAGGGACTTACAGCAATATATTAACAAACAAGTTATATTTACACTATATGCAATTAATCTAACCATGCTGCCAGTTGGTCCGCCTTACACAGGTCGGATGTCGAAATGATGAAAGGCAAAGCATGTACAAGGAAGATGTTGTAGACTAAGACAGCATGTCGGCAGGAGGAACTGGAGAAAACCATGAAAACCACCAGAATAATCGGTGTATCGGCCCAGAGTCCTACCACTACAATATACGTTCTTGATCTCGCTAAACCGCTTAAAGCCCAGTGGTTACTATATGTACCACCAGGTTTAACATACACAAATTCTACGTTCTGCTCACACAGTGTATTTATGTGTTTTGTGTGGATCACAGAACAAACAGCGATTATTTCACTGTACAGCATTAACTGACTGGTTTGTATAACTGAGACGGAGTGTGTTTACTGCGCGGTACGGACTGTATTTATGTGTTTTGTGTGGATCTCAGAACAAACAGCGATTATTTCACTGTACAGCATTAACTGACTGGTTTGTATAACTGAGACGGAGTGTGTTTACTGCGCGGTACGGACTGTATTTATGTGTTTTGTGTGGATCTCAGAACAAACAGCGATTATTTCACTGTACAGCATTAACTGACTGGTTTGTATAACTGAGACGGAGTGTGTTTACTGCGCGGTACGGACTGTATTTATGTGTTTTGTGTGGATCTCAGAACAAACAGCGATTATTTCACTGTACAGCATTAACTGACTGG
This sequence comes from Reticulitermes speratus, assembly GCA_021186555.1. Lineage (NCBI taxonomy): Eukaryota > Metazoa > Arthropoda > Insecta > Blattodea > Rhinotermitidae > Reticulitermes > Reticulitermes speratus. The sequence goes on from JAJKFL010000427.1 coordinate 3,914,078, forward strand.
TTTGTATAACTGAGACGGAGTGTGTTTACTGCGAGGTACGGACTGTATTTATGTGTTTTGTGTGGATCTCAGAACAAACAGCGATTATTTCACTGTGCAACATTAACTGACTGGTTTGTATAACTGAGACGGAGTGTGTTTACTGCGCGTACGGACTGTATTTATGTGTTTTGTGTGGATCTCAGAACAAACAGCGATTATTTCACTGTACAGCATTAACTGACTGGTTTGTATAACTGAGACGGAGTGTGTTTACTGCGCGGTACGGACTGTATTTATATGTTTTGTGTGGATCTCAGAACAAACAGCGATTATTTCACTGTACAGCATTAACTGACTGGTTTGTGTAACTGAGACGGAGTGTGTTTACTGCGCGGTACGGACTGTATTTATATGTTTTGTGTGGATCTCAGAACAAACAGCGATTATTTCACTGTACAGCATTAACTGACTGGTTTGTATAACTGAGACGGAGTGTGTTTACTGCGCGGTACGGACTGTATTTATGTGTTTTGTGTGGATCTCAGAACAAACAGCGATTATTTCACTGTACAGCATTAACTGACTGGTTTGTATAACTGAGACGGAGTGTGTTTACTGCGCGGTACGGACTGTATTTATGTGTTTTGTGTGGATCTCAGAACAAACAGCGATTATTTCACTGTACAACATTAACTGACTGGTTTGTATAACTGAGACGGAGTGTGTTTACTGCGCGGTACGGACTGTATTTATATGTTTTGTGTGGATCTCAGAACAAACAGCGATTATTTCACTGTACAGCATTAACTGACTGGTTTGTGTAACTGAGACGGAGTGTGTTTACTGCGCGGTACGGACTGTATTTATGTGTTTTGTGTGGATCTCAGAACAAACAGCGATTATTTCACTGTACAGCATTAACTGACTGGTTTGTATAACTGAGACGGAGTGTGTTTACTGCGCGGTACGGACTGTATTTATGTGTTTTGTGTGGATCTCAGAACAAACAGCGATTATTTCACTGTACAACATTAACTGACTGGTTTGTATAACTGAGACGGAGTGTGTTTACTGCGCGGTACGGACTGTATTTATGTGTTTTGTGTGCATCTCAGAACAAACAGCGATTATTTCACTGTACAACATTAACTGACTGGTTTGTATAACTGAGACGGAGTGTGTTTACTGAGCGGTACGGACTGTATTTATGTGTTTTGTGTGGATCTCAGAACAAACAGCGATTATTTCACTGTACAACATTAACTGACTGGTTTGTATAACTGAGACGGAGTGTGTTTACTGCGCGGTACGGACTGTATTTATGTGTTTTGTGTGGATCTCAGAACAAACAGCGATTATTTCACTGTACAACATTAACTGACTGGTTTGTATAACTGAGACGGAGTGTGTTTACTGCGCGGTACGGACTGTATTTATGTGTTTTGTGTGGATCTCAGAACAAACAGCGATTATTTCACTGTACAACATTAACTGACTGGTTTGTATAACTGAGACGGAGTGTGTTTACTGCGCGGTACGGACTGTATTTATGTGTTTTGTGTGGATCTCAGAACAAACAGCGATTATTTCACTGTACAACATTAACTGACTGGTTTGTATCACTGAGACGGAGTGTGTTTACTACGCGGTACGAACTGGGTCTTTATATGTAACTGACTTTAATTCTCCAATGCTCCATACTCATCATCTACATGTTACTCTTACAAGAAGGGCAGAAAAACAAAGCCCAGGAACCTTCCAAAAAGCAAAGCTCTTTCGAAAATCGGGGGAGAATTGGATAGAAAAATACCTTCGCATTTTTTGTCTTTAAAGAGTGAAACTACAGGAGGTGTCCTTTACTCTGCGATATAAAGCTGCGTGATAGTGTAATTGGTAACCGATGTTTCGAGAAAACGTGGTGGTCTCATCTTCAAGGGTCGAAACGTCCATGAAGACTCCACCTCTAAAATTACTACCAAAATTTCAAACTCCTCTCCCTATATCTTGATGAGTTGTGGCTGCCCCCCTAACACACACAGCCACGTCATTCTATTTTACATAAACAGTCGCGTACCAGAGCACAAGCCGTGCCATCATTACTTCCAATTAAGCCAGTCACACACTCCTACGGCAACAGCCAGCACACAGCCACTACGGCCAAGACATGACCGTTCATAACCAACAAATTAGTGTACATAACCAACAAAACAGTACAAGCAAGTTATAATTACGTGAATATTGGTTATAGTACAAGCCCTCCAATGTTCAAGCCTGGGGTGGGCAACGTACTTCATTAGTGACGCCATAATCCTGGTACAAGTGCAATTACCACCACTCCAGCGTTCATTAACAGCTGAAGAGGCACGGAACAGTCACAGCCACAAATAGTACAAGCACTTTAAATTCATCAGCGTTAAGATTAGTTCTTAATTTTCGTTTATTTACCCTTTTTAAAATCATTCACTGTGTGTACCATTTGCTATGCCACTACACTACACTCCGTATGACATTCAAAACACCGCCTCCCCCCCCCAATGGCTCGACAGCCCCTTGGGGGCATAGGCCGCCTCATTTTCGAGGCTTCACGATCACACTTTTTGAGACACACCACACTCGGTAGGACTCCTCTGGACGAGTGATCAGCCCGTCGCAGAGACCTCTACCTGACAACACACAACACTCACATGAGAGACATCCATGCCCTCGGTGGGAATCGAACCCGCAATCCCAGCAAGCGAACGGCCATAGACCCACGCCTTAGACCGCGCGGCCACTGGGATCGGCACACCTATATAAATATTAAACATTCAAAACCTAGTGGTAAGTATATGCACCACATGACGCAACAAAACTCTACATTTTACCCACACACTGTATTTATATGTTTTGTATGATTATCACAATAATAACACACATTACTCTAAATATTAACAGAGTGGTTTTTGTGGCGGAAGAATGTGTTCTCTGCGAGGTACGGACTGAAATGTTATATGTAATTTACATGAAGGCAAATCTTCAGTGGGTTAAACAACTGTCGTTGCTAATGGAAACATACATTGAGATAGGAACTGAAGTTTGAAATGTAATTCAGAAATAAATCATTCTTCAGAAGGTTGATATATCTTTAAAAACGAGGCCGGGTGAAAGATGTGAAATACTCTATCGATAAATTACCAGAAAATCTGACAATTTCGGATAACTCAGGAGTTTCCCGCCAACACGAATAACAAAAGTGTTGTTCCAGAGTGGAATATCGATACAACTGAAGCCAGTTGAGACTTTACCGACAGATACGTAATTTGGGTGCCAGATCTGGGTTTGTTACAGCAGTAAGCACGAAGGACTTTTGTGTTGCGACATGTGACGCTGTGGAGTGTGGTATTTAATGTTTCAAAGCGTCCAACTGCCTCCGTCTTGACGACAGGAGAATGTGAACATGGAGGCAGTTGGTACCTAACTAACAAGATACAGGATGTGACATCACAAAAGATTTTACACGAACCGCCAAGACAACATCACATTTCACATAGGTTTATATAATGGAGACGCTACGCGTTTTCTCTGAGGTAGATACGGCAGTTTCAAATATTATTTAGATGAAGTTCATGCTTCAAAACAGGGGTGCACAAATCCCGGGCGCCAGGTCGTCCGGGCTACTAAAAAGTGTGTACGGTGGCGCCTAATATTTGTGGGTCCTCAGTATGGAACTTGCTTCATGTCACCCTTCTGGGGCCTAGAATTTTGAGGTGGCTCCTAGATTTTTTGGGGAAATTTGTGCAGCCCTCCTTTAAATACTATTTATATGAAGTGCTTGCTTCAAACAGTTACACCCGCTTTAAAAATGAACCAGAAGTCCGCAACGGCCGCGCCTGGGAGCACCAGTAAGGTCCATGCTCGGGTCTGATTCAATGGATACCAATACAACGTTACATAAAATATTTCGGACATTTTTGGGACATAATTTTCGTAAACAAAAAAGTTATTTTTAGGTCAATTTATCTAATGCTCGTGACACAGAAAATTAACAAACAGAATACACAGCTGTGACGCTGCCTGTGTGTTGTGAATTGACCAGCGAGTCAAGGCAATTTTCTCTAGCATTTTCGTAGTTTACCCCTCCCAGAAATACAGATTAACTAACTAACCAACTAACTAACTCCCTGGAGCAAAGTCCTTCTTCAGAAGCTAAAAATTCCTTACCTAATGATGAAATTAACAGCAGTTTAAGGAAAACGAAAGTTCATTACCGCATTCACAACAGCACGTCAATGTCCATATCCTGAGCCAGATTAATCCAGTTCACGCCCCCGCAATATTATTTACTAAAGAGCCATTTTAATATTGTCCTCCCATCTACGCCGCGAAGTTAAGAGATAGCATCTTACATATTTCGCCACGCCAAAATGTCAGATATTCTTAAGAGTGTCATTAAATAATTATTTAAGATTCAATGCTATTTACGCATCACAATGCACGTCTATTAACGACAAGACGCTCACAGTAACTGTAAATACAGCCCAACCCGGTTATAACGACATCGGTTCATGTGACACACCGTCTATAACGTCAGATATTCTGTGCTACCAATTAATTCCTAACTGTTAACCATAACATTACACTCCTTGGTTATAAAAAACACTCGTTTATAACGACAGACAATATTCAGTCTCCTGCAAGACGTTATAACCGAGTTCCACTGTATATGGTGATTTTCAGACAGTCAGGTACTGGTAACACATTTGAAAACAAATTTCGGGGTACGGCCGGTCAGGATACAATTCACAAATTTCTACCCGTCCAGAAATTGACACCAAACGACAGCTCTCCTTTTAACATCCAGTGGCGTTACGACTACAGTAAGCTAAAATCGCACCCGCTACCACTTCAGCGCGCGCGTTACATTTTTTTGTTGCCGCGGTAAGTCGACATGGATAAGCGAGCAAAACGGTTTGTGTGATTGTTGATCAACACGTAGAGAATATTGATCATATCGGAAAACAATTACACTTTGGTTACGTAAAGAATAGAAGCAGCTTTGTTTGTATAAACGCCGAATATATGAAATATGGAAAAAAAAAAAAAATTAATTTCATTTGGCCTGTTTGAAGCAGACGTAAGCGGATTTTATAAGCAAACAATTGGAAGGACAAATTCGTATAAATCTATTCTGAGGCAGAATATTTTTTTTTACGATTCAAAGAAAAGGAATTACCATTTAAAGCCCAATGATTACTATACAGGGTGGCGCAAAAGTCCCTTGACACTCGATGTATAAACTTTTTTAAGGCCCAGCGTTTGCATATGAAAACACACGTAGGAAAACACCCCATAAAAATTCATTTTATATATTTAGGAAAAAAAAAAAAAAAAAAAAAAATTACCGCATTTTTAAGACACGCTGTATACTTTATGCTTTATTTTCCACAAAATGTCGTTTATTTCATAATTTTCTATCTCTCTCTGTTCAAATAATATTCATGTTTTTTAATACCCACTCCGGTAGGATAAACCGTAACAAGGTGCCTCTAACGTCGACTTATGCGTCACCCTGTATATACCATCTGCCGTAACACAGAAAATTCTGCATTCTTCTCACGCAGTGATTCATGCATTCCAAGCAATTCTTACAACAAACACAGATTATTTCGCGATTTACGCGTATCGCAGCGGTGTTTCTGAAGATCTGGGTATTCTGTTACATGACGCTGTGTCATTGAGCGGTGCTCCTTGTACTGCCCCACCCTGAAGATGAAGGCAAAAATTTACTTCGAAACGCTGACAACCGTTCACCCAACGACACAGCATCATACCCCAGTACACCCAGTATTCCCCTACACATCAAGTAACCACTGTGATTTGTCCCACCTACGTTCTATAGGGACTTTCCTTTACCTGACAGTTGTTCCTAGTCACTTCCTGTCGTCTCGCTTATGAAATTTCGCTTTGAAATGAATAACCTGTTTGTTAGATGTGACTCGTGTCTGTCAGCAGAAAGAAAACATCACCAGATGGTTCGTAAAAAATTAATATTAACAGCAGTACATTGAACTAAAATGCATGGACCCCGACTCACGGTAAACTGGAATAGCGGCGAGCGCTGTGCTATCAGCCGTAATGCAAAACGGTCTGAGCGAGGAAGTGATTTGAGTTGCCAGATAAAATTATGTCCCCATATTTAAAGTAACCAAACATCTCTATACGAAATTAATTGGGAGATTTAAAACTAACAGTTTAAGAATTATCAGACATTTTACGATTTATTACCTCTGTCAAATAAACTATTTTTAACTTCTGTCTAGTAACATTCTAACTGACGTCATGACAGCTATCACGTTACACCGTCTCTTACTCGTCAGAATATGTCAACGGGATAAAGAAACATGCCGATCCCAGTGACCGTGCGGTCTAAGGCGTGGGTCTGCAGCCGCTAGCTTACTGGGGTTGCGGGTTCGAATCCCGCCGATAGGCACGGATGCCTGTCTCTTGTGAGTGTTGAGTGTTGTCAGGTAGAGGTCTCTACGTCGGACTGATCCCTCGTCCAGAGGAGTCCTACCGAGTGTGGTGTGTCTGAGTATGATCACGTGCAACAATAACCCTCTACACCTACAATGAGCACGTAGAAGGGGTCAGACTAAGAAGAAGATACAGAAATGATAACACGCACCTATCGCAAGACTGCCACACGCATTTCAAACGCAAAAACAAACTCTGCAGAGGTTCACAACGAGGTAAACGAGAATACCCTTCAAAAGAGAAAACGTGAAATTTTCAAGGCGGAAACGTGGACATTTCTACTTGCACTGCGATAACAGTAAGTGGGACTCTGATGAGAAGAAACGACATCGCGATCCTGTTTCCTGGACCAGGAAAAGAATCGTCTCTACTCCACCGATGGAAGACGCGGTTATTGACCCTTAATATCGATTCAACAGCCTGCTTTCTGCTCCAGGACCGTCCAGAACCTGGGATAGCGAACAGGACGGTCATACACACGACCCGAGCTTCTACACCTCCCCGCACCCGGAAGCGACAAGGATCAGAAACAACGGAACGATTGCAAAGACAAAATGGGATTTAAAAACACTTGAGACCGAAGACAAAGGACCGCCATTTTGGAATTGGGGAATTAATGAATTAATTGCTTATTGTGCAACACAATGATAAAGATGAGGTTATTTCTGCTTTTCCAATTTAACGGACCACCGGTGGAATGAAATTGACAGGGGAAAACCGAAGTACTGGGGGAAAAACCTGTCCTGGTGCCACTATGTCCACCACAAATGCCGCATGGACCGACCCGGGATCGAACCCGGGACTCCGCGGTGAGAGGCCGGCCATGGCACGGCCCAATTGAGGAAAATTATGTAATACTTCTTGGTATAGTTGACAACCTGCTCAAGGTTTGAACCACGGACCTTACAATTACGAAATGGGAGCTCTACACGCTGGACCGACACGTATCGCGTAGGTAGTTAGGAAGCAACACGTTCATCAACCCTCTGAAGCCTCAAAAAAACAATGAAAACACTTGTCTTTCTTGATGCTATCCGATATCCGACAAATTTGGAGCACTGGCATGATAGTCACGGGGGGGAAAATCGATATACGCGAAGTAAAACCTATCCCACTGCCGCTTCGTCCACCACAAATCCCACACAGACTGGGTCGGGCTCGAATCCAGGCTGTCGCGGTGAGATCCAGCTGAATCACGGCCGCACGGCCACAGCAAAGACTAAAAATCATCTATATAGCATTTAAAAATTCAGTCCGTACCGCACAGTAAACACTCACAGCCCCCGTCTGTTATAAAGACCAATTTGGTAATTGTGTTTAGGGAAACGAATCCCTGTTTATTTTATTATACAAATAAGAAACACACAAATAGGTTCCGATACTGTGTTAAAACAATACAGAGTTTTTGACGTTAAAGCAGAAGACTCTTAATAACCAACGTGTAGTAAAACCTTAATGTCTGTTCAACATTTCATTGTTGTCTCTCTTCTATCTGTAGCTTACAGCAAAGTAACATTTCTTCACAATACGCAAACGCCAGTTTTAATCAGCACTGGGATTATGGATTATTCCATATATTTACTATTCCGTCTATACATAGAGAAGTCTCTATGTACGTAGAGAATTAGTGGTCACAAATTGTATGCATAGGAGATTAGTTCTAAGCCATAGGAAATAACCACCTGTTTTCAATGGACACAAAATTGCTTCAAATCCACATTAAATCATAGTCCGAATAATCCTAACACAATGAAATACGTCATACTGATTAACGAAGATAAAACTATAATAAGCGCTTTTCCAGATCTGTATTTCCTCTCTGGAGAAGAGGGGTGCTCCAGTAGTCCAGTATTTGAGATAGCGAAGAAATTCTCCGATGGTTCATCACCGTCAGCACAAGAACGCCAAACTGGAAAGTAACCTGTGCCAACCTAAATTCACTCCAAGCCCCACACGAATCTTCTTTCAAGATTCATTCTAATATTATTCTCCCCACCTAAGCCTATTTCCCTCAACTGGTCTCCTGTCTTCAGGTTTCACAAATAAACGTCTGTACACGTCTCCCTTCACCGTCCTTCCGCCAATCCAACTCCGATCATCCAGGGTGTAATTAGTCCCTATACTAACTGACATAGGGCCGGGATAGCTCAGACGGTATAGCGACTCGCTACGAGCTGGACGGTCCGGGGATCGAATCCGCCGATCCCAGTGGCCGCGCGGTCTAGGCGTGGTTCTACGGCCGCTCGCTTACTGGGATCGTGGGTTCGAATCCCGCCGGGGGCATGGATGTTTGTGTTGTGTTTGTTGTAAGGACGGTAATATGGAACGTAAAGTGACATGAAGGACGAAAGGATTTAAACAGTACAAAAATGGATCAAAGGGGAAAAACCCCGGACAGAAAGAAAAAGAATCCCGGTGGAAGCGAGATTTTCAGCACCCGTCCAGACCGGCCCTGGGGCCTACACAGCCTCCTATACAATGGGTACCGGGTCATTCCCGGGGGTAAAGCGGCCGGGGCGTGGCGTTGACCACCCACCCCCTCTAGCGTCGAGTTAAAGAAAGAGTAGAGTTATGCCTCTACTCCCCCTCTGGGGTTTCATGGCCTGTTATAGGGTGAATTTTTACTAACTGACATACCCAATTTAATAATTACGTAATTTAATTAGCTTGTGCAGTTGTGTGCATCATTTCCTAGAACACACACTCCAGGTAGCCCATGTATTTGTCAGTACTAATAACCAGCATGTAACTGCTGATAACTGCGTGCGTAGGCAGTGTTCGTGGTTCATATTCATCTCTGCACACATTTTCACACGCCCACGTTCAGCGGTTAGCTAATTATCGGCAGCAAATTGAAATTTGAAACTGAATTTCGTACCCTAAACAGTTTCTGGCAGTACTAACCGACCCTCGCAAAATTTTCTGTATAATATCAAGCCATCTGTTTCTGTATTTTCCAAGTGATCACTTTCTAACTCAGCGACAATTAGGCATCACCTACATTTGTAACAACCAAGTCTTCTGTGATGTGACACTGTGTCCCTGGGTTAGCAGTACCCGACGTTTCGTAAGATTGTAGTGCCTTCCTCTTTAAGGTCAAGCAGGCAAAGAATAGCCGCTCGGGAAAAAAGGGTAAACTAATGTTGTTTACTCAGGAGAATGTAGTTGACCTTCACAGCGTGGGTAGAGTCCCATAACACTCGCGACGGCGGTCGGGGAAATACATACAGATCCTGTCAAAAACATGGGTCTGTATCTCTACGTAACCCTCTTTCCACTGGTCCTCATTTGTTAGGTGTTTTGTTTACAAGCCTAAAGTAAGATTTATGCACAGCTCTAACCACACAGAACGCTACAGAAAAAAATAACTTCATTAATTCACACGCACAAAACACGACTGCACTTCACCCCAATGTATTTTTAACCGAAATACATCGGTTACTGGTCATTCCCCAGCGCAAACCGCTGCCAAGGTCAACTACAAACTCCTCAGTCACCATCAGTATATAAACATGACTTATGAGGGTAGCGGATGGCCGGAGACAGTGGTGAAATAATCGCTGTAGTAGAGGTAGGATACTACGAAACGTCGGCAACTACTCACGCAACGACACAGCGCCACCATCTGAACCTTCACAACACCGCTGTGAGGACCTCACACATTCACAACACCCCTGTGAGGACCTTAAACCTTCACAACACCGCTGTGAGGACCTTAAACCTTCACAACACCACTGTGAGGACCTCAAACCTTCACAACACCGCTGTGAGGACCTTAAACCTTCACAACACCGCTGTGAGGACCTCAAACCTTCACAACACCGCTGTGAGGACCTCACACCTTCACAACACCGCTGTGAGGACCTTAAACCTTCACAACACCGCTGTGAGGACCTTAAACCTTCACAACACCGCTGTGAGGACCTCAAACCTTCACAACACCGCTGTGAGGACCTCAAACCTTCACAACACCGCTGTGAGGACCTCAAACCTTCACAACACCGCTGTGAGGACCTCACACCTTCACAACACCGCTGTGAGGACCTTAAACCTTCACAACACCTCTGTGAGGACCTTAAACCTTCACAACACCGCTGTGAGGACCTCAAACCTTCACAACACCGCTGTGCGGACCTCACACCTTCACAACACCGCTGTGAGGACCTTAAACCTTCACAACACCGCTGTGAGGACCTTAAACCTTCACAACACCGCTGTGAGGACCTCAAACCTTCACAACACCGCTGTGAGGACCTCAAACCTTCACAACACCGCTGTGAGCACCTCAAAATCTCAGTCCGTCTCCCGCCCACACAGCGTGTTTACTGGTTGGTTATCGGATTAATCAGAAGTTATACCAACGACTTACGTTTCCTCACTACATCGACCCTGAAGATGGAGACACAGAAGGCCTCCGAAACGAACTTCGCGTCAGGTATGATATGGCTGACAGCCCGAGACGTTTCAGCGAATTCCTAAGCCCTGAAAACTTCATGTCTTACATAGACAGCGAGTATATCTGAGAACAGCATTAGCCAACCCGTCTTTATAATAGAGTCTGCAAGTGTTCTATGTCAGTGGTATTCAACCTGGGGTACGCGAAGACATCTTAGGGGGTACGTAAAATTAAAATAAAATAAATATATTATTTCGCGATAAACACTGAATAATCAGGACCAGATTTACGGTTAGCCACAAGAGACCGGACGTAAGGACATGCGATTTGGGAGCGCCATTTCTCTCTCTCTCTCTCTCTCTCTCTCTCTCTCCTTTATACGATTCTTATCTGGGCGGCTAGTTTCATTTTATTCCACACAGTGCATATAATTTTGCTTTGCTAAAATACCTTTGTTCCTTTATTAATTTTTATATGATAGACAATAATATATTTGTTATTTAATAGCTTGACTCTCCTTTTTCTCATTTAAAACTTATTATTTAATACATTATTTTGGATGTAATTTATTTAACTTATTTTAGATGTAGATTATAGACTGTGTATAACTTGAATTGTGCACCAACAACTTTGGGGGTACAAAGTTTCAGAGAAATTATATGTGGGGGTACGCGAACAAAAAAGGTTGAATACCGCTGTGCTATGTGATGTAAGTACTTAATTTTTATACAGCGTGAACGACAAATAAAGAAGGTGCATCTGCACCACAATACAAGAAAAAAAATAGTATATGGACATAGGCCTTCTGGAGCATGGTTTCCGAGTTACGACCTCTTGGCGATTAAAGAAAACGCTCGAAGTGTCCACCTTGAGCTTCAGCGCAGGACGAAGCACGTGTGAGCAGTGACTGCCTTACTGTCTGGGAAATTCCAGCTGTCGTACGAACCATCTCAAATCCATTCTGCACTCGTTGTTACCGAGTCCTAGATTTGACAGACGTCTGTAGCACAAACAGCAGACTGCAGATGTCAGCAGAGGTAAAAATGTTAAGTGATTTAAATCAGGGGAACGAGCAGGTCATGCTGTTGGTCCACCTCGTCCTATGCATTGCTACGGAAACACGCTGTTCAAGAATTCCTGAAATGCAAGAGGAAAATGTGGAGCATCGTCATGCATGAACCAATAAATGAATCCTAGTCTGCAGGTCCACATCTTACAACAGTCTGCAGGTCCACATCTTACAACAGTCTGCAGGTCCACATCTTACAACAGTCTGCAGGTCCACATCTTACAACAGTCTGCAGGTCCACATCTTACAACAGTCTGCAGGTCCACATCTTACAACAGTCTGCAGGTCCACATCTTACAACAGTCTGCAGGTCCACATCTTACAACAGTCTGCATGTTCACATCTTACAACAGTCTGCAGGTCCACATCTTACAACAGTCTGCAGGTCCACATCTTACAACAGTCTGCAGGTCCACATCTTACAACAGTCTGCAGGTCCACATCTTACAACAGTCTGCAGGTCCACAACTTACAACAGTCTGCAGGTCCACATTACAACAGTCTGCAGGTCCACATCTTACAACAGTCTGCAGGTCCACATCTTACAACAGTTCTGCAGGTCCACATCTTACAACAGTCTGCAGGTCCACATCTTACAACAGTCTGCAGGTCCACATCTTACAACAGTCTGCAGGTCCACATCTTACAACAGTCTGCAGGTCCACATCTTACAACAGTCTGCAGGTCCACATCTTACAACAGTCTGCAGGTCCACATCTTACAACAGTCTGCAGGTCCACATCTTACAACAGTCTGCAGGTCCACATCTTACAACAGTTCTGCGAGGACGTTTCGAAGGAAATCGTGGTAAACAGCCCCCCAAACAGACCTGGTGGAAGATAGTAGGGCTTCAAAAGTCAGTCTCCTGTGATGCATGGAAAATCAATGTAGACACTTTGAGAATTTTCTTTAATCGTCAGCAGGCCTTAACGCAGAAAGCACGTTTCAGAAGGGCTACAATTTCTTTCTTGTATTGCGGTGTAGATTCACCCTCTAAAGGTTTGGCCATGCATTTTTTCCATCACCCTGTATATTATTAAGATTAATTTTTAGACTTCAAAAGGTTCAGTTGCATTAAGCTTTCATCAAAACGTTTCTTGGACGAAGTAACGCAGGCGGTATTAAATTACCTTCTTTCAGACTTTGTGTACATAACGAGATGAATAGAACTATTATTGCTGCATTACAGACAGCAGATATTCACAAGGCATTAGCCGGGTATCAAATTTTACATAAATTCTCATGCATAACTTAGCTATAACTACGTACATTCAAGGACGATCTAACGCTTTCTCTCGCACGGTTCTCTTTGATTACTGAACATGCTTGTTATGCCAAAGACTCACAGGTAAGTAGATTAGAGATCAGGAGAAACGGCTAAGAGATGGCTCCGTACGATCGGTCGTTCCGTCCGTGCGTTCAAAAGACGTAAAACAGAACCAAAGTGCTCTTCACTGAGTAAAATGGCGTTCCGGGCTGAAAAGCCTGCTTCCCCACTGCAGAAAATTCAATTCTATAAATCCTATGTTGTCGTTAATGTTATATTTAGGCAATTTATCTTCAACTGGCAGAAAAGCCAGTTGAATTTCAACTGAAAGTATTTCCCTTCGTAGCTTCATCCTTTACCCTGTTCCCTTCCTTTATCCCTTTCGTACTTTTATCTTGCTCTTTTTTTTTCCGCTAAAACGCCCTGCGAACACTGAGCTACCACAGTGGTAGGCCATGCTGGTCTCTCACAGCGGAGGAACGGCTTCAATTCAAGGCCATTCCACGTGGGGAAAAAATGTGGACAAAGTGACACTGTGACAGGCGTTACTCCGAGTACATCGGTTGTCTCCCGTCAGAATCATTCCACCCATGCCTCATAATCATCAATAACCACGCCATATAATCGACAGTGTCGTTAAACAAAATACTTAATAACCGAGGCGACAGTGGTCTCAGGTCAGTCGTGGCTTCGACTGTTCGGACATTTGGGATAGTGATTTTGAATAATACTGTGTGCACCGATGAATGCCCCTAGAGTTCGAAAAACTGCGAAAAGCGACTATTAGCTTCGTCATGTCTGTCCGTCCGCGTGTATGGAGCAACTCGCTTCCCACTGTACGGGTTTTCATAACATTTGATATTTGAGAAGTTTTCGAAATTCTGTACAGAAAATTCAAGTTTCATTAAAATCTGACAACAATAACGGTACTTTACATGAAGACCTATGTACATTTATGATAATATCTCGCTGAATTCTTCTTAGAATGAGAAATGTTTCAGACAAAAGTTGTAGAGAAAATCAAAACACACATTTTATGTTCAATAACTTTTTGCCGAAAATCGTGCCGTTTATGAGATAATGTGGTAATATATGGTACAGCCAGACAGACCACAGATGACAATATAATACGGCGCATGCGCTTTGTATGCTGGGCAGCTAAGCCTACAGACACACACTCAGAATATGCAATACTTATTACTTTGCAACGGCAACAATGGTAACGCGAACGCGCCTCAATGTTACGTTATACGGACACTGCCTTCCTAGTGTTGTCCTGTGTAGAGTGGGGCATTTTCCAAGGTGTCCTGCGTCCTACCAAATACCCAAAAACAGAACAACAGTGTCTGCGAAATAAGAAAAGTATTTATATCCATACAGCAGGAAGGCCGAGGCTAAAGACAATCTTCCTAAAATCAGAGAGGGTAAGGCAATTTGTAATTCAAAGTTCGCATTTTCCCAGGGGAAATTTACATCCGTCTGCTACACAGTGTCTTGCAGACTATGCGCACCGCAACTGCGCAGTACACTGAAAGACGCTGTCAAATTTCAATTTTGCAGTACATCTATATAACACGATTCTGTCGTTATGTAGCTGTCATTATTGTTATTAGCCGCACAAACAGACCAAAAGATGACACCAGTATATGGCAATGACAGGCACCTATGCTTAGGTCGGAATTACAGTCTGTAACTTTTCACAAATGTGGGCCGCGATAGCTCAATCGGTATAGCGGCTTGCTACGGGCTGGACGGTCCGGGGATCGGATCCCGGCGGAGGCGAAGTTTTCCGCACGTGTCCAGACCCGCCCTGGGGCCCACCCAGCCTCCTGTACAATGGGTTATCGGGTGTCTTTCCCGGTGATAACGCGGCCGAGGCGTGGCGTTGACCACCCACATCTAGCGCCGAAGTTAAGGAAACGGTAGAGCTGTACCTCTACGCCCCCTCTGGGCCCTCATGGTCTGTTACAGGGTAAACTGTACCTTTTCTTACTTTACTTTGTTACCATTCACAAATAATTACACATGGTGTGCATTCACTGAAGTACAGATGACGAATTGACCTTGAAGGGGTAAAACGTGTAAGGTCGAATCAATGGGAGGGAACTAGATATGGAAAAATAAAAATTTCTTGTTGACATTTCGATAAGGGTTGATACTAGTACCTCTATAAAAACAGGATAAAGTAAAACAGTACTTGTGCACCACATGAGGGCATATAGGAGAGTGGAGGGACACTTCCACTCATTCCTAACTTCGGCACTAGAAGGATGTGAGCAGTCAGATGTACGACCTGGCCGTTTGCCCCCGCTACAATAATAAGACAAGGTTTATAATTATGAGTCTGCTAAGCAGGAATATGGATTATCAATAACAGTTAAGAATAAGACAATAAGATGGCAGCACTAAACGGCAGAGATCGGTACCTACGCCTCAGCAGACATTGCAGTTTAGACCCTTGCTTACAAAGTTACATTAAGTTCATACATAGTGAGATCGTATATTAAAATACAAGTCAAAATGCGTAAGGGTAGACGAATTGTGGCGTTACCTGTGGAGACGCCTGAAAATGTCAAATATTACCTTAAAATTTTCAAAGGACTGTTCAAAACTTCTAAGTCTATTATATCTTTCAGAAGTTTCCTAGCTTCGTCTACCTTGCTGACGTCAGAACACTGCAACACCGAAACAGAGCAAATTGAGTTACGGCCCTGCTGACGCACGCTGCTATTAGAGTTTCCAACAGCTCCTCACACCTTCTGACACTTTGGTTAGGTGGGCCCACACCGCTTTAAGGGTGAACAATTACATTGACGAAGTGGTGCTGGGGGTGGGGGATGTAGTGAGAGTCACTACATTTATCAATTCTTAAAGATCGAGACTAACCCGAATTACATGTCAAGGTTCAGTCTTACCGCGCAGTAAACACTCCGTCTCAGTTATACAAACCAGTCAGTTAATGCTGTACAGTGAAATAATCGCTGTTTGTTCTGAGATCCACACAAAACACATAAATACAGTCCGTACCGCGCAGTAAACACACTCCGTCTCAGTTATACAAACCAGTCAGTTAATGTTGTACAGTGAAATAATCGCTGTTTGTTCTGAGATCCACACAAAACACATAAATACAGTCCGTACCGCGCAGTAAACACACACCGTCTCAGTTATACAAACCAGTCAGTTAATGTTGTACAGTGAAATAATCGCTGTTTGTTCTGAGATCCACACAAAACACATAAATACAGTCCGTACCGCGCAGTAAACACACACCGTCTCAGTTATACAAACCAGTCAGTTAATGTTGTACAGTGAAATAATCGCTGTTTGTTCTGAGATCCACACAAAACACATAAATACAGTCCGTACTGCGCAGTAAACACACTCCGTCTCAGTTATACAAACCAGTCAGTTAATGTTGTACAGTGAAATAATCGCTGTTTGTTCTGAGATCCACACAAAACACATAAATACAGTCCGTACCGCGCAGTAAACACACACCGTCTCAGTTATACAAACCAGTCAGTTAATGTTGTACAGTGAAATAATCGCTGTTTGTTCTGAGATCCACACAAAACACATAAATACAGTCCGTACCGCGCAGTAAACACTCCGTCTCAGTTACACAAACCAGTCAGTTAATGCTGTACAGTGAAATAATCGCTGTTTGTTCTGAGATCCACACAAAACACATAAATACAGTCCGTACCGCGCAGTAAACACACACCGTCTCAGTTATACAAACCAGTCAGTTAATGTTGTACAGTGAAATAATCGCTGTTTGTTCTGAGATCCACACAAAACACATAAATACAGTCCGTACCGCGCAGTAAACACTCCGTCTCAGTTACACAAACCAGTCAGTTAATGTTGTACAGTGAAATAATCGCTGTTTGTTCTGAGATCCACACAAAACACATAAATACACTGTGTGGGCAAAACTAGACGACATATTCTTCCAATATACCTCACCCTGCATGAGGTTGTGAGATGAGGTTTCTGCAGCGTTCATTATGAGGATTGAGATCTTCTGGGTTGTTACATCGAGTAGCAGAATCGATTCCCGACGTTTCGAAGGAATGTCCCAGCCGCATCTTCAAGAGTTCAGAAGTTCTACTAAGCGGTACGTTCTTTCGAAACATCGGGAATAAAACGACATTGCAATTAACCGCGACATGCCAGAAGAACTGAATAATTTTCACGAGGTTCCTAAAGATTCATTTTAATATTATCTTCCAATCTAAACCTAGGGCTAAGAAGTGATTTCTCCCCTTCAGATTTTGCTATTATAAAGTTCCCAATACATTCTACATGCCCCGTTAATTTAATGCCGTTTGGTACAATAACCCCAACACGATATTATAAAGTGTCAACGTTTTAGGACAAACTCATGACAATTTTATATGTGTGAACGAAATTCCTAAAGATGGCAGAAAATAGTAAAAAGTGTAGCGAGTCAAGTGAATAGTCTAACGTGAATATACACAATTAAGGCTGTATCAGGACGGAAAATACCATGTATAACATTGACAACTCATATCGTTTCTTGAACACCCGGTATAGTTCAACAATTAAACCAACAAATTCAGTTTATTTCTTAGGTATGTTCAATAACCCTACACATGTTTCGGCTGCAACAGAGCCATCATGAGGGGTTCAAGGTCACGTTCACTTCAACATTCACTGTTCCATTCGGTATCACCACTTATACACCACAATGTATGTCAGTTTCTGTTAACAGTTGATAACACTCACTGTTACCGTTTATACAACCTTATCTTTTAAATGTCTGACGTAGGTTAGTTTCGTCTTGGGTTAAAAACGTAAAAGTTGATAATACAATGTGGTTAAAAGTTGTTAAAAATTATTGAAAATTGCTGGCAATTGGTTTGTATACAAATATTGTTGTTAAAAATTATTAAAAATTGCTGGCAATTGGTTTGTATACAAATATTGTTGTTAAAAATTATTAAAAATTGCTGGCAATTGGTTTGTAAACAAATAATGTTGTTAAAAATTATTAAAAATTGCTGGCAATTGGTTTGTATACAAATATTGTTGTTAAAAATTATTAAAAATTGCTGGCAATTGGTTTGTATACAAATATTGTTGTTAAAAATTATTAAAAGTTGCTGGCACTTGGTTTGTATACAAATATTGTTGTTAAAAATTATTAAAAAATTGCTGGCAATTGGTTTGTATACAAATATTGTTGTTAAAAATTATTGAAAATTGCTGGCAATTGGTTTGTATACAAATATTGTTGTTAAAAATTATTAAAAATTGCTGGCAATTGGTTTGTATACAAATATTGTTGTTAAAAATTATGAAAAATTGCTGGCAATTGGTTTGTATACAAATATTGTTGTTAAAAATTATTAAAAATTGCTGGCAATTGCTTTGTATACAAATATTGTTGTTAAAAATTTTTAAAAATTGCTGGCAATTGGTTTGTATACAAATATTGTTGTTAAAAATTATTAAAAAATTGCTGGCAATTGGTTTGTATACAAATATTGTTGTTAAAAATTATTAAAAATTGCTGGAAATTGGTTTGTATACAAATAAAGTTGTTAAAAATTATTAAAAATTGCTGGCAATTGGTTTGTATACAAATATTGTTGTTAAAAATTATTAAAAATTGCTGGCAATTGGTTTGTATACAAATATTGTTGTTCGTGCCCTGTTTTTGTTATTGGTGTGTTGTTGGTGTGGCTGTCACTGTTGGTGTATAAGTGGTGATACCAAATGGAACAGTGAATGTTGAAGTGAACGTGACCTTGAACCCCTGATGACGGCTCTGTTGCTGCCGAAACATGTGTAGGATTAATGAACATAACTAAGAAATAAAGTGCATTTACGGGTTCGATCCCGGGTCAGTCCATGTGAGATTTGTGGTGGACAAAGTGGCACTGGGACAGGTTTTTCTCCGAGTTGTCGGTTTTCCCCTGTCAATTTAATTCCACTGGTGCTCCAATAATTGTAAAACTTGGTAAAAAAAAAACTGCTCATCTTCATCATAGGGGTTGCACAAGAAACCTTAAGGCTGCGGTGCGTCCGTAGCATCTGCTGCGAGGCCCTTCACCACGCAAAAAATAAAGTGCATTTTTGGTTTAATTGTTGAATGTTATCAAAATGCAAGATGAACACAACGTGAAACCCGGTATAGTGTTCTTAAGGGTTGCCTATCGACACAAGAGTACAGGCGTAATGAAAACTGTCTCCGAATAAACGACTCACTCGAAGTATGTAATTTTATGATCCGGACAGTTACAGTTTTTCCCGAAGTAGCTCAGTTCCAATAACAGCAACACTTTCGTTTCTTCAGTGGCTCGAAACCGACAGAAGAAAGGGCAAGACTCAAGGCAATATTTCTTTTACTCTGAATTACTGTGCCGTTGTAGTGCATTACAGCCCTATAACACCTTATTGTACCTCCGTATACGGATCAAAAGGCTCTGAACTAAAGAACAATTCGGCCTGTAACAAATGTGTAGTTTTGCCTTCGGTATTTCGCCGCGCACTCTGTTCGTAGCTATTTATACTTCCCCGAATTTTTATACAACTCAAATTATCATTACCGTACACACAACAGCCCTCCACCTATTCCCTATCCTGAGCCAAATTAATCTAATCCACGCCTTCCCATCCTATGCTTTAGATCCATTTTAACATTATCCTCCCATCTACGCTTAGGTCTTCCAAGTGGGTCTTTCCTACAGGTTTTCCCACCAAAACCCTGCAAGTACTTCTCTCCCAAGCGTGCCACATGCCTAACCCATCTATTTCTTAGAATGAAGAGCGCTTTACATACAGTACAGAAGAAAACTGACCTTCCACCCTCTGCAGTATAAACCGTGTGCAATTTTGTAATAAAAACGCATTGTTTTCGAGGCATATTCATTTCGAGTCCTCAGCTGTTTGTCATACAAGTCCTATGGAATTTTAAACACGACGAACCGTATGGCTGATTTCACTGACTTCAAATCTTACAAACACGCGTAGTACCAACAATTAGACTGAAGTTTATTTCTGTGGCGAAGTGGGGGGTGAGGGGAGGGCGTAGCGGAAATCAGAGCTGACCTCTGCTGGGCGTGGCAGCAGTCACCGCATCAAGCGCATACACAGCAAGTTGACACACGAAACTGTCCGCGAGAATTAACATCCTGTGTAAAGAACACATAATTAACCCGAAATGCAAAGTTTTCGGTCATCAACCGGCTGTTCGTACACACCCCCACTATCACACGTGTCGTAGATTCGTACTTTACGGTCTCGCTGGCTCAGTCGCAACGAAAAGCCGAGAAATGTGCCATTTACCGTCGCCACTAACAAAGCTAGATGGAGGTAGGTGATTAACGTTACGTTCCGGCCGCTTTACACCCGGGGAAAGAACGACGGTAACCATTGAGCAATAGGCTTGGTGGGCCCCAGAGCCGGTAAGGTCGTTTCGGAAATGATTTTTCTCTTGTCCCTGCCAGAACTCGAACCCAGATCGTCCAGCCAGTAGCCTGGTTACTATACTGACTGCGCTGTGTAAAAGTTAGAAGCATTAAAGTCTGAAACAAGGTTCTCGGGGTTTTATTACTTAAAACTGAAAAAAATATATTACTTTCTAATTGCTACAATATGACAGACAACGCAGTTAAATGTAATAAAGCAGAATGAAACAGTGTTGCTAATGAGATGGTAAACACGTGTACGGTTTTTAGCAATGAAAGAGTTAAAGAGATATGCACAAAGGTAGCAAATCCATCCCCAGTGTCATGTATAGCAGCGCACCCACGTCACGTCACGGAAAAACCATTTCCACCAAAATAAAATATATAAAAAAAACCGTGCTAGCTAATAACGACCGAACCATTACCCTTGTAGGAATATTTTATCCTGAAATTGCTGCGGCGGTCGTAAGGACGTAAGGATCCGAGCTTAAAATGTTCACTTCGTAGCCACGATGTCTGTCGCAGGAGGAAAACTGAAAATAAAGCATTCAAGAGAGGAAAGAGAAACTGATGCCGAAGCAGGGAGGTAAGATAAAAAAGAGGATAAGCACGAGAAGGAGGAGGAAGGACCAAGGAAGCCATTTCCTTACAACGTGATCTATTTTTTATATCAATTTTTGACATTTCTGCCCAAAAAAATTCTGTTACGCAGTGTGTGGCCTGAGTTTGTTACTGTCAGTAATACAAATAAATTTGACAATATACTGTCAGTAATACAAATAAATTTGACGATATACTGTCAGTAATACAAATAACTTTGACAATATACTGTCAGTAATACAAATAAATTTTACTATATACTGTCAGTAATACAAATAAATTTGACAATATACTGTCAGTAATACAAATAAATTTGACAATATACTGTCAGTAATACAAATAAATTTGACAATATACTGTCAGTAATACAAATAAATTTGACGATATACTGTCAGTAATACAAATAAATTTGACAATATACTGTCAGTAATACAAATAACTTTGACAATATACTGTCAGTAATACAAATAAATTTTACTATATACTGTCAGTAATACAAATAAATTTGACAATATACTGTCAGTAATACAAATAAATTTGACAATATACTATCAGGCCTGCACTAAAACGAGTATGTGCACGCCACGAAATCATACGGTGGGCAGTGAAGGTATAGCTCCACTCATTCTTAAACTCAGCACTAGAAGGAGCTGAACGGTCGGATTCACGGCCCGGCCGTTTTTCCCTGGTCATTCATTTAAGAAGTGGCTGGGGGGGTCTTGTGAGTCGGTCTGGACGCTTTGGATAAGAGATAACTCTCTTGCCCCTGCCGGGATTCGAAACATGACCCCTCAGCTGTGCAACTCGTAGCCTAGTCACTGTACTGACTGAGATATTAATTACCGAAATACAGATATGACGTATTTAACTGTCTGAGCCGAAATACAGATATGACGTATTTAACTGTCTGAGCCGAAATACAGATATGACGTATTTAACTGTCTGAGCCGAAATACAGATATGACGTATTTAACTGTCTGAGCCGAAATACAGATATGACGTATTTAACTGCCTGAGCCGAAATACAGATATGACGTATTAACTGTCTGAGCCGAAATACAGATATGACGTATTTAACTGTCTGAGCCGAAATACAGATATGACGTATTTAACTGTCTGAGCCGAAATACAGATATGACGTATTTAACTGTCTGAGCCGAAATACAGATATGACGTATTTAACAGTCTGAGCCGAAATACAGATATGACGTATTTAACTGTCTGAGCCGAAATACAGATATGACGTATTTAACTGTCTGAGCCGAAATACAGATATGACGTATTTAACTGTCTGAGCCGAAATACAGATATGACGTATTTAACAGTCTGAGCCGAAATACAGATATGACGTATTTAACTGTCTGAGCCGAAATACAGATATGACGTATTTAACTGTCTGAGCCGAAATACAGATATGACGTATTTAACTGTCTGAGCCGAAATACAGATATGACGTATTTAACTGTCTGAGCCGAAATACAGATATGACGTATTTAACAGTCTGAGCCGAAATACAGATATGACGTATTTAACTGTCTGAGCCGAAATACAGATATGACGTATTTAACTGTCTGAGCCGAAATACAGATATGACGTATTTAACTGTCTGAGCCGAAATACAGATATGACGTATTAACTGTCTGAGCGCTGACGTCCACAACGGAAGTGCAGACATTACACACGAGAAGAACAAACGGCCTGGAGTTGGTCTACAGCAGTGGTATTCAACCTGGGGTACGCGTACCCCCGGGGGTACGCGAAGGCATCTTAGGGGGTACGTAAAATTTAAAAAGATAAATATATTTCATGATAAATACTGAATAATCAGGGCCACATTTAGGGTTAGCCACAAGAGACCGGACGTAAGGACATGCGATTTGGGAGCGCCATTTCTCTCTCTCTCTCTCTCTCTCTCTCCTTTATGCGATTCTTATCTGGGCGGCTAGTTTCATTTTATTCCACATAGTGCATATAATTTTGCTTTGCTAAAATACATTTGTTCCTTTATTAATTTTTATATAATAGGCAATAATATATTTGTTATTTAATAGCTTGAGTCTCCTTTTTCTCATTTAAAACTTATTATTTAATACATTATTTTGGATGTAATTTATTTAACTTATTTTAGATGTAGATTATAGACTATGTATAACTTGAATTATGCACCAACAACTTTGGGGGGTAAAAAGATGAAGATAAATTATATCTGGGGGTACGCGAACAAAAAAGGTTGAATACCGCTGGTCTACAGAATCATAATGAAGGTGGATTCAAGCCAGTAAAGCTGTAGTTTGTGTGTGGGAAAAGCATGATTGGGGGTGTTCGAGAACAGTTGCTGACGAGAGTAGCTGGAACTAAGAGAGAGGCGACAAGAGGATGGAGCAAACTGCAAAATGAAGAAACAATATGCAACGCATGTAACCCTTTTCGTCAAAGGTCGAGACTGCAACACCGACTAAAACATATACGATAACGTTTATTATAGTCATCTTCTGATCCTGTTTTTAACTGTTACCAGTGATCCACAATCCTGTATGACATACCCACACTCTATGATAAACCGTATCCCGATGTATCGTATATAGATTACACGTTCATTTTACACACGGCATGTATTAAAGCATCGGAACTAATTGAGAAGGGCTTTGGAGACACTCTATATAACTAATACTACGTTAAATATACAAACTCAATTGTCTGTTCTAGAAAATGTAATATCCGTTCAAATTATTATGAAAGTTCACAAACCCGGTAGCTTTATACACGTGGCAAACCTTTCCTTCTACACGAAACAAGGCTGTCAGTTCAAGAAAAGTGCCCGCGTATAGTTCGCAAATAACACACCTCCTTCAGAATGTAAAATTAATTACAGTGTCTATATACACTCAAGACATAGATTAAACCTATGGGTAGTCTCCATAGAAGTACGAAAACACAGACGACAGTGAACTACCGACAACTTCACAAACACGGTAAATCATTTACGCAAATTCTACGCTTCTGACGTGAAAGATGTTCCATTTGTTTCGAGTGGATATAACACGACACTACAAACTAGAAGACAAAAGACGTAGAAATCTAATTGAAAATGTAATTATCTAGTGGGGGGGGGGGGGGGGGGCCGGGGGTACCACATTACTAGCTTCGCTCATAAACACGGATCTGAACCTTAAAGACGACGACAAACATGGGGAAAGATAAATGTCAATAAGAAGCGACGTAATCTCGAAGAGCTCTTTTGAGTTTTTACAGATACGACTGGCGTCAACATGACACAACGTATAACAGAAAATACAAATGTTATACTGCAAAGCTACTCACTGTGCAGACTTCACGGCATTATGCGATGTGACACCGTGTACTTTGGTACTTAGGTACCAACCTTTCGGAGACACCTGCTACATCCTTCTTCAGATTAGACGGACAAACGACCCGGGAATGGGACAACCTGGTACAGGGAATTAGACAAAAACATAACGGCGACTACATCTCAAATACTCAAACTTCGCGCAATAGAATCCTTGAGAACTTTTAACAGTCACTCGGATAGTTTAATTTTATGGGAGGCTTGCACAAGTCCCGGGTCGCCAGATCGCCCGGGCGACTAAATTTTGTACGGTGGCGCCTAATATTTGTGGTTCCTCAGTACGGAACTTGCTTCGTGTCACCCTTCTGGCGCTTAGAATTTTGAGGTGTCTCCCAGATTTCTGAAAAATCTGTGTGCCCCTGTTGTATGCAATCCAAAGTTTCAGTACGGCGTACAAAAGTCTGCAATCGGTCACTATCCTAAGTAAAAACAATCCACAGCATGTTATACCACAGCATGTTATACCACAGCATGTTATACCACAGCATGTTATCCCACAGCATGTTATACCACAGCATGTTATCCCACAGCATGTTATCCCACAGCATGTTATACCACAGCATGTTATCCCACAGCATGTTATACCACAGCATGTTATACCACAGCATGTTATCCCACAGCATGTTATCCCACAGCATGTTATCCCACAGCATGTTATCCCACAGCATGTTATACCACAGCATGTTATCCCACAGCATGTTATCCCACAGCATGTTATCCCACAGCATGTTATCCCACAGCATGTTATACCACAGCATGTTATCCCACAGCATGTTATACCACAGCATGTTATCCCACAGCATGTTATACCACAGCATGTTATCCCACAGCATGTTATACCACAGCATGTTATACCACAGCATGTTATCCCACAGCATGTTATCCCACAGCATGTTATCCCACAGCATGTTATACCACAGCATGTTATCCCACAGCATGTTATACCACAGCATGTTATACCACAGCATGTTTATACCACAGCATGTTATCCCACAGCATGTTATCCCACAGTAAGATAGCACACGGAACATCACAACACACCAGAAAAGGCACACGGAGACGTAATAACACGCCAGTAGTTCAGCAAAAACAGTGAATGCAACGAACATTTTACAATTCTTAGCCAAGTTTTAAATATACATACATTAATGGTTTTAAGGTTTTATCAGACTATCGTACCACTTAGTGATACGCACATACTGTATTTGTCTTAATGTGAGATTAACTAGTAGCAAATGGTAACCCCTGATGATGGAACTGTAAGGTTCTGAAACACGTGTAGGGTGAGGGGACAAAAGGCCACAATAAAAGTGGTAAAAACAGTGCATTTGTTGGTTTAATTATTTGATGTTGGAGTGTATTATTTTAATATAAATA
Source organism: Reticulitermes speratus (assembly GCA_021186555.1). Lineage (NCBI taxonomy): Eukaryota > Metazoa > Arthropoda > Insecta > Blattodea > Rhinotermitidae > Reticulitermes > Reticulitermes speratus. Next base: position 3,940,091 of record JAJKFL010000427.1, read on the forward strand.
ATTGTAATAAGCATATTGTGCATTTAGTTGGTTAGAAAATATTAATTATTTATATCAACGCACGGAATGAATAACGTAAAATTATATATATATATAAATATATATATATATATGAGAACTGGCTACATTAGGTTTCAAATTAAATATGTTTTAGATGTTGCTCCCTGAAGATGACCGTCGACCGCCGAAACATGTAGGAGTGAAGAGTGTAATTTGTTATATAAATTTTGCATGTGCAAATTGTTGGTTTTGAACAATAAAAAGACGCCTACAACTGCCACCTGCCGATCGCAGTGGCCGCGCGTTCTAAGGCGTCGGTCTACGGCCGCTCGCTTACTGGGATTGTGGGTTCGAATCCCGCCGGGGGCATGGATGTTTGTCTGTTGTGAGTGTTGTGTGTTGTCAGGTAGAGGTCTCTGCGACGGGCTGATCACTCGTCCAGAGGAGTCCTACCAAGTGTGGTGTGTCTGAGTGTGATCGTGAAGCCTCGAAAAATGAAGAGGCCTAGGCTGAAGGGGCTGTCGAGCCATTGGAAAAAAAAAAGAACTGCCACGTAGCTTCTACCCTTATTTACTTATCCTGCATTTCTTCGTCATGCCGTTGACTGCTACTGTAACTAACTAACTAACTAACTAACTATTGTAACAAACAACAAATACTGCCTTAAACTAACCCAAGACACTGCCCTACCTCTAAGAACATGAAACAAATAACAAACCCACTCAAGGTCATTTTCTGCACAGCATCACTGGATGTTCCATCATCCCTTTCGCCTTTCACCCTTAAAAGCGGCCCCCTGATCCATCAATGGCGATGCATTAAATCCGAACCAACTGCCTCCCCTACTTGAGAAGCACTCATTCGCCGCCCTTAGCCCCTAGGTCATTAGTAAATCAGAGTTCTGACGTTTCTCAGGAGCGCTGCAACAGCATCGAATGCCAAGTGAACAACAGGAAGACGAAGTCGACGCAAAACTCAGATATAAACCGCTGATTAAAACTTCGGAATTCAACTGCTCGGCATCCTCGTTGCTCCACGCGGGTTGTCATGGCTCTCCTGTGAGAACCTTCCGGATTACAAGTAACACAGTTCGTAAAAACGTATCAGTGGAATTAGGATTTAAACGGCTGATGCCGACGTCTGTAATGAATGGACTGTCTGTAATTTAATCACGTCTCCGAAATTATGAGAGGAAATATCTGAAGACTGAGAACCGGAAAGAGATACTTGAATCACGTCATTTTCTGACAAGGCAGTCCAGCAAATTCGCTCACAAGCCGGCGTTAGGCTTATAAGACGGTTTCATAACTGCATATCCAAATAACAGTCTTGGCAATCTTGATTTCAGGCTTCCGCCGCGATGTTGATGTAATCTGTGGTCTTTTGGGGTGATTACACGGCGTCGTGAGGTAATTATTTACCGACGTTTCGGGACAACGTGTCGGTCCCATCTTCACGGGTCGAGATTCCACCAAGTACCTCACGACGCCGTGTAATCACCCAAAAGACCACAGATTAAGTCTTGGCAATGTTTACAAATCCACATATAAGACACTAATTAAACAATTATTATCAAATAAAGGGCGGTTAGATGGGGAGGGCATGTGGAAAGAATGGGGGACAAGATAGATGTATAAAGAGTTTAGGTGAAGAAGCATGAAGGAGAGTACTTGAAAGACCTAGCAGTAAATGGTAGGCTAATATTAAAATTGATATTAAAGAAATCCCCCGGGAGAACCTGTAACCCCTAGAGGGCGTGTCTCCTGGTTGGCGGATAGGGGAGTGCTCTGCAGATTTGCAGGGTACGAGGCTGTACGTCTCCCCTGGACCAACAGGTAGGGCCCCTCAGCTGTACAGAAAGCAACCTACCTAGAGGAGAAAACCTTGAAAATAAATCCTGGTCCTCCAGGGTGGGGGTTGAGGCGATGGGCTTGCTCCTCATCACTCGGAAAAACTTCTATAGCAAACCATGCTCATCAAGAGACTCGGAAAAGAAATGGAAAATAGAGAGGTTTGAAGAAGATGCGAGAGACGGCCGAGAGAGCTGTAACCCACTCGCAAAAAAAAAAAAAGAAGATATGATGACGTGGACTGGATTAGTACGGCATAGAATAGGGAAAAACAGCAAGCTGTTGTGAATACGATAATGAACATTTGGGTTCCATAAAATACAGGGAATTTTACTAGCTGAGGAACTACTACGTCCTCAAGGACTCTCCTTAATGTGGTTAGTCAGGCAGATAGCCGATCCCAGTGGCCGTGCGGTCTAAGGCGTGGGTCTACGGCCGCTCGCTTACTGGGATTGTGGGTTCGAATCCCGCCGGGGGCATAGATGTCTGTCTCTTGTGAGTGTAGTGTGTTGTCAGGTAGAGGTCTCTGCGACGGGCTGATCACTCGTCCAGAGGAGTCCTATCGACTGTGGTGTGTCTAAAAAGTGTGTGATCATGAAGCCTCGACGAAATGAGGAGGCCCAGGCCCATATAGGGCTGTCAAGCCAGACAGAGAGAGATAGAGAGTGAGGCAGATAGCAATACACGACGCTTAAATTCAGCTCTCAAACACAAAAGGTCCTTCGTTTTATTATAAGGGCAGACGCTAAGGTTCACAATCGCACAAGAAAGTTACACGAAGGGAAACATACTTGTAATCTAAATCAAAGTGTGGTCAGAAGCACTGACTTTAAACTTCAGGTCTTATGTTTTGGATGTCACTTTGGCGCAAAACTCTAAAATAAACAGTATTTGGCAGAGTTAAAACTGGCTAGTCACACGTGATTAGGTATATTAATAAACGCCCGCTCGCAACAACAGTACATTTCTAAACTGTCCTGTCCTGTGTCAACGACACTTGTCAAGCAGTATTTAAGTGGCAGACATTAAAACAAAACACACACTACAAAAAGAAGCAACAGCTGCACACTATTAGACCCCATAGAGGGTCAGATGCAGCGTCTACTGTCTGGCACTTGCAGGAGACATTCTACATGTCTGTAAATCACGTGTGTGACAGACGACAGGGTACAAACGCTACAATTCGAGCATTTCATTTCGTAAAGATGAAAAAATTCGGTGTTTCAAGCTACGACTGAACCGTAAATTGTACGTAAAACGTCACGCCGACAAGTTGAATGTTGGCGATCTTTTTTTGCGGGTGTTAAAATGTTTTAGCTGCTTAAGTGAGGGAAGGGCGAAAGAAAGAAAGAAAGAAAGAAGTTGACTGTATTGGAGTTTGTATTTTGTCAGACATTTTTACAAGTTCTTATATGTATGTGTTTATGTCTCTGTAATGGTTAGCACGGCTCTCCCGCTGATACTCCGCTGCGGTTTTTCGAATTTGTTTCGGCCTCTGTGAACCCTCCTCTGCCTCCTTCTTCCGTTTTCGGTAGTTTTCTTGCTTTTGTGCGTTAGTTAGTCTCGGCATCGTGAACCTGTAAAAAACAGCGCCGAGGTGACCCACCTATGTGTACCGAAATGTAAGACGTTTTACTTCAAAACAGCGCCGAGGTGACCCACCTATGTGTACCGAAATGTAAGACGTTTTACGTCAAAACAGCGCCGAGGTGACCCACCTATGTGTACCGAAATGTAAGACGTTTTACGTCAAAACACCGCCGAGGTGACCCACCTATGTGTACCGAAATGTAAGACGTTTTACGTCAAAACAGCGCCGAGGTGACCCACCTATGTGTACTGAAATGTAAGACGTTTTACGTCAAAACAGCGCCGAGGTGACCCACCTATGTGTACTGAAATGTAAGACGTTTTACGTCAAAACAGTGCCGAGGTGACCCACCTATGTGTACCGAAATGTAAGACGTTTTACGTCAAAACAGCGCCGAGGTGACCCACCTATGTGTACCGAAATGTAAGACGTTTTACTTCAAAACAGCGCCGAGGTGACCCACCTATGTGTACCGAAATATGAGACGTTTTACGTCAAAACAGCGCCGAGGTGACCCACCTATGTGTACCGAAATGTAAGACGTTTTACGTCAAAACAGTGCCGAGGTGACCCACCTATGTGTAACGAAATGTAAGACGTTTTACGTCAAAACAGCGCCGAGGTGACCCACCTATGTGTACTGAAATGTGAGACGTTTTACGTCAAAACAGCGCCGAGGTGACCCACCTATGTGTACCGAAATGTAAGACTTTTACGTCAAAACAGCGCCGAGGTGACCCACCTATGTGTACCGAAATGTAAGACGTTTTACGTCAAAACAGCGCCGAGGTGACCCACCTATGTGTACCGAAATGTAAGACTTTTACGTCAAAACAGCGCCGAGGTGACCCACCTATGTGTACCGAAATGTAAGACGTTTTACGTCAAAACAGCGCCGAGGTGACCCACCTATGTGTACTAAAATGTGAGACGTTTTACGTCAAAACAGCGCCGAGGTGACCCACCTATGTGTACCGAAATGTAAGACGTTTTACGTCAAAACAGCGCTGAGGTGACCCACCTATGTGTACTGAAATGTAAGACGTTTTACGTCAAAACAGCGCCGAGGTGACCCACCTATGTGTACTGAAATGTGAGACGTTTTACGTCAAAACAGCGCCGAGGTGACCCACCTATGTGTACCGAAATGTAAGACGTTTTACGTCAAAACAGCGGCGAGGTGACCCACCTATGTGTACTGAAATGTAAGACGTTTTACATCAAAACAGTGCCGAGGTGACCCACCTATGTGTACCGAAATGTAAGACGTTTTACGTCAAAACAGCGCCGAGGTGACCCACCTATGTGTACCGAAATGTAAGACGTTTTACGTCAAAACAGCGCCGAGGTGACCCACCTATGTGTACCGAAATGTAAGACGTTTTACGTCAAAACAGTGCCGAGGTGACCCACCTATGTGTACCGAAATGTAAGACGTTTTACGTCAAAACAGCGCCGAGGTGACCCGCCTATGTGTACCGAAATGTGAGACGTTTTACGTCAAAACAGCGCCGAGGTGACCCACCTATGTGTACCGAAATGTAAGACGTTTTACGTCAAAACAGCGCCGAGGTGATCCACCTATGTGTACCGAAATGTAAGACGTTTTACGTCAAAACAGCGCCGAGGTGACCCACCTATGTGTACCGAAATGTAAGACGTTTTACGTCAAAACAGTGCCGAGGTGACCCACCTATGTGTACCGAAATGTAAGACTTTTACGTCAAAACAGCGCCGAGGTGACCCGCCTATGTGTACCGAAATGTGAGACGTTTTACGTCAAAACAGCGCCGAGGTGACCCACCTATGTGTACCGAAATGTAAGACGTTTTACGTCAAAACAGCGCCGAGGTGACCCACCTATGTGTACCGAAATGTAAGACGTTTACGTCAAAGAAAAGTATACTCGTACAGTGTTACGAGCTTTGACTTTTCTTGCTGCAACGTAAGCAGATCTACTAACTGTCGCAAAAACATTTCGTATGCTCATTATTATTATTATTATTATTATTATTATTATTTATTATTATTATTCGTTATAACCTTTATGCAAGGCATTTACAATTACATACCTGAAACAAACCCATGCTCAAACGGGTATAAATGCGAGTCCGAAATGAAGGCAGTAATTTGGAAAATTACGTTGATCCGTTGACTTGTCAATAAAGCTTAAATAATGCGTTGTAATCGTTTTGAAATTTAAAATATCCAAAACTCCGTAACCGTCAGAAATCGGACCTTTTATTTTTTTCACACGACATTTCTGGCTGCGAATGACGCAAAGAACAAGCTACTCTTGTGTTCAGATAAATCCACTTCGTCTTCCACAACAGGCGACATCTTACGATTCATAAACTAGTTTGCTACTCAGAAACAGAAAATGTATTTACCGTATGTCCCGAGAGATGGTGCTAATGATCAGGCAGCCTCGACATATACATACTTTCACTTATAAGAGACTGCCCTTCGCATGCTTAACAGGGGTTTTCCACCAGTCAAATAAAACAGCACAGAAAATTCGTAGAAGCTTTTATCACTAAAGTTGTTTGAACTGTGGTGAACTTTCAGAGAAACGGAAAAGGAGTTTCGTCTTTCCTTTATAACTTCCCATCCGCCGTTTCGTAAAGTTGATTGTGATGGAATACTTCTGCCTTGTATCCGAGCAGATAGAAGAAGAAGAAGAAGAAAGAGGGGAAATATAAAATGTTTCGTCTGTCATTTTTCATTGTGATGAGAATATCACAGAGAACGGAAGTTTCAAGACTTGGAGAGGAATCAGACGGCCAAAAATCACCCATAACGTCCGGTGACGATAAACAATTGAATATTTATCAAATTTCGATCTACAGAATGCCTGCCCAATAAATGGTTTATGGAGATGCTACGCACGATAAGCATATTTACTGCAATAAATAACATAGCAAGTATTCTTATCAGACACAAACGAGAACACAAGGAAACTACTTCGAAAATTGCAATCCAGTTTTAAAAAACACGTTTTCCAAATAAGCCACGTTTAAAGACTGCGAGATTCCGGGATTTGAAACCGTGAAAGTTTGAATCATGACTGTCGACGTTTCGGAGGGTCATACTGCTACTACCTTCAGGATGTCGTATCTCAGAATATTGCAGACTTACAAATCATCGCTGTGAGAATTTAAAAATCACATATTTCAAACAAACCTGCATATCTCCACAGCTGATTTGCAAGACGTATTCATCTATTGAATATCTGAATCTGCGGCGTCAAAGCCAATAGTTACAGACTGAATGTTTCCTTGAATTTCGTTAAACGCAGACCGGATTTAAAAAAAAAGAAAAGTTTCAAATACAAGCCTGAGCTCTTAATTGGGTCTGCATCTTATGCTATGAAGGCCCACAATTTCTTGGCGCGATGAGCCACTTTCGAGAACAACAAATATGTCACTTGAACCTCACGTCAAACAACGATAAAGCGATAAAATAAAAATTAGCACAAAACCCACACATTCAATCTGATCCTAATTTTTCTTATGTCTAGTCAGAAGGCGTTCAGCTCGTAACCTGACATTTTTCTTTGTTTTCTTCAGTCCCTACAGGAAAGTTCCGGGACAGCACGATTTGACCACGAACATTACCTTCCAAATCCTCTCTAATTCACCATTCATCAACATCCTACCACAGCTATATAATCCCATAGACAGACAACGTCCTAACATAAACCACAAACCACCTGCTGGTCCTTTCGTCCTTCGATCGCACGGATTACACGAACACTCAAACCATCAGCAAATAATTAACAGCAGAAAATGTGCAATAAAGCTGTCGTCTCCTGACTTGACTCTTATTCTTGAATCTGAAAGGACTGGCGAAAAATACCATAATCTTCAGTCAGCATAACCGATCTGCGCGCCGAGATATCAACGCGGGACTGCACGAGAGCTACGTACTTGATTCCAGGCTTCCGCCGCGATGTAGAGATCTGCGCTCTTCTGGGATATTACACAGCGTTGAGTGGTAATCCTGTACCGACGTTTCGGGACAACCTATCGGGTCCCATATTCAAAGGTCAAGCAGTCCAAGAAGGCTTTCTAATTGGACTTCTTGACCCTTGAAGATGGAACTGACAGGTTGTCCCGAAACGTCGGTACAGAACTACCACTCAACGCTATGTAATAGCCCAGAAGAGCGCAGATCTCAGCTTCATACTTGATCCAGACGCTCTTTGTGCGCAGTTTATGAATCGGCGTTGGTCGTGCGACGGCTCACGAGGGTCGTCACCGGCGTCTCACCAAGGGTAGCCCGGTTCGATGACACGTGAGTCACACGTGTGATTTATGATGGACATGTGACACTGTGATGGGTTTCTCTTCAAGATCTTCCGGTTTCCTCTGTCAGTAGACATTCCAGCAATGTTACATATTCATATACAGTCACGTACTAACGGCGGTTAGCACAGCGGTATTCAACCTTTTTTGTTCGCGTACCCCCACATATAATTTCTCTTCAACTTTGTACCCCCAAAGCTGTTGGTGCATAATTCAAGTTATACACAGTCTATAATCTACGTCTAAAATAAGTTAAATAAATTACATCCAAAATAATGTATTAAATAATAAGTTTTAAATGAGAAAAAGGAGAGTCAAGCTATTAAATAACAAATATATTATTGCCTATCGTATAAAAATTAATAAAGGAACAAAGGTATTTTAGCGAAGCAAAATTATATGCACTATGTGGAATAAAATGAAACTAGCCGCCCAGATAAGAATCGCATAAAGGAGAGAGAGAGAGAGAGAGAAATGGCGCTCCCAAATCGCATGTCCTTACGTCCGGTCTCTTGTGGCTAACCCTAAATCTGGCCCTGATTATTCAGTGTTTATCATGAAATAATTTTTATTTTTTAATTTTACGTACCCCCTAAGATGTCTTCGCGTGCCCCCGGGGGTACGCCTACCCCAGGTTGAATACCACTGGTCTAGAGTCCAGCTAGTGCCAGCATCGCTAAATAAACCACTAACCATAAACGACTATTACGGCTGTAAAGTAAAGTTTTCCCTGTCCACACTGAAGGCATGCAGCAGTAGCTGACGTATAGCTGCACTCGTTCTTAACCTCGGCGCCAGATGGAGCTGAGTGCTCAACAGCGCGCTCTTGTCGTTTTACTCCCGTGAACGAACCCCAGTAAAGCAATCCCATTACAGGCCTGGACAGACCCTGAGGGTCCCAGGAGGTTGAGGCTCTCAGATTTATAGACAATCGGCACATAAAGGTGGTAAGGTTGTCAGCCCTACGCACCGGCCGCCTTTACCCCCCAGGAAATACTCCCAGTACTCATTTCTGTTAGAGGCTGAGTCGACCCCAGGGCCCTAGTGCGACCGGAAGGATTATGTAAATGAAAAATTCCAATGACACCATCGGGAATCGAACCCGCGACCTTCCGGCTTGATGCGTAGTGCCTCAACCAACTGCGCCACCGCGTGCCCCGAAAGAACCCCGGTACCCATTGAACAGCAGGCTGGGTGGTCCCCTGGGCCGGTCTGGACGTCTGTTTCCCCTGCCGGGATTTCGAATCCCGGATAGTCCACTCCGTAGTCTGGTCGCCACACCGACAGCACTATCCCGGATCCTTTATTATGGCCGCCCACATTTAAAGTTAATTGTGCTGTTTCGGACGTACAAGAACACACTTCATGTGCAAAATGTGAACTTACTCTGAACGGACCTTTGATGGTCCACGGACCATACGGTGAATACCTCTGCCACAGGCCAAACTATGTTCGGGAAACACGTCAAGTTGGAAATAAGGCGATCTTCTCGACAAATCTCATAAACCGTGGAACTGAGAGAAGGAACGAACGAACAAGCTAGAAATGTTGGATCCGAACCAATCAGCGTCCATTACTGAGCCTCTATTGCATCACTGGGGGGGCAGAGAGAGACTGTGTTTGTCTAGTCCTTCCTACAGTTCCAAGAACTCCAAGATATTACAGCGAAGTATACATCTTACAGATTACAGTCATAATATTTAAGCAAGACCGAAATTACAAACAGCAAAATAATTACACTGCAGACTGCCAAAGTTCATCGCATAATTCTGCAGATGACACGTGGACTAACATAACTCCATGTAAAAAGGGCGCAAAGAACAACACAGCAGTAACCGTAATAACCACACATACAATATTTTCAAAAAGAGAGGCTAACTTACAAATAAATCTTGATTAACATAAGTAATGGAAAGTAATATTAAAATTGTGTAAAGAAAAAACGTAAGCTAGGGCAAGAACAGGCAGAATTAACTGCCGCTACCAGTGGCCGTGCGGTCTAAGACGTAGGTCTGCGGCCGTTCGATTGATGGGATCGCGGGTTCGAATTCCACCGGGGGCATGGATGTTTGTGTTGTGTTGTAAAAAGACGGTTGTGGACCGTAAGTGGCATGAAAGGACGAAAAAGGATTAATACAGGAGAGAAAAAAAAAAAAAAAAATCAAAGGGGAAACCCAGGAATTAGTAAAATAAAAAAAAAAAATCCCGTCGAGGGCATGGATGTTTCGTCTCTTATATTTGCTGTGTGTTATGTAGGTAGCGGCCTCTGCAACGAGCTGATCACTCGTTCAGAGGAGTCCTACCGAGTGTGGTGTGAGTGTCTGTCTAATTTTGTGTGATCTAGAAACCTCAAAACGAGGTGGCCCAGGGCCGAGTTAGGCTGTTGGGCCACAGAAAAAAGAAAAACGGAATAAATAAAATTATAAATTACCTAGTCTAATTATTTATTTATTTCCTTGTAACGTTAAAATAGCCAAGCCTACAAATATTTAATTTATTCAGTTACGGAATGTCAGTTGAAAACTGAACGATCTTGAGAACCAATTGTCTTTTGGACTTTGTCCATCGTCTTGGACAAAATAGAAAAATATATATAAGGTCCAGTGATTGGGATTAGCCTGCTCTAAGGGACCCATCTGAGTAGGTGTCTCCCTTCCCATCACCTGAAGACGGAAGAAGAGCCATCTTCCGAAACGTCGTTATATTATATTTTTTTATACTTTTATATTTTATCGAGGACGATGGACAAAGTCCAAAAGACAATTAGTTCTCAATGCTATATATCATCGTCAGAACCTTTTACAATTCGTTTATACGGTCTTGTTTCGACATCTCACCGCGGTCATCGTGTCCTTTCACCGCAGACATCAAACTGGTTTTATGTTTTGGAATCTATTACGTCTAGATGGTGAGAGATCAAGAGATTCGGAAAATATATGCACTATTCATATGCATGAAGAGGAGTATTTTAGACATTTCGATTACAATATGTCTATGAGACATTTAAATACGATGACAAGAAACACAAACTATAAACAGAAATGACATGAATCAGATATTCTTCGAGAACTTTGCCTGCATAAACAGGGGCCAGTTATAGCAGGATTAAATCCACAAAGTCCCCCGTAACTGTCCATGACAACCTTCAGCGCGAGTCTCACAATCCTTACGGTCCGGTTCCCCTACCTCATTCCCATGATTAAGCAGACCAATACTGGCTTCTCCACCGCTGACCGCAGAAACACACTGATCTACCGCGCACACGACTTCGCGTACTCTCCCGACTTGAGACATCAGCCTAGGCTCGCCAACGTTACCTGCGCCTGAACCTAGAGACTTTGTGGAATTAATCCTACTATAATTACATACTTGCATGAACAGTATTATAGTGATATTGCACGCATAATAAGACAATAGTCCGTACATACACTGGGTGAACACACGCTGCCGAATGTAGCTTCAGTTTCAATGCGTACAAAACGAACAGTAAGATAAAGACAAAGAATAATACAACAACAAGATTTTTTGAAACCGGAACAGGCATTATTTATGCGTAATTCATGAAGAGAAAGACTTGTTTATTTAACGGCTACGTCCACTGCTAAGATGATAGATGGTACATGAACGAATAAAAGTGTAAAAATTGAACAATTTATACCAGCAAATGCACACAGACATATAATGTCAATAGTTTCTTTTATTAATAGCTTTCCTTAATACGTATTTCGGCGTGCTTTCATCGCCATCTTCAGGGGGTCGTTGAAGTTTTCTAACATAGACCAATATTCATAAAATACATAAATTCATAAAAACGACCCCCTGAAGATGGCGATGTAAACACGCCGAAATACGTATTGGGGAAAGCTATTAATAAAAAAACTATTGACATTATATGTCTGTGTGCATTTGCTGGTATAAATCGTTCAATTAAGCAAAAATGCACGGTGAATGCAACGTAAAAAAAAAAGGTGTAGAAAATTGGGGGAATGATAGTGAGACTAGAAAACCGTAACAGTCGGAGAAAACCCTGTATCACTGCAATTTTATTCACTATAAATCCCATAACGACTGACCTGGAATCGCACCCGTAACCTCCTGAACAATGGCATAGCCTTAATTCGCCAAGAAGTGAAGGTAAAGAGAGTTTGGTATAAACTAACGTTTGTTTCAAGTACCTGGCCCTTATTAAGTCCTCGTCTTCTCCCCCATCGTGTCTTCAAACTTTTCTTCTAGCACTTCACATAAACGCAGCAGTAACTAAATATTAATAAGCTTAATTAGACGGCTTAGAAATTCGTTTTCTTCTTCAATAAAGTCGAACCTTCATGGCCCTTTAGCGTTCAGTTAGTTCCTTTCAAATTAACATTTAACTTCCTGCAGCGCCTTATTACTATGCGCTGACACGCACTTACACGCCCATTAAGGAATCCTCCGCAGTTTTTATACGCAACGGTAACAAAGAAATCTACGGCGCACTGAAAAATTAAGGAGGGGGGGGGGACGACGACACTACTGCGTCCCTACAGACATGTACAAAATAATGAAAAGTAATTAACGTAAGATCTTACTTGGGATACTGTCTGAGGCATAATTGATATATACGACGTTTCAAAGTCAGGTATGCTTCCTTCATCAGGTGAAATATCCTAGGATGGGGGACAGATATTAGACGGTCTAATAAATCCAAAAGAAAAGGTTTTGAAAATTTAAGTTTTCTGGGATATGACGTCGTGACTAAGCTATAGGCCACATGGTCCTTGGTTCCTTCCCTAGTAGGGGTATGAAATTTTTCCTTTTCTTTTTTCCACAATATCCGGATCGGTTCTGGAGCCCACCGAGCACCTGTGGTTCGTTCCCAGGGGTTAATATGGTCGGGGCGTAAAGCTGAACACTGATCTCTATTTAAGGTCTAGGTTAAGAATGAATGGAACTATACCTTTACTCCCCCTATATGCCTTCATAGCGTACACTAGGGACAAATGACTTGTCTTTTGGGGATGTGATATTGAGTAGACCGACAAAAGGTACGGTCGTTTCGGAGAATCCAGTCGCCTCAGTGACGTACCCTAAATACGAAGGCAGAAGCCTCTCCATGTTTGCCGATGTCAAAATATCAAATATGACTCTCTGTTAATTATGCTTAGTGTGAGCAACCAAGTTTCACACCCATACAAAACAACTGGTACAATAACAGTCTCGTAACTACATTTTCTGTAAGATACCTCAAAACGTAACCTGTAGTTCAAGAAATGTGCAACAGAGGTCAAAATGTTGCAATGACAGCATATAAGTTACAGATATGCGCACCACGCACTGTACGATAAGAACCCATAATAAAGGTAAAGGTCTCCCCATAACATGCCATGCAGGCTCTACTCATTCTTAACCTCGGTACTAGATGGAGGCGGGTGGTCAACGCCACGATCCGGCCGCTTTACCTCCTGGGTAAGAACCCCGGTACCCATCAAAAAAGGAGGCTGAATGGGCCCCAGGGCCAGTCTTGACGGCTATGGAGAACATAGAATATCTTGCCCTCAACGGGATTCGAACCACAAAACGTTTTGAGTGTCCGTGCTTATTAAGCGCCACGCCATAACGTCAAATGGTGGTCAGCTTCACGTGCCGGCCCCCTTAACCTCCAGGGAAGATTCCCCGATCCTCAATACACATAAAGATGGTTGGGCTTAAAGCCGGTCTGGAGGCTTTGTAGAAACCAAAAACATTTCTTGTCCCTGCAGGGAATAGAACCCCGCTTCTTCGGTTGCGCTCTCCGTAGACAGTCACTATATTGACCGAGCTACTGCAGCTCCATATAATACATCTTAAAAGCGAACTGTTTCGGTTCAAAGAGTAGTGTCCGATGTTTCAGGAACCTTAGTTCGATTCCAAGAGATGCACAGGAGTTCTGTTCTTGTATGTAAGTCAGCGGGTACACAAAGCTCTGCGGGTAGTATACATAGCGGCGTTAGTGTTTTGTGGCTGCAGCTACCGTGAGCAAGTCTGCACTGCCTGAACACTAACATTAGCTCTTCTTGCACCATGTTTCACGGCCCATAAACCGTCTGAAGACTGATATTAATCCACATTAGGCATACATACAAAAAGTCTGTTCGTACCTCACAGGGAACACAATCAGTGTTCATCGCAAAAACGTATCAGCTAACACCGTTCAGGGAAATAATCGGTGTTTACTGTAACAACTTACGCAAGGCACAAACGCACTGTGTGTACAAAACATAGTTTCATAGTGTTACGGTAGGTGGTACATATAGTTATCAAAGGTCTTTTAAACTTTTAAGTAGACGTAACGCAGTTCAGATATGTTAATACAACCCTACAAAACAAAAGAAAATTTTATATTTTTTCCTAATACAAAATAATGCATAATTACAGACAGATGTCTTCAGACATGTTTTATATTTGGTATAAACAGCTTAAGTCAGGTGTTTATATTTACACGAGTCTTTCTTTTGCCAACAGTACACAGGGATTAGGTGTAACTGCTTGAATGGTATGGCCCAAAATTGTGCCAACAGTATACTGGGATTAGGTATAACTGCTTTACTGGTATGGCCCAAAATTGTGCCAACAGTACACAGGGATTAGGTGTAACTGCTTGACTGGTATGGCCCAAAATTGTGCCAACAGTATACAGGGATTAGGTGTAACTGCTTGAATGGTATGGCCCAAAATTGTGCCAACAGTATACTGGGATTAGGTATAACTTGCTTTACTGGTATGGCCCAAAATTGTGCCAACAGTACACAGGGATTAGGTGTAACTGCTTGACTGGTATGGCCCAAAATTGTGCCAACAGTATACAGGGATTAGGTGTAACTGCTTGACTGGTATGGCTCAAAATTGTGCCAACAGTATACTGGGATTAGGTATAACTTGCTTTACTGGTATGGCCCAAAATTGTGCCAACAGTACACAGGGATTAGGTGTAACTGCTTGACTGGTATGGCCCAAAATTGTGCCAACAGTATACAGGGATTAGGTGTAACTGCTTGACTGGTATGGCTCAAAATTGTGCCAACAGTATACTGGGATTAGGTATAACTTGCTTTACTGGTATGGCCCAAAATTGTGCCAACAGTACACAGGGATTAGGTGTAACTGCTTGACTGGTATGGCCCAAAATGTTGCGAAGAGTATACAGGGATTAGGTGTAACTGCTTGACTGGTATGGCCCAAAATGTTGCAAAGAGTATACAGGGATTAGGTATAACTGCTTGACTGGTATGCCCCAAAATTGTGCCAACAGTATACAGGGATTAGGTATAACTGCTTGACTGGTATGCCCCAAAATTGTGCCAACAGTATACAGGGATTAGGTATAACTGCTTGACTGGTATGCCCCAAAATTGTGCCAACAGTATACGGGGATTAGGTACAACTGCTTTACTGGTATGCCCCAAAATTGTGCCAACAGTATACGGGGATTAGGTGTAACTGCTTTACTGGTATGCCCCAAAATTGTGCCAACAGTATACGGGGATTAGGTGTAACTGGTTTACTGGTATGCCCCAAAATTGTGCCAACAGTATACGGGGATTAGGTGTAACTGCTTTACTGGTATGGCCCAAAATGTTGCGAAGAGTATGCAGGGATTAGGTATAACTGCTTTACTGGTATGCCCCAAAATTGTGCCAAAAGTATACAGGGATTAGGTATAACTGCTTTACTGGTATGCCCCAAAATTGTGCCAAAAGTATACAGGGATTAGGTATAACTGCTTTACTGGTATGCCCCAAATTGTGCCAACAGTATAAGGGGATTAGGTATAACTGCTTTACTGGTACGCCCCAAAATTGTGCCAAAAGTATACAGGGATTAGGTATAACTGCTTTACTGGTATGCCCCAAAATTGTGCCAAAAGTATACAGGGATTAGGTATAACTGCTTTACTGGTATGCCCCAAAATTGTGCCAACAGTATACGGGGATTAGGTATAACTGCTTTACTGGTACGCCCCAAAATTTTACTTGACTAGTCTTTTTTGGGGAAGCATTGCAATTAATTCCCCATACCTGTCCAGCCCGTGCCACACCCCTGTTAACACAGGGAGCAGCGGGAAGTATTAACACGTTTCAAAAGGCCATAATTATTGCGAGTTTACATTTTAGCGCGCCCGCCAGCTCTCAGGGTCAAGAGTGGTTACCGAAGATGTCTACGGATGGCACACCAGTCCAAGACACAACAGCGGTCAGTACATAGTTTAGGTAATCTTTAAAATATAAAATGTTTCAGCACTTTCTGCCACACCCTGTATAACGCTCTACCATTTTCGTAATTAGTTAAGAGCAGTCGACTTCTGGCACTGACCGCACTGTGGCTGGTTCCATTCGATTTCTTGTACCGGGCAGAAGCAACACAGTGCCTGCCTATGTTCGTGACACGCAGCACACGCACAGCAGAAGTACATTATGTCACAGCCAAGAAGTCTAAACCAAATGCGGGACAAAATGAGTTCGAAGTTCCATTCTGTCAGGGACGGAGCAGACACGGGGTTGGTTAACTTCGCCTCTGCTTTCAGCGTCTTCTGCGATACCAACAAACGGCCAAAACAGGAAGGCAATAAAAATCTTACAGTATGTTTATAAAGCTACGTTACTAAGTACAATTAGAAAATAAATACCAAAACGAGAAGTTAAATCCTGTGATTAATACATCATGCCAAAGGCGTATGGGGGTGGAAGATGTATAGCTCTACGCATTCTTGTTCTCGACATTAAATGGAGGTGAGTGGTCAGCTTGGCGCCCCGGCCGCTTTAACCACGGGGAAAGAGCCTCCGACACCATTTGAATAAGAGCGTGGGTGGGCCCCAGATACGGTCTGGATGTTGTGGAGACGAGAAAACTATCTTGCCCCCACCGGGATTCGATCCCTATTACTCGGTCGTCCAGACCGTAGCCTAGTCACTACACTGACTGAGGTGTTAAAAACGAAGGAGATAAGACCCTAACACTTTAAAGCCCAGTGGTTACTATACGTACCGCCATGTTTAACATTCACAACTCCTACGTTCTGCCCACACAGCGTATTTATGTGTTTTGTGTGGATCTCAGAACAAACAGCGATTATTTCACTGTACAACATTAACTGACTGGTTTGTATAACTGAGACGGAGTGTGTTTACTGCGCGGTACGGACTATTTGTGTGTTTTGTGTGGATCTCAGAACAAACAGCGATTATTTCACTGTACAGCATTGACTGACTGGTTTGTATAACTGAGACGGAGTGTGTTTACTGCGCGGTACGGACTGTATTTATGTGTTTTGTGTGGATCTCAGAACAAACAGCGATTATTTCACTGTACAACATTAACTGACTGGTTTGTATAACTGAGACGGAGTGTGTTTACTGCGCGGTACGGACTGTATTTATGTGTTTTGTGTGGATCTCAGAACAAACAGCGATTATTTCACTGTACAGCATTAACTGATTGGTTTGTATAACTGAGACGGAGTGTGTTTACTGCGCGGTACGGACTGTATTTATGTGTTTTGTGTGGATCTCAGAACAAACAGCGATTATTTCACTGTACAGCATTAACTGACTGGTTTGTATAACTGAGACGGAGTGTGTTTACTGCGCGGTACGAACTGTATTTATGTGTTTTGTGTGGATCTCAGAACAAACAGCGATTATTTCACTGTACAGCATTAACTGATTGGTTTGTATAACTGAGACGGAGTGTGTTTACTGCGCGGTACGGACTGTATTTGTGTGTTTTGTGTGGATCTCAGAACAAACAGCGATTATTTCACTGTACAGCATTAACTGACTGGTTTGTATAACTGAGACGGAGTGTGTTTACTGTGCGGTACGGACTGTATTTATGTGTTTTGTGTGGATCTCAGAACAAACAGCGATTATTTCACTGTACAACATTAACTGACTGGTTTGTATAACTCAGACGAAGTGTGTTTACTGCGCGGTACGGACTGTATTTATGTGTTTTGTGTGGATCTCAGAACAAACAGCGATTATTTCACTGTACAGCATTAACTGACTGGTTTGTATAACTGAGACGGAGTGTGTTTACTGCGCGGTACGAACTGTATTTATGTGTTTTGTGTGGATCTCAGAACAAACAGCGATTATTTCACTGTACAGCATTAACTGATTGGTTTGTATAACTGAGACGGAGTGTGTTTACTGCGCGGTACGGACTGTATTTGTGTGTTTTGTGTGGATCTCAGAACAAACAGCGATTATTTCACTGTACAGCATTAACTGACTGGTTTGTATAACTGAGACGGAGTGTGTTTACTGTGCGGTACGGACTGTATTTATGTGTTTTGTGTGGATCTCAGAACAAACAGCGATTATTTCACTGTACAACATTAACTGACTGGTTTGTATAACTCAGACGAAGTGTGTTTACTGCGCGGTACGGACTGTATTTATGTGTTTTGTGTGGATCTCAGAACAAACAGCGATTATTTCACTGTACAACATTAACTGACTGGTTTGTATAACTGAGACGGAGTGTGTTTACTGCGCGGTCCGGACTGAGTCTTTATATATAATTGAGGTTGGTTTTTCCTCTTGAAAGGTTTAAAGAAATTCAAAAGTGCTTCAAGTCACAAGTTCCCTTTTCGGCGTAGAAATTCCTTAAGCTCAGCAATAAATCTGACACAGCATTCATAACCAATCTGCCTGTTCTTAAACCACAAGAACTGCGTGCTACAAGCCCGTCCCGGTGCTCAGAAGCTTTAAAATAGATCTTGTGGTCTACTTCTGGGTATTCCCATTCGTCTCTTGGCATTATTTAAGTACGCTAATTCTGGAAGTCTACCACCTTCTGCTATTTACATGCTGTTTCCAATTACATGGTTTTTCTTTTATTCTTCCACTCCAGTACCATTTCGCATATCTCTTTATTTGTTTCGTTTGTTAAGTCTCTCTTCCTCGTAATGAAAGTTTCATTTCTAAAACACAAAGTTGACAACTACAACATTATGAGGTAGCAATAAAACACACGTTCTAATTTAATTTTCCAAAAATGTTTATCATTAGATTTCATCAGTTGCAGTTCTCTTCTAATCTTTATTTAGATGATTATATATCCAAAGTACGAGGCACTGTTGTTTCATGTTCTGAAGACGGACACAATTATTGTGCGAAACGTTCGTAATCATCTATTGTCCACATGGTGCCGGGGAAGGCCTATATCTCGGTCCATTAACGTGTTGACATCAGCGCCCCAACAGACTCTACGCTGAACCAGCTAAACCTGTTGCTACATTAGAAAGAAGTGTCGTCAAATAAGACACATAAATTAAAATAAAAAAAATTACAATGCACGGGATTTCTGTGCAGACAAATACAGTTACTTGTCTCAATACATTTACTTGTCTCAATACATTTACTTGTCTCATTACATTTACTTGTCTCAATACATTTACTTGTCTCAATAAATTTACTTGTCTCAATACATTTACTTGTCTCAATAAATTTACTTGTCTCAATACATTTACCTGTCTCAATACATTTACCTGTCTCAATACATTTACTTGTCTCAATACAGTTACTTGTCTCAATACATTTACTTGTCTCAATACATTTACTTGTCTCATTACATTTACTTGTCTCAATACATTTACTTGTCTCAATACATTTACTTGTCTCAATACATTTACTTGTCTCAATACATTTACTTGTCTCAATACATTTACTTGTCTCAATACATTTACTTGTCTCAATACATTTACTTGTCTCAATACATTTACTTGTCTCAATACATTTACCTGTCTCAATACATTTACCTGTCTCAATACATTTACCTGTCTCAATACATTTACCTGTCTCAATACATTTACTTGTCTCAATACATTTACTTGTCTCAATACATTTACTTGTCTCAATACATTTACTTGTCTCAATACATTTACCTGTCTCAATACATTTACCTGTCTCAATACATTTACCTGTCTCAATACATTTACTCGTCTCAATACATTTACTCGTCTCAATACATTTACTCGTCTCAATACATTTACTCGTCTCAATACATTTACTCGTCTCAATACATTTACTCGTCTCAATACATTTACTTGTCTCAATACATTTACTTGTCTCAATAAATTTACTTGTCTCAATACATTTACTCGTCTCAATACATTTACTCGTCTCAATACATTTACTCGTCTCAATACATTTACTTGTCTCAATAAATTTACTTGTCTCAATACATTTACTTGTCTCAATACATTTACTTGTCTCAATACATTTACTTGTCTCAATACATTTACTTGTCTCAATACATTTACCTGTCTCAATACATTTACCTGTCTCAATACATTTACCTGTCTCAATACATTTACCTGTCTCAATACATTTACCTGTCTCAATACATTTACCTGTCTCAATACATTTACTTGTCTCAATACATTTACTTGTCTCAATACATTTACTTGTCTCAATACATTTACTTGTCTCAATACATTTACCTGTCTCAATACATTTACCTGTCTCAATACATTTACTTGTCTCAATACATTTACTTGTCTCAATACATTTACTTGTCTCAATACATTTACTTGTCTCAATACATTTACTTGTCTCAATACATTTACTTGTCTCAATACATTTACTTGTCTCAATACATTTACTTGTCTCAATACATTTACTTGTCTCAATACATTTACTTGTCTCAATACATTTACCTGTCTCAATACATTTACCTGTCTCAATACATTTACTTGTCTCAATACATTTACTTGTCTCAATACATTTACCTGTCTCAATACATTTACTTGTCTCAATACATTTACTTGTCTCAATACATTTACTTGTCTCAATACATTTACTTGTCTCAATACATTTACCTGTCTCAATACATTTACCTGTCTCAATACATTTACTTGTCTCAATACATTTACTTGTCTCAATACATTTACTTGTCTCAATACATTTACCTGTCTCAATACATTTACCTGTCTCAATACATTTACCTGTCTCAATACATTTACTTGTCTCAATACATTTACTTGTCTCAATACATTTACCTGTCTCAATACATTTACCTGTCTCAATACATTTACTCGTCTCAATACATTTACCTGTCTCAATACATTTACTTGTCTCAATACATTTACTCGTCTCAATACATTTACTTGTCTCAATACATTTACTTGCCTCAATACATTTACTTGTCTCAATACATTTACTTGTCTCAAAACAACACGCAGATAATTTTCAGTTTTTCAACCAACAAATGCACTTTTTATTTTCGTATTATGTTCAATTCATCCTACACATGTTTCGGCCGTGACTCGGCCATCATCACGGTACATTGATAAGTTCACTTCACTGTTCACTGGTCAATTTGGTATTATCACAGAACCGTTACACTGTTTGAGGTTATTATTTACATTGACAATCTAACTAACTAACTAACTCCACGGAGCACAGTCCTTCTCGAGAAACTAACAGGTCTTCAGCTAGTCAAGAAATTCCCCGCGTTTTATGGAACCCGAAGGTTCATTACCGCACTCACAACAGCCCGCCACCTGTCCCTATCCTGAGCCATATCAATCCAGTCCATGCCCCCAAATCCCACTTATTGAATATCCATTTTAATATTATCCTCCCATCTACGCCTGGGTCTTCCAAGTGGTCTCCTTCCCTCAGGTCTCCCCACCAAAATCCTGTATGCACCTCTCCCCTCACCCATACGTGCTACATGCCTCGCCCACCTCATTCTTCACATTGACAATCACCAGTATAAAAAGTTTCAAGTTTTTTCTTGAAATATCTCGGTGTATATAGTATTTATCTTGCGTTGAAGTATATAGTATAGCACTATAAATTGTAAATATAGAGCACTATGTCGTAAAATTATTATTATTATTATTATTAGTGTTACACTATACACTTCAAACGCAAGATATACACTATATACACCGAGACATTTCAAGAAAAATCTTGAAGAAATTTTGTATACTGTTGATTGGGAACGTAAATAGTAGCCTTAAACAGTGTAACGGTTCTGTGATAATACCAAATGGGGCAGTGAACAGTGAAGTGAACTTATCAACGTACCCCTGATGATGGCTGAGTCACGGCCGAAACATATGTGGGGTGAATTGAACAGGAATTACGAAAATAAAAAGTGATTCGTTGGTTCAATAAACTGAATATTAGTGTCAAGATGCACGGAAACACAACGTGAAATAACGCGCAAGTTACGTGATGTTTCTCTGCGCAGTACAGCCTACGCCAAGCGATACTACATCAATATTTGATTGCAATATACGTCTGATGCATTATTTATGGGCTCCATGACAGCACAATACTTCACCAGGGCCGGGGACAGCAAAGGGTGAATCTGTGGGGCAAATTTATCCGGTACCCTGTTTACACTTTCGTATTTAATATTCGGACAAACGGGACTTGCTTGTGGTACAACCAAAATCGTTTTCATGGGGAAGAAGACGAGGAGAAGGTCATACGAAATGAGCCCCTTGCCATGAAAATAGGATCAAGGGAAGATTAAGGGTCGGAGAGGGAACAAGAAATTGCAGAAAACAGAAGCAAGGTGGGAAGAGGGGGAGCAGAAGTGGGCCGTGTAGCTATAGCTTTATAGCTATAGCTTTCGTATGCATGATTGATGGCAACTGCGTTATTACAGGCTTTGTCTAGCAACACAGGGCAACACGTGCCCAGTTCCGGCACTTGTAAAGGTGGTAACACTGCTTTGGAGGGCATATCACAGATATGCAGAAGACAAATATAGAAAACGCGATTCCCTTACGGCATATATTGTTTGTTTGGAAAACGTGATTCGCGCAACATATTGTATAAGGAGATAAGTTAATATAATAGAGACATTATCAGGGAAATCAATAAATGTCCATCAAATACAACACTTGTTTGTTAATGCTCTAAAGCCCAGTGGTTACTATATGTACCACCACGTTTAACATTCAACAATTCTACGTTCTGCCCACACAGTGTATTTATGTGTTTTGTGTGGATCTCAGAACAAACAGCGATTATTTCACTGTACAACATTAACTGACTGGTTTGTATAACTGAGACGGAGTGTGTTTACTGCGCGGTACGGACTGTATTTATGTGTTTTGTGTGGATCTCAGAACAAACAGCGATTATTTCACTGTACAGCATTAACTGACTGCTTTGTATAACTGAGACGGAGTGTGTTTACTGCGCGGTACGGACTGTATTTATGTGTTTTGTGTGGATCTCAGAACAAACAGCGATTATTTCACTGTACAACATTAACTGAGTGGTTTGTATAACTGAGACGGAGTGTGTTTACTGCGCGGTACGGACTGTATTTATGTGTTTTGTGTGGATCTCAGAACAAACAGCGATTATTTCACTGTACAACATTAACTGACTGGTTTGTATAACTGAGACGGAGTGTGTTTACTGCGCGGTACGGACTGTATTTATGTGTTTTGTGTGGATCTCAGAACAAACAGCGATTATTTCACTGTACAACATTAACAGATTGGTTTGTATAACTGAGACGGAGTGTGTTTACTGTGCGGTACGGACTGTATTTATGTGTTTTGTGTGGATCTCAGAACAAACAGCGATTATTTCACTGTACAGCATTAACTGACTGGTTTGTATAACTGAGACGGAGTGTGTTTACTGCGCGGTACGGACTGTATTTATGTTTTGTGTGGATCTCAGAACAAACAGCAATTATTTCACTGTACAACATTAACTGACTGGTTTGTATAACTGAGACGGAGTGTGTTTACTGCACGGTACGGACTGTATTTATGTGTTTTGTGTGGATCTCAGAACAAACAGCGATTATTTCACTGTACAACATTAACTGACTGGTTTGTATAACTGAGACGGAGTGTGTTTACTGCGCGGTACGGACTGTATTTATGTGTTTTGTGTGGATCTCAGAACAAACAGCGATTATTTCACTGTACAACATTAACAGATTGGTTTGTATAACTGAGACGGAGTGTGTTTACTGTGCGGTACGGACTGTATTTATGTGTTTTGTGTGGATCTCAGAACAAACAGCGATTATTTCACTGTACAGCATTAACTGACTGGTTTGTATAACTGAGACGGAGTGTGTTTACTGCGCGGTACGGACTGTATTTATGTTTTGTGTGGATCTCAGAACAAACAGCAATTATTTCACTGTACAACATTAACTGACTGGTTTGTATAACTGAGACGGAGTGTGTTTACTGCACGGTACGGACTGTATTTATGTGTTTTGTGTGGATCTCAGAACAAACAGCGATTATTTCACTGTACAGCATTAACTGATTCGTTTGTATAACTGAGACGGAGTGTTTACTGCGCGGTACGAGCTGAATCTTTAAATGAAACAACTACGTTTCGTCCTTAAAGGTTTAAAAACCTAAATGCAGCTACATGTTTCGGCTCGTATTAAGCCATCCTCAGGCTCTACAAGATTGTACAAAAAGAAAATATACAAACGATTATGGAAAATAAATATTAGTCGCTCAACTAGTCAGAAAATTATCCACATCTTAGGGAACCTCAGCGTTCAATACCCTGTTTAAGAAAGCCTGCCAATGGTCATCTTGAGCCATATGCACAAAACAGAGTTACATGTACTACAGTCAGTTAAACGTACTATACAGTGAGTTAAATATACTAGACAGTGAGTTAAATGTATCAGACAGTGAGTTAGAAGTACTAGACAGCGAGTTAAATGTACTAGACAGTGAGTTAAATTTACTAGACAGAGTTAAATGTACTGGATAGAGTTAAATGTACTAGACAGTGAGTTAAATTACTAGACTGCGAGTTAAATGTACTAGGCAGTGAGTTAAATGTACTAGACAGTGGGCTACATGTACTAGAGATTGAGATACATGTAGTAGACAGAGTTACATGTACTAGACAGAGTTAAATGTACTGGATAGAGTTAAATGTACTAGATAATGAGTTAAATTACTAGACAGTGACTTAAATGTACTAGACAGTGAGTTAAATGTACTAGACAATGAGTTAAATGCACCAAACAGTGAGTCACATTACCAAACGATAAGTCAAGATTATCAAACGGTGGCTCAGGTGAGATTTGCGTTCTGCTGGGATATTACGCAGCTCGTCAAATGGTAATACTTTACCGACGTTTCGAGACAACGTATCGGTCCCATCTTAAGAATCTGGATCATTGAGGATGGGACCGATACGTTGTCCTGAAACGTCGGTAAAGGATCATCACACGGCGCTGCGTAATATCCCAGCAGAGGGCAGATCTCACGTACATCGCGGCGGAAGACTGAAATCGCGGTAACTCGGATGTACCAAACAGTGGGTGAAGTAGCCAATACGTTACTGCATTCATACATAAGACGAGTTTCTGCTTCTTCTTCTTCTTAATACCGTCTAAGAAATTATCTTTGTCTCCTGATTGCGCTCTCTTCATTTTCCATTACGTTTAATATACAGTACCAACTTCGGTAATATATTTCTCTATTGAAATTGTTTATTCCCATACCAACTTATGCACATTAACTTATACAATTAAAAATTATTTTACCCCTATACGTATTTTCGGCGTTTCAAAACGCCATCTTCAGGGGGTCGTAGAGTTTACAAATACGTACAGGGGTAAAATAATTTTTAATGTTATAAATTAATGTGCATAAGTTGGTGTGAAAATAAACAATTTCAATTGTGACAAAATACACGGTAAATACAATGTAAAAAAAAATATATTTCTCTGTGTTCTTTCCAGATCAGAGTTAAAGATCACCCTGTAACGTACTACGAAGGCACAGAGAGCTCTACTCCTATAACCTTGGCACTAAATATGGGTTGGTGGTTAGCGCCACACAGCGGCCGTTTTTACCCCCGGGAAAGAGACCCGGTACCCATTGTACAGGAGGCTGGGTAGACCCCAGGGCCGGTCTGAACGGATGCGGAAAATCTCGCCCCCACAGGGATTCGACCCCCGGACCGTCCAGCCCGTAGTCAGTCGTGTTATTTCTAGGTACTGTACCTAGAGTGCTCACACCGAAGCAGCAATGGCGGCCAGGCACAGCTTAGAAGGGCATTTTAGTAGCAGCATCTTAGCAGAAGCTGAAACAGCGCGGGGCGAAGAGATAACTAGACGGAACTGGGTGAAGGGAACTGGGCAGATGTTACAGGCAAGCTGCGTGCTACATAAACAGCTTCTTGCCTTTCTTTTCATAAACCACCCTCGATTCAACTGCGCCCCGCCCCCTGCCACCCGTGCCCCTGCCATGAGCACATTTGCTGAACACACCGCAACGCAGTCGAACAGGCAGCACCATTTCTGTGTCTATTCTGGACATCACGGATTCATATTTCGGCCAATACGCCGGCTACTGTGACCCAGACGTTTCGTGTTTCCCTGTCACTCCAGACCCTGAATATCTCACGACCACTCCATTCCACAGCCCTTCCAACACATTGCCTTCTGACAAAACTTATGAGGAAAAAGATAAATCTTCGCTCTTCAGAGATATTACGCAACGTTAATTGGTAGTTACAGACGTTTCGGAACAACCAATCTGTACAATATTCATGGGTCAGGCGACCCTTAAAGATGAGAACGACAGGTTTTCCCGAATCGTCGGTAACTAACCATTAAACGCCGCGTAACATCCCACAAGAACGAAGATCTCATTTACACCGAACCGGAAGCCTGAAATCACAAAAATAAATGAGTTATTGGGAACTTCCTGAGCCGTAAATTTTGGGTCTCTCACTACACCCCCACTCTATCATTATCATCAATCATTTTCTTCGTCTTCTTGTTCTCCTCCAGCCCCTCCTTCTCACCCTCGTCTCTTTCTCTTCTTCCCTTTTCTTATTATCTTCTCCTCTTTTACTTTATCTTCAGTCATCCTTCACAGAGTGAAACGCCACACTGTGCACCGTACAAACTCCATTATACGTACCGCTGAGATATACTCTTTCCGTCACAGTGCGAATTCAGTTCTTTGCTGTGCTGCACAGCAAAGGCAGATTCTGTTGCATCTGTGAGCTACACTGTGAAATAAGAAACTTATTTCTACGGGAAGCAAAGCAAGCTGTACAATTCGTTCTACAATCATATGCAAATTTCCGTACGTTAAGGTACTTCATGCATTTAGAAAGATTTAAGGCGGTCTACGTTACAGGATCTTCCCCTTCTTGAATGAATTAGAGGCAGTGAAAATGGTAGAAGGAACGGACGCGAGATGGTAATACGCTTACACATACACAAAATACTGCCATGCGGACACGGTACGCCATACTGGAAAACCTGTTATCTGTCTTAAAAGCAAACAGTCCTATCTCCACTGCAAATATTCTTCTTCGGATTATCATAATGAATTCACGATCATGGCCGACTACGTACTGGAAGAACAGACATTTACAGCACTGTTTTGAATATATTTGTATAATCATTTGCGCAGTTTATTTTACTCTTTTATTGGGTTGCTCATTTTCCTTCCGCTTACTCGTTTTTCCGATGTCAGCCGATGTTGCCCGAACAGAACATAAGAGATATCATTTATAATATAACAATACAGTAATATAATATAAGGAAGATCCAACATAAAGCGATACAAAGGACTTACGTGACACAACGCTGGCAGTTGCAACTTGCTGGATGGTTCATAAACTTGAGGTGAGGTACACAAGTCATCGTATACTTACCTGAAACAAATAAATAACATATATAAATGAAAATCAATTCATTTATCTACTATTTAAGTTAATCAACCCTTTAAAGCCCAGTGGTTACTATATGTACCACCACGTTTAACATTCAACAATTCTACATTCTGCCCACACAGTGTATTTATGTGTTTTGTGTGGATCTCAGAACAAACAGCGATTATTTCACTGTACAGCATTAACTGACTGGTTTGTATAACTGAGACGGAGTGTGTTTACTGCGCGGTACGGACTGTATTTATGTGTTTTGTGTGGATCTCAGAACAAACAGCGATTATTTCACTGTACAGCATTAACTGACTGGTTTGTATAACTGAGACGGAGTGTGTTTACTGCGCGGTACGGACTGTATTTATGTGTTTTGTGTGGATCTCAGAACAAACAGCGATTATTTCACTGTACAACATTAACTGACTGGTTTGTATAACTGAGACGGGGTGTGTTTACTGCGCGGTACGGACTGTATTTATGTGTTTTGTGTGGATCTCAGAACAAACAGCGATTATTTCACTGTACAACATTAACTGACTGGTTTGTGTAACTGAGACGGAGTGTGTTTACTGCGCGGTACGGACTGTATTTATGTTGTTTTGTGTGGATCTCAGAACAAACAGCGATTATTTCACTGTACAGCATTAACTGACTGGTTTGTATAACTGAGACGGAGTGTGTTTACTGCGCGGTACGGACTGTATTATGTGTTTTGTGTGGATCTCAGAACAAACAGCGATTATTTCACTGTACAGCATTAACTGACTGGTTTGTATAACTGAGACGGAGTGTGTTTACTGCGCGGTACGGACTGTATTTATATGTTTTGTGTGGATCTCAGAACAAACAGCGATTATTTCACTGTACAGCATTAACTGACTGGTTTGTGTAACTGAGACGGAGTGTGTTTACTGCGCGGTACGGACTGTATTTATGTGTTTTGTGTGGATCTCAGAACAAACAGCGATTATTTCACTGTACAGATTAACTGACTGGTTTGTATAACTGAGACGGAGTGTGTTTACTGCGCGGTACGGACTGTATTTATATGTTTTGTGTGGATCTCAGAACAAACAGCGATTATTTCACTGTACAGCATTAACTGACTGGTTTGTATAACTGAGACGGAGTGTGTTTACTGCGCGGTACGGACTGTATTTATATGTTTTGTGTGGATCTCAGAACAAACAGCGATTATTTCACTTTACAGCATTAACTGACTGGTTTGTATAACTGAGACGGAGTGTGTTTACTGCGCGGTACGGACTGTATTTATATGTTTTGTGTGGATCTCAGAACAAACAGCGATTATTTCACTGTACAGCATTAACTGACTGGTTTGTATAACTGAGACGGAGTGTGTTTACTGCGCGGTACGGACTGTATGTGTTTTGTGTGGATCTCAGAACAAACAGCGATTATTTCACTGTACAGCATTAACTGACTGGTTTGTATAACTGAGACGGAGTGTGTTTACTGCGCGGTACGGACTGTATTTATGTGTTTTGTGTGGATCTCAGAACAAACAGCGATTATTTCACTGTACAACATTAACTGACTGGTTTGTATAACTGAGACGGAGTGTGTTTACTGCGCGGTACGGACTGTATTTATGTGTTTTGTGTGGATCTCAGAACAAACAGCGATTATTTCACTGTACAACATTAACTGACTGGTTTGTGTAACTGAGACGTAGTGTGTTTACTGCGCGGTACGGACTGTATTTATGTGTTTTGTGTGGATCTCAGAACAAACAGCGATTATTTCACTGTACAGCATTAACTGACTGGTTTGTATAACTGAGACGGAGTGTGTTTACTGCGCGGTACGGACTGTATTTATGTGTTTTGTGTTGATCTCAGAACAAACAGCGATTATTTCACTGTACAACATTAACTGACTGGTTTGTGTAACTGAGACGGAGTGTGTTTACTGCGCGGTACGGACTGTATTTATGTGTTTTGTGTGGATCTCAGAACAAACAGCGATTATTTCACTGTACAACATTAACTGACTGGTTTGTGTAACTGAGACGGAGTGTGTTTACTGCGCGGTACGGACTTGATATTTAAACATAGTCTTTAACTGGTTAATATCAAACTTTGTTTTGTATCGATCTCAGAACAAACAGCGACTTGACTCTTATACATTATCACCTGATTGGTTTTTTTAGGCGCGTTCTCAAAATTGCGAAAAGCGACTATTAGCTTCGTCATGTCCGTCCGTCCGTCCGCATGGAACAACTCGGCTCCCACTGGACGGATTTTCATGAAATTTGATATTTGAGTATTTTTCGAAAATATGTTGCGAAAATTCATGTTTCACTAAAATCTGACAAGAATAACAGGTACTTTACATGAAAACCTATGCAAATTCATAATATCTCGCTCAATTTTTCTTAGAATGAGAAATGTTTCAGACAGAAGTTGTACATAAAATCAAAACACACATTTTATGTTCAATAACCTTTTCCCGAAAATCGTGCAGTTTATGAGATAATGTAGAAAAATATGGTAGAGCCAGACAGGCCACAGATGACAATACAATGCTTTGCATGCTGCATAACTAAGGCTACAGATACACACTCAGATTACGTAATACTTATTACTTTTCCACGACAACATAGTTACGCGAACGCGCCTCAAATGTTACGTTTATACGTACATTGCTTGTATTGTTAAAACCGAGGTGGAGAGTGTTTACTGCGCGGTACGAACAGGGTCTTTAAATATTACGTTTCATCCATAAAGGGTTAGAGTTCCGAACATTAACACTTGACACAACTCATTAACACTTGACACATCGTGTGATTAATACGTAAAGCCAGGAACAACTTGCTGCAATAGCACTTGTCCGCCGAAACTTGTAAGAATACAGGTAAAAGATAAAGTTCACCCTAGATCAGGCCTTGAAGGCCCAGAGGAGGAGTAGAGGTACTCTTTCTTTAACCCTGGCACTAGATGAGGGTGGGTGGTCAACTCCACACCCGGCCCGCTTTACCCCCAGGAAAGAGACCCGGTACCCATTGTACAGGAGGCTGGGTAGGCCCCAGGGCCGGTCTGGACGAGTGCTGAAAATCTCGCCCCCACCGGGATTCGATCCCCGGATCGTCCAGTTCGTAGCGACTCGCTATACCGACTGAGCTATCGCGGCCCATCTTGTAAGAATACAGAGTGCCAATTGTTAAAGCGGTACAGTCTGTTTTAATAGGGAATGAAACCCCGGTCATCCAGCACTGTGTCCAATAAGTTACTGTGTTTAAAACCTGAAGTGGCTCAGAACGGTGATGTAACCTTACAACTGTGTGACGGTGATGTAACCTTACAACTGTGTGACGGTGATGTAACCTTACAACTGTGTGACGGTGATGTAAGATTACAACTGTGTGACGGTGATGTAACCTTACAACTGTGTGACGGTGATGTAACCTTACAACTGTGTCACGGTGATGTAACCTTACAACTGTGTGACGGTGATGTAACCTAACAACTGTGTGACGGTGATGTAACCTTACAACTGTGTGACGGTGATGTAACCTTACAACTGTGTGACGGTGATGTAACCTTACAACTGTGTGACGGTGATGTAACCTTACAACTGTGTGACGGTGATGTAACCTTACAACTGTGTGACGGTGATGTAACCTTACAACTGTGTGACGGTGATGTAACCTTACAACTGTGTGACGGTGATGTAACCTTACAACTGTGTGACGGTGATGTAACCTTACAACTGTGTGACGGTGATGTAACCTTACAACTGTGTGACGGTGATGTAACCTTACAACTGTGTGACGGTGATGTAACCTTACAACTGTGTGACGGTGATGTAACCTTACAACTGTGTGACGGTGATGTAACCTTAACAACTGTGTGACGGTGATGTAACCTTACAACTGTGTGACGGTGATGTAACCTTACAACTGTGTGACGGTGATGTAACCTTACAACTGTGTGACGGTGATGTAACCTTACAACTGTGTGACGGTGATGTAAGCTTACAACTGTGTGACGGTGATGTAACTTACAACTGTGTGACGGTGATGTAAGCTTACAACTGTGTGACGGTGATGTAAGCTTACAACTGTGTGACGGTGATGTAAGCTTACAACTGTGTGACGGTGATGTAAGCTTACAACTGTGTGACGGTGATGTAAGCTTACAACTGTGTGACGGTGATGTAAGCTTACAACTGTGTGACGGTGATGTAAGCTTACAACTGTGTGACGGTGATGTAAGCTTACAACTGTGTGACGGTGATGTAAGCTTACAACTGTGTGACGGTGATGTAAGCTTACAACTGTGTGACGGTGATGTAAGCTTACAACTGTGTGACGGGATGTAAGCTTACAACTGTGTGACGGTGATGTAAGCTTACAACTGTGTGACGGTGATGTAAGCTTACAACTGTGTGACGGTGATGTAAGCTTACAACTGTGTGACTGTGTAGTTAACTGTGGACGGTGATGTAACTTACAACTGTGTGACGGTGATGTAAGCTTACAACTGTGTGACGGTGATGTAAGCTTACAACTGTGTGCACGGTGATGTAAGCTTACAACTGTGTGACGGTGATGTAAGCTTACAACTGTGTGACGGTGATGTAAGCTTACAACTGTGTCACGGTGATGTAAGCTTACAACTGTGTGACGGTGATGTAAGCTTACAACTGTGTGACGGTGATGTAAGCTTACAACTGTGTCACGGTGATGTAAGCTTACAACTGTGTGACGGTGATGTAAGCTTACAACTGTGTGACGGTGATGCAAGCTTACAACTGTGTGACGGTGATGCAAGCTTACAACTGTGTGACGGTGATGTAAGCTTACAAACGTGATGATCACGGTTGAGTGTAAGCTTACAACTGTGTGACGGTGATGTAAGCTTACAACTGTGTGACGGTGATGTAAGCTTACAACTGTGTGACGGTGATGTAAGCTTACAACTGTGTGACGGTGATGTAAGCTTACAACTGTGTGACGGTGATGTAAGCTTACAACTGTGTGACGGCGATGTAAGCTTACAACTGTGTGACGGCGATGTGTAAGCTTACAACTGTGTGACGGTGATGTAAGCTTACAACTGTGTGACGGTGATGTAAGCTTACAACTGTGTGACGGTGATGTAAGCTTACAACTGTGTGACGGTGATGTAAGCTTACAACTGTGTGACGGTGATGTAAGCTTACAACTGTGTGACGGTGATGTAAGCTTACAACTGTGTGACGGTGATGTAAGCTTACAACTGTGTGACGGTGATGTAACTTACAACTGTGTGACGGTGATGTAAGCTTACAACTGTGTGACGGTGATGTAACCTTACAACTGTGTGACGGTGATGTAACCTTACAACTGTGTGACGGTGATGTAACCTTACAACTGTGTGACGGTGATGTAAGCTTACAACTGTGTCACGGTGATGTAACTTACAACTGTGTCACGGTGATGTAAGCTTACAACTGTGTGACGGTGATGTAAGCTTACAACTGTGTGACGGTGATGTAAGCTTACAACTGTGTGACGGTGATGTAAGCTTACAACTGTGTGACGGTGATGTAAGCTTACAACTGTATGACGGTGATGTAAGCTTACAACTGTGTGACGGTGATGTAAGCTTACAACTGTGTGACGGTGATGTAAGCTTACAACTGTGGTATTACAGCATGTTGAGGTGATGTGCTGTACCTGTGTTACAGCAGTTTGGTGGGCTGGTACCTGGTACAGCATTGTGGGCTGTACTGTGTGTCAGCGTTTGGTGGGGCTGGTACCTGTGTGTTACAGCAGGTTGGTGGGGCTGGTACCTGTGTGTTACAGCAGTTTAGTGGGGCTGGTACCTGTGTGTTACAGCAGGTTGGTGGGGCTGGTACCTGTGTGTTACAGCAGTTTGGTGGGGCTGGTACCTGTGTGTTACAGCAGTTTGGTGGGGCTGGTACCTGTGTGTTACAGCAGTTTGGTGGGGCTGGTACCTGTGTGTTACAGCAGTTTGGTGGGGCTGGTACCTGTGTGTTACAGCAGTTTGGTGGGGCTGGTACCTGTGTGTTACAGCAGTTTGGTGGGGCTGGTACCTGTGTGTTACAGCAGTTTGGTGGGGCTGGTACCTGTGTGTTACAGCAGTTTAGTGGGGCTGGTACCTGTGTGTTACAGCAGTTTGGTGGGGCTGGTACCTGTGTGTTACAGCAGTTTGGTGGGGCTGGTACCTGTGTGTTACAGCAGTTTGGTGGGGCTGGTACCTGTGTGTTACAGCAGTTTGGTGGGGCTGGTACCTGTGTGTTACAGCAGTTTGGTGGGGCTGGTACCTGTGTGTTACAGCAGTTTGGTGGGGCTGGTACCTGTGTGTTACAGCAGGTTGGTGGGGCTGGTACCCAGTGCTGCGCAAAGAGGAAGCCATTCTCGCTCTAAATCACCACGAGCAATATTAACCAGGTTTATCAAGGCACGACGACTGCAGCCGGACCGCCTGCAGTCGTAACCATAAGGGCACCCCCACGGCATATCAGCGGGCACTTCCGGCAAAACGTTCTCTCCTAAACGTCCAACTATCCGTTTTCTGACCGCGCCGACAAAGTGGTCAGATTTTCTGCAGAAACGTGAACGGAATGCGGAGCGTGAAACAAATCCAACAAAAGCTCCAAACATATGTGAACGGCCTACAGGCTCCACGCAATCCATTACAGTGCGTAACAAAAATGTGGCAAGTTGTCACTGTACACGCCATGAAGGTTTAGCGGGGAAATTGGTGGTATAGCTATGCTCATTCTTTTAACCTAAACACTAGATGGAGTGGTTACCTTCAAGTACTGGCCACTTTAACCCCGAAGAAAGAGCCATCCCCCGTAACCACTGAATGGGAAGGCTTGGTGGGCCCCAAAGCCGGTCTGGACGATATAAGATAGTTTAACGATGGTTAAGCAGAACATACAGGGTTTTTGTGGAAACCATAAGGATAGTAACCACTTGGAAGACCAAGACGTAGAAGGAGAAAAAAAAGCTAAAAAAGGGATATTCAAGGAATACAGCGGAGGGGAGTGGACTGGCTGAATTTGGATCAAGACAGGCACAAACGCCGGGTAATGATTCTATGGCTTCCATAAGCTGCAGGGAATATCGCGACTAGCTGAGATGCTGTTGGCTTCTTCATGAAGTCAGTCACGAAAGGCGGTGTTTCGGCCACTGCGCATCGTACATCAAGATGCTACGTAATAATGTTAGCTGCGTGCAGGCTTGTTCTGTTGCTACATCAATCACTAGGATTTGGTCTTCATACACTAACTTTGGTCTTCATACACTAATTTGGTCTTCACACACTAATTTGGTCTTCACAAACTAATTTGGTCTTCATACACTAATTTGGTCTTCACACACTAATTTGGTCTTCACACACTAATTTGGTCTTCACACACTAATTTGGTCTTCATACACTAATTTGGTCTTCATACACTAATTTGGTCTTCATACACTAATTTGGTCTTCACACACTAATTTGGTCTTCACAAACTAATTTGGTCTTCATACACTAATTTGGTCTTCATACACTAATTTGGTCTTCACACACTAATTTGGTCTTCACAACTAATTTGGTCTTCATACACTAATTTGGTCTTCACACACTAATTTGGTCTTCACAAACTAATTTGGTCTTCACAAACTAATTTGGTCTTCATACACTAATTTGGTCTTCATACACTAATTTGGTCTTCATACACTAATTTGGTCTTCATACACTAATTTGGTCTTCATACACTAATTTGGTTTTCACACACTAATTTGGTCTTCACAAACTAATTTGGTCTTCACACACTAATTTGGTCTTCACACACTAATTTGGTCTTCACACACTAATTTGGTCTTGACACACTAATTTGGTCTTCATACACTAATTTGGTCTTCACAAACTAATTTGGTCTTCACAAACTAATTTGGTCTTCACACACTAATTTGGTCTTCATACACTAATTTGGTCTTCACACACTAATTTGGTCTTGACACACTAATTGGTCTTCATACACTAATTTGGTCTTCATACACTAATTTGGTCTTCACACACTAATTTGGTCTTCACACACTAATTTGGTCTTCATACACTAATTTGTTCTTCATACACTAATTTGGTCTTCATACACTAATTGGCCTTCATACACTAATTTGGTCTTCACAAACTAATTTGGTCTTCATACACTAATTTGGTCTTCATACACTAATTTGGTCTTCACAAACTAATTTGGTCTTCATACACTAATATGGTCTTCACACACTAATTGGTCTTCACACACTAATTTGGTCTTCATACACTAATTTGGTCTTCATACACTAATTTGGTCTTCATACACTAATTTCAACGTCACAGGTTAATATCGCTCGGTTAGGAGGAGGGAATTACCGTACTTAAACCGCTGCGTGGCACAAATTAGGATACAATTGTAGACGGAGGCGTTCTTGGCTACAGAACATTGCATTACCGGGACAGTATTGCAAATTGGGCCGTGCTCGCTTTATTCTACTACTTTCATTTCATTTATTGACTGATCATTCACATAGTCATTGCTGCTAACGGCTGTATTCAACACAAACACACTCATAACTGAAGACAAATATTCCACCGCTACACCGACAGACATACAGACAAACAAACAAACAAACAAAAAAACAAATAAACTACATCGAACAAAATTCTTCTTCAGAATCTAGCAGTTCCTCAGCCAGTCAAGAAATTCACAGCATTTTATGGAATCCGAAATATCGTTACCATATCAAAACAGCCCGCCACGTGTCTCTACCCTAAGCCAGATCAATCCATTCCACGTCCTCCCATCCCACTAAAGATCCATTTTAATTTTATCCTACCATCTACGCCTAAGTCTTCCAAAAGGTCTCTTTCTTTCAGGTTTCCTCACCAAAACCATGTAAGCACCTTCCTTTTCCGCATACGTTCTACAAGCCCCGCCCATCTCATTTTTCTTGATTTGATCACCCGAATAATATTTGGTGATGAGTACAGATCATTAAGTTCCTCGTTATGTAGACTTCTCCACTCCCCTGTTACCTCGTCCTCCTTAGGCTCAAATGTCTTCCTCAGCACCTAATTTTCAAACACCCTCAGTCCATGTTCCTCCCCCCCCCAGTGTGAGAGACAAAAAATAACAGAATTCAACAACGTTTATATGTACTCTGCACGGACAGACATACATGCGAAATCGTGACGTGAACACTGTACAGTACACTGAGCTTCCATAAAACAAGATTATGGATGAACGATAGGCAATGATCTGTTTACGCCTGTCAGCTGAAACTCTTGCTTACCACCGTCGTTCGAGTGTCACTCCCCCACGCAACAGAGCCAGTCTGGCGTGCAGCCATACAATTACGTCACAAACACGACAGACAGACAGACAGACTGATGTTAATACATTGTTAACCATGATGGAACGGTCTGCCTAGACGGACGATAATTTGCGTCTGTAACAGAAAAAAAAAAAGACGAAAGCACCATCAAACTAAGGACATCTGGAAGAAAAGTTTTGTAGCAATAATGGAGTGACAGACAGGATGCATCGAAAGCAGTTCCACTTTTCAGTCAAATATCTGCAGAACTCAACAAGACGTTTACAAACAACAGACGAGACATTTGGAAAGGCTTAGTTGTCCTGTGCGGTGTAATAAACCAGAAGAACATCTTTTTAATTATTTGGTATTATGCAGTTGAATTTCAGGTATAAAACAGAAGAAATAGCGTATCGCGATACTGAAGAAACGCGTTTATTAAAATCGTTTAATTCTTTAAAGCCCAGTGGTTACTATATGTACCACCAGTTTAACATTCACAAATTCTACGTTCTGCCCACACAGTGCATTTATGTGTTTTGTGTGGATCTCAGAACAAACAGCGATTATTTCACTGTACAGCATTAACTGACTGGTTTGTATAACTGAGACGGAGTGTGTTTACTGCGCGGTACGGACTGTATTTATGTGTTTTGTGTGGATCTCAGAACAAACAGCGATTATTTCACTGTACAGCATTAACTGACTGGTTTGTATAACTGAGACGGAGTGTGTTTACTGTGCGGTACGGACTGTATTTATGTGTTTTGTGTGGATCTCAGAACAAACAGCGATTATTTCACTGTACAGCATTAACTGACTGGTTTGTATAACTGAGACGGAGTGTGTTTACTGCGCGGTACGGACTGTATTTATGTGTTTTGTGTGGATCTCAGAACAAACAGCGATTATTTCACTGTACAACATTAACTGACTGGTTTGTATAACTGAGACGGAGTGTGTTTACTGCGCGGTACGGACTGTATTTATGTGTTTTGTGTGGATCTCAGAACAAACAGCGATTATTTCACTGTACAGCATTAACTGACTGGTTTGTGTAACTGAGACGGAGTGTGTTTACTGCGCGGTACGGACTGTATTTATGTGTTTTGTGTGGATCTCAGAACAAACAGCGATTATTTCACTGTACAGCATTAACTGACTGGTTTGTATAACTGAGACGGAGTGTGTTTACTGCGCGATACGGACTGTATTTATGTGTTTTGTGTGGATCTCAGAACAAACAGCGATTATTTCACTGTACAGCATTAACTGACTGGTTTGTATAACTGAGACGGAGTGTGTTTACTGCGCGATACGGACTGTATTTATGTGTTTTGTGTGGATCTCAGAACAAACAGCGATTATTTCACTGTACAGCATTAACTGACTGGTTTGTATAACTGAGACGGAGTGTGTTTACTGCGCGATACGGACTGTATTTATGTGTTTTGTGTGGATCTCAGAACAAACAGCGATTATTTCACTGTACAGCATTAACTGACTGGTTTGTATAACTGAGACGGAGTGTGTTTACTGTGCGGTACGGACTGTATTTATGTGTTTTGTGTGGATCTCAGAACAAACAGCGATTATTTCACTGTACAGCATTAACTGACTGGTTTGTATAACTGAGACGGAGTGTGTTTACTGCGCGGTACGGACTGTATTTATGTGTTTTGTGTGGATCTCAGAACAAACAGCGATTATTTCACTGTACAACATTAACTGACTGGTTTGTATAACTGAGACGGAGTGTGTTTACTGCGCGGTACGGACTGTATTTATGTGTTTTGTGTGGATCTCAGAACAAACAGCGATTATTTCACTGTACAGCATTAACTGACTGGTTTGTGTAACTGAGACGGAGTGTGTTTACTGCGCGGTACGGACTGTATTTATGTGTTTTGTGTGGATCTCAGAACAAACAGCGATTATTTCACTGTACAGCATTAACTGACTGGTTTGTATAACTGAGACGGAGTGTGTTTACTGCGCGATACGGACTGTATTTATGTGTTTTGTGTGGATCTCAGAACAAACAGCGATTATTTCACTGTACAACATTAACTGACTGGTTTGTATAACTGAGACGGAGTGTGTTTACTGCGCGGTACGGACTGAATATTTACGTATAATTCCGGTTAATATTAGTCTTGAAATGGTTAATCTGCACTAAAAATAATCATTCAGTTCGTACCGCACAGGGAACCTTTTAAAGCCCAGTGGTTACTATATGTACCGCCATGTTTAACACTCAACAATTCTACGTTCTGCCCACACAGTGTATTGATGTGTTTTGTGTGGATCTTAGAACAGACAGCGATTATTTACAAATACAGCCTTCATTGAATGAGGATTTATAACCCAAGACATATGTTTACTGTGCGGTACGGAATGAAACTTTAAATAT
This sequence comes from Reticulitermes speratus, assembly GCA_021186555.1. Taxonomy (NCBI): domain Eukaryota; kingdom Metazoa; phylum Arthropoda; class Insecta; order Blattodea; family Rhinotermitidae; genus Reticulitermes; species Reticulitermes speratus. The sequence continues at coordinate 3,979,247 of JAJKFL010000427.1, forward strand.
AATTCAAATATATACGCAAGGGGCGATTGGTGTAAACAACAAACGTATGAAAAGTGAAATTACAGCAATCTTGCACACGGAAGTGTGACGTCAGCCTACGAGCCAGTGAGGCCTTTGGTCGTTAATGCGATAATAGGAAAGCAGCTGGCACGATCGTCTTTGGCTTGTTTACCAAATTAGCAACACGCGGCAGGCACCACCACTTAACGGCCACATAAGACCAACAACAAGAATGTTAACTGGACACAGCAGCATGCAGAAACACAAGCATGCCATTTAGTCTTAAGAACGCCGATCTACGTCACCAGACACACAAATGTGATACATTAAATTAAATTAATAATAAACATTTTCTAGCATATTTTATACAGTTTCATTGATAGTTGAATATACATAAAAACTTTAATTACACCGATATATATGAACACTTATAAAATCTTTTTTCATGCAAAAAAAAAAAACTATTTCTATTATTGTTGATTTCAGGCTTCCGCCGCGATGTTGATGAGATCTGCGCTCTTCTGGGATATTACGCGGCGTCGAGTGGTAATACATTACCGACGTTTCGGTAAAACCTATCGGTCCCATCTTCAAGGGTGAAGACGTCCAAGAAGATTTATTTCTATCCTGTTGCAATTAACCTTCCTCGAAGTGTTTTAATGATTGTGTAATACCTGATAATGGCCAAGCAGGCCGAAACATGTAGTATTAAACATAAAATGTCTGAATAAATGGCCTTATCGACGGTTACGTCACAACGGAGTGAACAGCCTGCTTGTCCAAACGTCTGATTCGTGACAGAAGTAAAGGTAAGTAATATGGCCACAGGGAAAAAAGTACAATATTTAGTGCCACATTTTAGGTTACCATCAATGTGAGTGCAACGATCGCCGTCTTTTTTGGATGTGACGTCGTATCGATTTTTCGGAGGAACGTTCTGTCTCCATATTCTGGGCAGAAGAGACTCTCTACATCGAAAATAGAAGCAGCAGATACTTTCGAAATCTTGGCAAAACTGTATAACGCTACATACGTCACATCAGAGACTCCCCCTCAAAGCCTAGTGGTAACTATATGTACCACCTGATGTAACCCTACGCAGTTTCTCACACAAAGTTAGAAGGAAGTATATGACGGGAAGACGAGGGAGAAGACGTAAGCAGCTACTGGATGACCTTAAGGAAAAGAGAAGATACTGGAAATTGAAACAGGAAGCACTAGATCGCACACTGTGGAGAACTCGCTTTGGAAGAGGCTACGGACCTGTCGTAAGACAGACTGCAGAATGAAGAGGCTACGGACCTGTCGTAAGACAGACTGCAGAATGAAGAGGCTACGGACCTGTCGTAAGACAGATTGCAGAATGAAGAGGCTACGGACCTGTCGTAAGACAGATTGCAGAATGAAGAGGCTACGGACCTGTCGTAAGACAGACTGCAGAATGAAGAGGCTACGGACCTGTCGTAAGACAGACTGCAGAATGAATGAGCTGTCACAATAAATACTGTTTCCCTATACAGCACTGCCCGCTTAGTCTTTGTAATGGGAGCACAATGTGTTTTTTGTAGCTACGAACTGATTATATGTATACAAGGTAGTGTAATTTGTATATAAAGCGTGTACCAGAGCACAAAACATTTACAATAAAAAAAAAAGACGTGTAGCGCCGTGATCGTGCGGCAACTTCTCTGACAGGTTTGCTGAGCGGGTAGTCTAAACAATGGGTTGCAGGCGTTCAGAATCAGTTAAGACATGAGCTTGCCAGGACGACATACATTCATACACACTGTTGTATTACTGGTTACGACACCGTCTTGTAATACTATAGGTGGAAACCAACGTTTCAGAGAATATTTAAACCTTGAAGATAGAGACAGTATAATTGACCGAAACGCTGATATCCAACCATCGGACTGAACGGTAGATATTCCCAAAAGGGCGCACTAACTAATCTTCTCACGTTATTTAAAAATTTGTGTATGACGACTTGACACTGAGGCAAAGCACAACACTCGGTCCGCTTACAACTATAATATCCTTTTGTGTCTAAGTTGCCTTCTACTCAGTCTCGGCCAATATATGAAAAACGGCGAATAAAGATATCTCAGCCCTTTTTAACTACTAACGCTTTTGTATGTAAACAGCTATGCCTCTTATATTTTTGATACTTGAGCCTGATGACAGATTTACAAAAAAAAAAAAAAAGCCGAAACATGTAGCAGATTTTGGAAAATAAAGGATACTTTTGTGTCTAAGTTGCCTTCTACTCAGTGTTGGCCAATATATGAAAAACGGTGAATAAAGATATCTCAGCCCTTTTTAACTACTAACGCTTTTGTATGTAAACAGCTATGTCTCTTATATTTTTGATACTTAAGCCTGATGACAGATTTACAAAAAAAAAAAAAAAAGCCGAAACATGTAGCAGATTTTGGAAAATAAAGGATACTTTTGTGTCTAAGTTGCCTTCTACTCAGTGTTGGCCAATATATGAAAAACGGTGAATAAAGATATCTCAGCCCTTTTTAACTACTAACGCTTTTGTATGTAAACAGCTATGTCTCTTATATTTTTGATACTTGAGCCTGATGACAGATTTACAAAAAAAAAGCCGAAACATGTAGCAGATTTTGGAAAATAAAGGATACTTTTGTGTCTAAGTTGCCTTCTACTCAGTCTCGGCCAATATATGAAAAACGGCGAATAAAGATATCTCAGCCCTTTTTAACTACTAACGCTTTTGCATGTAAACAGCTATCTCTCTCATATTTTTGATACTTGAGCCTGATGACAGATTTACAAAAAAAAAAGCCGAAACATGTAGCAGGTTTTGGAAAACAAAGGATATTGCCTAAAATACAATTTTGACCGATGGTAAATCTGTTTATCTATCTATTTATTGATCAAAATGGGATATCTCACCCTAAGAAATTCTGTTGGGTGCATAAGATCCTGGTAATGAGCGTCTATCGCAAACAAGGGTAGCGATCAGAAAATACACTTACAATGTACATATTTTGAGTTCTTTATTTTCAAATTCAATAAGAAAAGTTCACATCTCAATGATTTTACTTGTGTACATACCGGAGGACCAATTGACAACAGTTTCACAATAACTTAATTAGAAAGCCGAAACATGTAGGTAAGTTCTGTTGGATTGTATTACTATTATTTTGATCGAAAATGTTTGTGATAACAATAACATACCAAATGGCGTAGGAAAATATATTTTCACCGCATATACTTCGGCTCCTTCACTGTCAGCTATAACAAGAACCGTTCGTGTTTAATTTTACTGCTATATCGCTGCTTTTCCACGTAGTCCTCGCCACGCACACGCACAATCAATTTTAGTAAACAATATTTTAATGAATATTTAACTTGTAACAGGCTTCGTATACACAGCATGGTAATATTCTGTGTAGGAAAGTTTCGAGTGGGAGAAGTAAAAAAAAATACACAGAGTTGTAGGCTCCACCATCCCCTTATTCTTTCAGTTTTCTTTTGTGTGGTAAAGGGCCCCGCAGCAGAAGCTACGGACGCACCGCAGCCTTAAGGCTCATTGTGCAACTCTGTGATGAAGATGAAGAGAAAGATGATCAGTTTCTTTTATTTTTACAAGTAATGGAGCGCCGGTGGAATAAAATTGTCAGGGGAAAACCGAAGTACTCGGCGAAAAACCTGTCTCAGTGCCACTTTGTCCACCATAAATCCCACATGGACTGACTCGGGATCGAACCGAGCCTCCGCGGTGAAAGGCCGGCGACTAACCGCCTGACACATTGCACGGCCTTTCCTTCTGTTTTAAGTGTGTATAATCATAATTCTACACACTGTAAATCTGCGTATTGCTTGGACAAACTAGCAGTTTTAAAGAAACAGTGACAGGCTTCTAGTTGGAATTACCACAGCAAACGTTATTGGACTAACGTTAGCAACTAATTAACAGCAATTTTAGCACCTAAAACGTAACGCTGACCCGTTACACGTGAAGCAGACACTGGGGGATGTACAAGTATAGCTCTAACCATGCTCGACCCCGGCGCTAGAACAGGGTGGGTGGCCAGAGCCACGCTCCGGCCGTATAACCCCTGAGAGAGAGACCCGATACCCACAGTCCCTTAACAGCTTAATACAAAACAATTTCTGTTGATAATTATTTTATTACCAGTGCAGAATTTGGAGATTTTCAAATGGCCCTAGTGCATTAGACGGTTACTCTATACTGGTTAAAACGTCTGTGTACATTGATTGGGAACAGCTCTGCGTAAGGTGTCCAAATGGGTAGGAGTCTTTATATCTGATGACAGAAACACACGCAGTCGCCGAAACGTCGTTTCCAAGAAAACCAAGAAGATACACAATGCTCAGAATAGGCGATGTTTTACAGTACAGTTCGGTTATGTGTAACGCGAAATCTCGTTACCTACAATCTGGGAACAGGCTGATGTAACAGCTGTATAGCAATTTTAGCGCGAGAAAAAGATAATTGGCCTTTCGCCAGCTTGTAGCTACAGTTACAATAGCAGAGAAACTATGGCGTGGGAAGGCATTTCCGGATCTCTCAGTAGTGTTCCAGTTAAAGAAGAATTCACCACTTTCTCAGAGTTAATTTACTCATGACAAAAATACACACACATACCACTGTGATCAGTTACTACAGACAGAAACATATATTACAGGTGATTGTCGACATATTGCAAGTTTGGGTAAAATCGTAGCCCATATCATTATCGGCACATTACATGAAGATAGATAGATGCGATTCTGCGGGTATCTAGATCGTAACTAGCCTCCAGGCTGATATATCGGAGCGAAAATAACTTTGAACAAAGTTGTATAGAGAAATAAATCACAAAAATGTGGCACGGCATGTTTCACAAGTTTCACAACATTTACGAGATAAATAAATGGCAGGCGTACTGAGAAATGTTACGCTACGTGTAACCTTTCCCGAACTGATAGACATTGCTTAGAAGGGTTAAACACGTGTTTCTTCGATATATTTGTTTCTTTAATCATAAAAAAGAAACATTTACACCACAACAGACTACAGTATCTAATGTCAATCATTTAAAGCCCAGTGGTTACTATATGTACCACCATGTTTAACATTCAACAAATTCTACGTTCTGCCCACACAGTGTAATTATGTGTTTTGTGTGGATCTCAGAACAAACAGCGATTATTTCACTGTACAACATTAACTGACTGGTTTGTATAACTGAGACGGAGTGTGTTTACTGCGCGGTACGGACTGTATTTATGTGTTTTTGTGTGGATCTCAGAACAAACAGCGATTATTTCACTGTACAGCATTAACTGACTGGTTTGTATAACTGAGACGGAGTGTGTTTACTGCGCGGTACGGACTGTATTTATGTGTTTTGTGTGGATCTCAGAACAAACAGCGATTATTTCACTGTACAGCATTAACTGACTGGTTTGTATAACTGAGACGGAGTGTGTTTACTGCGCGGTACGGACTGTATTTATGTGTTTTGTGTGGATCTCAGAACAAACAGCGATTATTTCATTGTACAACATTAACTGACTGGTTTGTATAACTGAGACGGAGTGTGTTTACTGTGCGGTACGGACTGTATTTATGTGTTTTGTGTGGATCTCAGAACAAACAGCGATTATTTCACTGTACAGCATTAACTGACTGGTTTGTATATCTGAGATGGAGCGTGTTTACTGCGCGGTACGGACTGTATTTATGTGTTTTGTGTGGATCTCAGAACAAACAGCGATTATTTCACTGTACAGCATTAACTGACTGGTTTGTATAACTGAGATGGAGCGTGTTTACTGCGCGGTACGGACTGAAACTTTAAAAGGTAATTCAGGTTAATATTAGTCCACAATGCGTGAACAGCCTGTCTACTTCCTGATCCTCATGTGTACGCAATAATCATATCTCTATACCGCCCCTATTTTGTAAAAAGGGGACAACCGATAAAATATCAATTTAACAGGAAAAGCAAAAAAAAAAAAACCGATTTTAAGAAACGTACCTCCTCATTGCACATGAACAATCTGAGCTATAAAGATATTACCGTTAGAATTTTCATAGCTCAAATAGTTCATTTGCAATGTAGAGGAAGTTTCTTAAAAATCTTTTTTTTTTTTGCTCCTCCTGTATAATTAATATTTTATGAGTCAAGGAGGAGAGGAATATCGTACATACAATAAAAAGAAGAAATGCTAACTGGATTGGTCACATCTTGCGTAGAAACTGCCTTCTGAAACACGTGATTGAAGGAAAGTTAGAGGGAAGGATAGAAATGACGGGAAGACGAGGAAGAAGGCGTAAGCAGCTACTGGATGGCCTTAAGGAAAAGAGAAGATACTGGAAATTGAAAGAGAAGCACTAGATCTCACCCTGTAGAGAACTCGCTTTGGAAGAGGCTAAGGACCTGTCTTAAGACAGACTGCAGAATGAATGAAGGGGCGACATTTGCATTAGCGCTACACCGCATTCCAAACACAAAGAACGACCAAAATACGGCAGACATTAACGCCACCAATGGACGCCTACACCCCGCATTCTCAGACAAATATTCACCCCAGTTCTAAATTGACCAACATCGTAATTGTCTCTCATCTCGTAAATGAACGTAACAATCCCAACTCTGCGCAAGGTTCACTGCTCCTCATTAAGCGAACAATATTGCGAGCAGTTCACAGTAATTCACATTCAGAATACGATGACGTCAATGTTGGATAAAACGACAACACTCACCTTAAATGCCACCTAGAGGGTTCCCCCCTGCCTTATCCATAAAAACTTTAAAATATTTTAACACATCAAGGACATGCAAGCTTTAAGTTGGTGAGTGACTGAATTTCTGCTCCCTAAAGTATAATAAATGGCGTCAAAGAGGATCACTGTATCCCTTGCCCTTGTATTTCACCCTTCGTTCGTTCTCACCCCTAACATATATCCGTCCCCTGTCTGAGACGGGAAAAGCCGGCATGAAGTTCCATCACAGATTTTCGACTTCTGTACTGCGCATGTTAAGTCCTTTGGCACGAAGACCACTTCCTGGGAATCCCACACACTGAACTCATACGCACGGCCGTTATGTGTGTGATTTACATACGCATTATACACGAAACTCAATTGTATTAAATTTGTGAATGAGCCTATGTAATAGAATCGTTCGTTTATGAATGCTTTTAGAGAAAGGACCACAGATAAAATGTAAGGATTCTATAAAAGGACAGCAGTACGTATATTCGGAGAAATCGACAACGAAAGGAGCTGATTTTAAATTTACGGAAGTGACAGAAACGAAAATTTCAAAATACGTTCCTGGACGTAACCCTAAGCAACAACGTCGGCAACGAAAATTTTCGACAGTTTAAAAATTGTTCTAATTTAAGTAAAAACTTTCAAGATAACGAAACTGACTGCTATGAACCTGAGGTTCTCACAGCGGTGTTGATGAACACTCAAGTGTTGTGTGGTACGACGTCTTATCGACTGATCAACATATACCAGCGTTTCGGAGGAGACTATTTTCTCCATTTTCCGATTCCATACAGACTAGATAAAACCTGAAGATCGATACAGCGAACTCTGCCGAAACGTTGGTATAACTGTTTACCAGTAGATAAGGCACTTATTCCAGAAGACTTCTATTTTCGTATTGCTATGAACATATTTTGAGCTCTGATCCATGAAGAACTGTGCTGAGTTTTATGGCTTATAAGTCAGGTGGAAAGAGGAGCATAGGAAGACCAAAAATACTTCGTGGGAAAAGAAAAATGACCACCCTACAGATGAAGACAAATTATGCTTCATTTTGTAGACTACAATTATTCTGTGATATATGTTAAGAATCAGTTCGTACCATTGATTAGTGCTGTATACAGATAAAATGGCTGTCTACCGTGAAGTTTATATGGAACGCATAAACTTTATCGTCAAAAAGCAGCGCTTTCTCGTGTTCAAACTGACGGTACACATTATTACCACAGGGCTTTTTTTGGTGGAGAAGGGCCCCGCAGCAGAAGCTACAGACGCAACGCAGCCCTAAGGCTTATTGTGCAACCCTGTGATGAAGATGACGAGAAAGATGATCAGTTTTTTTCATTTTTCCAAGTAATGGAGCGCCTATGGAATGAAATTGACAGGGGAAAACCGAAGTACTCGGGGAAAAAACCTGTCGCAGTACCTATTTGTCCACCACAAATCCCACATGGACTGACCCGGGATCGAACCCGGCCTCCGCGACTATCCGCCTGAGCCATGGCACGGCCACCACCGGGCTTTAAAGTTTAAAGGCAACAATTACAATATAGCGATCGCTTAGCAGGCAGTTAGAAGCGTTCTGTCGATTTACCTCTCCACACACTCTCTTTGCTGTCTTCTTCTGTCAATTCCTCATTTCCTTTCTCTTCAACCTCCTCCTTTATTTTCTTCGGTCTAGTTTCCTTTTCCAAGGCAAGTCATATGATAAATGTAACGAGCAGGGGAAGGGCTGACAATTGCCTGCGGGTGGATACATCGGCTGAGGGGTGAAACACGGACCCCTTGAAGAAGAGACACGGGGGATAAGGACCAAGTATTAGGGCACAATCCCATTCTATGCATGTTTACTATATAGCGTTTGAGAGAGGAACGCTACACCGCCATAACTCTCACCACCCTTGCTATCGTGCTATTACCGCAACCGAACTGTCACTGCTGTAGGTTGGGTTGCGGAAGTGCCAGGGGCTATGAAGTAAGAGCAGAGGAGTGCAGTATTTTACTGAATAGCTTTGCAGTGGTGGATTTTGGGGGGGGGGGGGTCGTAATGAGAATCGCGAATTCAATGAAGAGGCCATTACTACGACACCGTAACATGAGCTTGTCTAGACGAGGGTAGCGGGAAGGGTTTTCATGTCACGGGAGGGGAAGACGGGGTATATAGCGACGTGCGAAATGAACTCTGTATTATTACATAATTTGCGTGGGAACGAAAAGGAGTTTTAAACCTGTAAATTAATAATTATGAAACTTTCAACGAGTTCGCACGTTTGTTGACAAGTTACAAACTGAACTGTGCGTGCCAGTGCGTGGTTTCGTATTCCGAGTTCCGAGGTATATAATGGTTTAGAGTGCTGTACTGTAAACCTGTCTAATTTGGTAACACATATTACCGACTGACAGCACAATTAGGCACAAGGTTCACAGATAATGTCTACAGCAGTGGTATTCAACCTGGGTAAGCGTACCCCCGGGGGTACGCGAAGACATCTTAGGGGGTACGTAAAATTAAAATAAAATAAATATATTATTTCATGATAAACACTGAATAATCAGGGCCAGATTTACGGTTAGTCACAAGAGACCGGACGTAAGGACATGCGATTTGGGAGCGCCATTTCTCTCTCTCTCTCTCCTTTATGCGATTCTTATCTGGGCGTATAGTTTTTTTGCTTTGCTAAAATACCTTTGTTCCTTTATTAAGGCATATATGATAGGCAATAATATATTTGTTATTTAATAGCTTGACTCTCGTTTTTTCTCATTTAAAATTTATTATTTAATACACTATTTTGGATGTAATTTATTTAACTTATTTTATATGTAGATTATAGACTGTGTATAACTTGAATTATGCACCAACAAGCTTTGGGGGTACAAAGTTGAAGAGAAATTATATGTGGGGGTACGCGAACAAAAAAGGTTGAATACGATTGGTCTACAGTTCTCCACAGTTGACTCCAATATGGAGTCCGTCCAGGCAAATGCCGGGGCAATTCCTTAAAATAGTACACGACCACTTCCACATTTCTTCCCACTCATTATTCACTAGTGATACGTAATATATGACGTATTGAGAGTATCGTGAAATGAACCACGCATAAAGTACACCTAGCTGCCCAAATGGTACCTTAATTTCGTGGCTAATTTCACACACACACACCACACAGTCACACAGAAGCTACGTGCTCGTCACGTGATTTGCGTTATAAATCACGCGCTACTCCACTGAAACACGGCTACCTTGAAAGTAGTCGATTATTATTGAAAACAAACGCCCGGAGTGACACTGAGGTCACTCAGAAGGGTTATATATAGCGGCTAATGTATATTTCCAGTCAGTCTCAAACTGTTACATGTTGCGTAACTTCAGGCTTCCGTCGCGGTGTGAGATCTTCGCTCATCTGCAATTTTACGCAGCGCAGATTGATAGTTTGTTACCGACGTTTCGGGACAACCTATCTGGGCCCCATATTCAAAGGTCAAGCAGTGCAAGAAGACATACTGTTTGAACCTTGAAGATGGAACCGATACGTTGCCCCGAAACTTTGGTAACAAACTATCAATCTACGCTGCGTAAAATTGCAGAAGGAGATCTCTGTTAGACGTTTCCTGCCTCAGAAGTAATAGAACACAAATATATGAAATTTGCTTTGGCCTCCTACCAATATATACTGCGGCCACGGCTGTTTAAACTATGTACAATTATTTTGGCAAGAATTTCTGATGCGATTTGAATCCTTACTTTTTATTGTTTAAATCAAACAGCACGTAAGTACACGTCAGTTTAAATCAAACAGCACGTAAGTACAAGTCAGTTTAAATCAAACAGCACGTAAGTACACGTCAGTTTAAATCAAACAGCACGTAAGTACAAGTCAGTTTAAATCAAACAGCACGTAAGTACACGTCAGTTTAAATCAAACAGCACGTAAGTACACGTCAGTTTAAATCAACAGCACGTAAGTACACGTCAGTTTAAATCAAACAGCACGTAAGTACACGTCAGTTTAAATCAAACAGCACGTAAGTACACGTCAGTTTAAATCAAACAGCACGTAAGTACACGTCAGTTTAAATCAAACAGCACGTAAGTACACGTCAGTTTAAATCAAACAGCACGTAAGTACACGTCAGTTTAAATCAAACAGCACGTAAGTACACGTCAGTTTAAATCAAACAGCACGTAAGTACACGTCAGTTTAAATCAAACAGCACGTAAGTGCACGTCAGTTTAAATCAAACAGCACGTAAGTACACGTCAGTTTAAATCAAACAGCACGTAAGTACACGTCAGTTTAAATCAAACAGCACGTAAGTACACGTCAGTTTAAATCAAACAGCACGTAAGTACACGTCAGTTTAAATCAAACAGCACGTAAGTACACGTCAGTTTAAATCAAACAGCACGTAAGTACACGTCAGTTTAAATCAAACAGCACGTAAGTACACGTCAGTTTAAATCAAACAGCACGTAAGTACACGTCAGTTTAAATCAAACAGCACGTAAGTGCACGTCAGTTTAAATCAAACAGCACGTAAGTACACGTCAGTTTAAATCAAACAGCACGTAAGTACACGTCAGTTTAAATCAAACAACACGTAAGTACACGTCAGTTTAAATCAAACAGCACGTAGGTACACGCCAGTTTAAATCAAACAGCACGTAAGTGCACGTCAGTTTAAATCAAACAGCACGTAAGTACACGTCAGTTTAAATCAAACAGCACGTAAGTACACGTCAGTTTAAATCAAACAGCACGTAAGTACACGTCAGTTTAAATCAAACAGCACGTAAGTACACGTCAGTTTAAATCAAACAGCACGTAAGTGCACGTCAGTTTAAATCAAACAGCACGTAAGTGCACGTCAGTTTAATTTGACCATTAGCATTCTTTATACGTGCAGTTTTAGCTAACATACAGGGTGGAATGGTCTTCACCAAATTTGTGATGATATCGGTGGGGTCAATGGGGAGCAACTGAGACAGGGAATATGTGGTCCGAAACGTCTACATATCAAAATTAGCGTCGATATAGCTACAGGGGACGTATGCAACCCACTTCTAAGAGTGTGCGTTTTAAAATTTTTCGTTTCGTTTTCATAAACATTTTCTGATTGTACATTGTGTTTATTATTTTAACGCTATTATTTTCAATTAATTCACAACTAACTAACTAACTAACTAACTAACTAACTAACTCCATGCAGCACAGTCCTTCTTGAGAAGCTAACAGGTCGTCAGCTAGTCAAGAAATTCCCCGCGTTTTGTGGAACCTGAAGGTTCATTACCGCATTCACAAGAGCAATCCGAGGCTTTGTCAAATGTTTCGTAACATGGTAAGTTTTTTTACTGTGAGGAGTTGTTAGCACCTCGCCCAACCCCCAAGCTGGAAGACAACCCCTTGTCGGCTGTCCGCGACTGCTTCTTCAATGTATTCGCAGCTACCCTCCATATCTGCAGGCCGTTCCTCCATCCGCAACCCGAGGACGCGCCATGCCGTGGTGACAGGGACCGACTTATCGTGGTGACAGGGACCGACTTGTCGTGGTGACAGGGACCGACTTGTCGTGGTGACAGGGACCGACTTGTCGGCGTGACAGGGACCGACTTATCGTGGTGACAGGGACCGACTTATCGTGGTGACAGGGACCGACTTATCGTGGTGACAGGGACCGACTTGTCGTGGTGACAGATACCGACTTGTCGTGGTGACAGAGACCGACTTGTCGTGGTGACAGAGACCGACTTATCGTGGTGACAGGGACCGACTTGTCGGGGTGACAGGGACCGACTTGTCGTGGTGACAGAGACCGACTTGTCGTGGTGACAGGGACCGACTTGTCGTGGTGACAGGGACCGACTTATCGTGGTGACAGGGACCGACTTGTCGTGGTGACAGGGACCGACTTGTCGGGGTGACAGGGACCGACTTGTCGGGGTGACAGGGACCGACTTGTCGTGGTGACAGGGACCGACTTATCGTGGTGACAGGGACAGACTTGTCGGGGTGACAGGGACCGACTTGTCGTGGTGACAGGGACCCACTTATCATGGTGACAAGGACGGACTTATCATGGACCCTACGGAGAAGAGAAAATCCTTTTAATTTCTGTCGGAAGTTGAACCACGATGCATCCGTTGTCCAGCCCGCAGGCTAGGCGCGAATTGTATGTAAGACATAATAATCACAGAGAAAAGTGATAAGATTATGAATTAAAAATAAGACCTACATAAGTTACCACAGCAACCAGTGCATATTGTACCAGTCTTTTTGTGATTATTTGATCTCTGATACTGAGTTTTGTCAGTGAATAAGCATTCTTGAAAGTACAGTATGCTCTACTTATTGTATGGCTTCTTATAATTGGCCCAGTTGAGCGGCATTTGACCCAGCGCTAACCATCCTCCCCCTGTATCAGCACTGTTCTACACGTAAAGTCACAACTGTGAACTCCGTTTGAAGTTTCTGAGTTTCTGTTTAACTGTTGGCAGTCGCCATCACATCACATCAGACATTACCCAGAATTTGAGTTGATTAAACGTCTGTACATTTAAGTACATTTCGCGACTTCCATGTTCTAAGCTCGTATACAGGGTGTTTCTGAAATAAGCAGCCATATTTTAGACACGTTGTTTATGGACAAAGACAAAAAGAAAACTGCTGCGACTCCACACAATCTACCAGTCACAATTAAGTCTACCATTCGACGGTAGGAATACTCAGCCAGTGATAAAGTCACTAAACAAGTTACGAATATCCGTGATTACAGGCTTCCGCCGAGATGCTGAGATCTGCGTTCTTCTGGGATATTACGCAGCGTACAGAGGTAATACCGACGTTTCGGGACACCGTATCGGTCGCATCTTCAAGAGTCTCGAAGTCTGGAATTTTTATCCTTGAAGATGGAACCGATACGTTTTCCCGAAACGTCGGTAAAGGATTACCACTCTACGCTGCGTAATATCCCAGAAGAACGCAGATCTCATCAACCTATGAATAAACTGGATGTGTCATGCACTGAGCCCAGTGCATTTAAACTACGCCATTGTGGCCACACCGTATCGGTCCTATCTTCAAGGGTCCCGAAGTCTGGAATTTTTATCCTTGAAGATGGAACCGATACGTTGTCCCGAAACGTCGGTAAAGGATTTCCACTCTACGCTGCGTAATATCCCAGAAGAACGCAGATCTCATCAACCTATGAATAAACTGGATGTGTCATGCACTGAGCCCAGTGCATTTAAACTACGCCATTGTGGCCACACCGTATCGGTCCTATCTTCAAGGGTCCCGAAGTCTGGAATTTTTATCCTTGAAGATGGAACCGATACGTTGTCCCGAAACGTCGGTAAAGGATTTCCACTCTACGCTGCGTAATATCCCAGAAGAACGCAGATCTCATCAACCTATGAATAAACTGGATGTGTCATGCACTGAGCCCAGTGCATTTAAACTACGCCATTGTGGCCACACCGTATCGGTCCTATCTTCAAGGGTCCCGAAGTCTGGAATTTTTATCCTTGAAGATGGAACCGATACGTTGTCCCGAAACGTCGGTAAAGGATTTCCACTCTACGCTGCGTAATATCCCAGAAGAACGCAGATTTCATCAACCTATGAATAAATTGGATGTGTCATGCACTGAGCCCAGTTCATTTAAAATACGCCACTGTGGCCACACCGTATCGGTCCCATCTTCAAGGGTCCCGAAGTCTGGAATTTTTATCCTTGAAGATGGAACAGATACGTTGTCCCGAAACGTCGGTAAAGGATTACCACTCTACGCTGCGTAATATCCCAGAAGAACGCAGATCTCATCAACCTATGAATAAATTGGATGTGTCATGCACTGAGCCCAGTGCACATAAAACACGCCACTGTGGCCACAATGCCAATCTCCTTTCGCAAACAAAACCCACCCCACAAGCACAGCATCTTTCTGAATGATTGAAAGGCAGAATTACGTCTATGGCCCGTTTCCCTTATACTAAAAACAGCTACTACAAGGGCAGGGAATAAAAAGCACGTTTACAGTCAGTAGCAGTCAGGTCTCAAGAAGTGGCTTGGTGGGGAAACAGTCTTCTGGGGGGCCTACGTGGAAAAATGTCACATTTACAGAAATCACTCGCGTACCCCGTACCTTAGTTCGGAGTTCCGAAGGACTACACCACCAGTCCTCAAAATACGTCATAGATTTCCATTATCATAGAGTCGAGCTGTAATTTATGGGTGTCGAAAAATTTTGTGTGTAAATTGCAACAACTACAAACTTCACAGCATACAAAAGATTCACAATATGCAAAGCACTTTATTCATAACTTAACTCCATGGGAGAAGGCCGTGCCATGGCTCAGGCGGTCAGGGATTTGTGGTGGACAAAGTGGTACTGGGACAGGTTTTTCCCCGAGTACTTCGGTTTTCCCCTGTCAGTTCCATTCCACCGGTGCTCCATTACTTATAAAAATGAAAAACACTGATCATCATTCTCTTCATCTTCATCACAGAGATGCAAAATAAGTCTCAAGGCTGCGGTGCGTCCGTAGCATCTGCTGCGGGGCCCTTCTCAAAAAAAAAACCTTCATGGGGCAAAGTCCTTCTTGAGAAGCTAACATTTACTAAGCTAGCAAAAAAAAATCGCCACAATTTATGGAACCCGGATGTTCATCACAGTATTCACAACAGCCCGCAACTTGTCTCTGTCCCGAGCCACATCAATCCTGTTGACTCACGAAGGCAACGTCTCCTATTTTATTTTCTTTTAAATGCAGCGCTGGGTCAAGCTTCTTGCCTTACCCATCAGATAGCGACACTGTCCAGCTCCACCAATCATCGCCGCTCCAGTCAGTCACGTGCGTTCAACACAGTAGCAGTGAAAAATGGCGGATATTGTGGACGTAAGTGCTAGGCAGAGTGGTGACTGAATTTCTTACTGCGGAATGCTGCAGTCCGACAGAGATTCACAGACGTCTGAGAAGCTTGTATAGTGAGGATGCCATTGATCAGGGGTGGCCAAACTTGCTTAATGTAAGAGCCACATACGATAAACTTCAGATGTTTCAGAGCCGCAAGACATGAACACACATCACACAACACGTTTCTACTGTTACACGCACATTTTGTTACAAAAATTCTTAAATACATTTATTTACTCACCACGAACATTAAACTTACGTTTTAATCCAGCGGACTCTCAGTTTATACCGGTAAATAATTACAAAGCTTCAAAATTTTTTATTTACCTTTTATAATAATTGTGATGCAAAAAGGGGCTCAGGCAACATATTTCCGCGAGCCGTACATTACGTGTCAAAGAGCCGCGGTTCGGTCACCCCTGCCATAGATGTTAGCTCAGAAGCTGGGTCCGTCGTCTTAAGATCGGTGAAAATGATGGTGACAGGCCCCGCAGCGGCCAAGGAGCGATTTATGGCAATTGCTCTCCCTCTGCATGCCTTCACGACTAACCCTGAATGATATATAACGAGTATTGCTCTCTAGTCCTTCGGAACTCTAAAGTTCACCACGCTTACCACGCTGTACGCGAGTGATTTCAATACACGTGGCAGTTATTCTCGACAGACTTCCACAAAAATGAAAAGTGCCCCCCTTCCGTTGCTTGTGTATATTTGTGCAAAAACGCACAATGTACATATATATATATATATATATATATATATACATACATGACATATGTTACTTAAACCACTCTCTCACTTGGTACCTCAATTCAATGCATTCCATTTGCATCTAAACTGCTATGAAATCTGGTATACGTGCCAAATGGTGTCTGAAGTGAATTTATTTGTTATAAAAAAATAAAACTACGCCTACGCACAACACACAAATGGTAAGGGGCAGCGAAACCACCCGTCAAGTTTAAAACACTGACCTCTCGGCACGTATAAACAGGCTTGTCTTCATACCTGCTGAGAGGATAAGAACTTAAGAACATCTGGATGGAGAGGATTTGCGAAGGCGTTAAAGCATGCAGATGTAGAGCCAGGCAAGAAGAAACAGGCTTTCGTACTTTCGGCAAAGATATCTTACATGTCCAGACTGCGACAGGCCTATGTTCATGTTACAACAAACCCAAGACAGTAAATGTACGCACACAGTAACAATTCTGGTGCGTCGCTGATTATTTCTAAACAGTAACACTATAGGTCGACCTCGGTGGACTAGTGGTTAGCGTGCTCGCCACTGGACCCAAGGTTCGCGGGTTCGATGGATTTTTAAGGATGATAAAAATCCGGAGCACCACTTCCTTCGGAGGGGAAGTAAAGCCGTCGTAGATTTACGGCATGTAAAAGAACCTTACGGGCATGAATAAAAATGTTGCGTAAGCCAAATTGCCTCCATTTCTCATCCAAGTCTCCTGACTGCCTGCCAGATGGCTCTGGCGTGCACATCAGGATCGATAGAACACTAAGCGCGGCTAGCTGGCCGGTCACCAGCTGCCATGAATGCGCATGACTTAGTAACCTCGGCAAGAGGAGGCAAGAGGAGGACCAGGCCCATACAGGGCTGTTGAGCCAAGAATTATTATTATTATTAACACTATAGACACTTACTAGGATTGTGGGTTCGAATCCCACCTAGGACATGTATGTCTGTCTGTTGTGAGTGTTGTGTGTTGTCAGGTAGAGGTCTCTGCGACGGGCTGATCACTCGTCCAGAGGAGTCCTACCGAGTGTGGTGTGTCTGAGTGTGATCGTGAAGCGTCGTAAAATGAGGAGGCGTAGACCCACTAGGGGCTGTCGAGCCATTGGGGGAAAAAAAACACCACAGAAAAACTGTCGCTGAAATGACACGTGTCACATTTTCGTCTGCAACTCTGTACGCAGAAAATTTCCTCTCCGACGGACAAAAGACAAAACTTGTCTGGTTTTAAACAGAATAACATTTAAGAGAAGTTATACCTCTGTACGTCATTAAGGCACATGGAAGAGTGGAAGTATAGCTCCACTCATTCTTAACACGATAATAAATGGAGGTGAGCGATCAGCTTCACGTCCCGATTGCCTTAAACCTGGGTAAAGCACGTCATGTGCCCACTGAACACAAAGGCTGTGTGGGTCCCAAAGTTTATCGTGATAATTCCATGGATCATAGTCCTTTCTGATAAACTATCAGGTCCTCAGCTAGTGAAGAAATTCACCGCGTTTTGTGGAACCTGAAGGTTCATTACCGCATTCACAAGAGCCGGAAAGCCTGTCCCTATCCTGAGCCAGAGCAATCCAGTCCATGCCTCCCCATCCCACTTCTTGAAGATCCATCATAATATTATCTTATCATCTATCCTGATAGAAAGAATGTATCGGAGAATGTTGGTAAAACTCCGAATCCAAAATACCAAATTTAATGAAAACTTCTTCAGCTGCTGTCAGGTTCTTAGATGCAGACAGACAGATTTACGCAACTATTCGTTAAGAAGGCGTCAACATGCGTCACAAAATATTTATCCACACGAAGTCCCGAAATATAAGTACCAAGTAAAGTTTACATACTGCCATCAACTGACATGCCCAAATGCACTGCACAATGAGCTGCCACCGGCTACAGAACAAAGCAGTTCGGTACACAACGACACATCTCCGTTTTGTGGCTTTCGACTGCAAACGTCTCAGCTCACTTGTATGGGTCTCTGTAGGTCAGTTACAGGCCTTATATCGAAAATCAATGTTAACTGTCCTAACTAACTGCATGCAGCAGTCACTCTAAAGCAGTTAGGTCGCTCAGACACTAACTGCCTGTCTATAATGAAACCCGAATGTTCAATACCGTTAATTATTTATTCCAACAAATGCACTGAACTATTTTAGTGTTTACTTGTCCCTACATATGTTTCGGCACTCCTTGTGCCATCCTCAGGGGTATCGTCGAGAGTTCACAGTTTTCAAATGCATCCAATTCACTCTCACAACATAAATTCACTGTCACTTAATATCACTTATCTTCCTGTTCATGGCGGTCAGCTTGTCTTGTTTGGTGTTTTGTTAAAATTGGATAATTAAAACTTTATAATTGAAGACAGTCGTAGTGTAAAATGTTAAAAGTTATTAAGATTTTGTTCGACAGCTGGCTATGTATATTTGTTGTGTGATCGTATTGATTGTGTGCTTGTGCTGTGTTGTTGACCGTCTGTGGTGTATTGTGTACTGTGTACAGTGTACAGTGTACAGTGTACTGTGTACAGTGTACTGTGTACTGTGTACAGTGTACAGTGTACTGTGTACAGTGTACAGTGTACAGTGTACTGTGTACAGTGTACAGTGTACTGTGTACAGTGTACTGTGTACAGTGTACTGTGTACAGTGTACAGTGTACTGTGTACAGTGTACTGTGTACAGTGTACTGTGTACAGTGTACTGTGTACAGTGTACTGTGTACAGTGTACTGTGTACAGTGTACAGTGTACAGTGTACTGTGTACTGTGTACAGTGTACAGTGTACAGTGTACAGTGTACAGTGTACAGTGTACTGTGTACTGTGTACTGTGTACAGTGTACAGTGTACTGTGTACAGTGTACAGTGTACTGTGTACAGTGTACAGTGTACAGTGTACTGTGTACAGTGTACAGTGTACTGTGTACAGTGTACTGTGTATTGTGTACTGTGTATTGTGTTGTTGACCGTCCTGTGGTGTATTGTGTACTGTGTTTTGTGTACTGTGTATTGTGTATTGTGTACTGTGTTGTTGACCGTACTGTGGTGTATTGTGTACTGTGTACTGTGTTTTGTGTACTGTGTATTGTGTACTGTGTATTGTGTACTGTGTACTGTGTTGTTGACCGTCCTGTGGTGTCTTGTGTACTGTGTATTGTGTTGTTGACCGTCCTGTGGTGTATTGTGTACTGTGTTTTGTGTACTGTGTATTGTGTACTGTTTTGTGTACTGTGTATTGTGTACTGTGTATTGTGTATTGTGTACTGTGTTGTTGACCGTCCTGTGGTGTCTTGTGTACTGCCTGCTTATGTTTTGGTTGTGTGTCAGGGGTGCCGAAACATATGTAGGGACTAGAAAACACTAAAATAGTGTAGTGAATTTGTTGGAACAAATAGTTAATTACTGAAATGCATGGTACAGATAATATACAGTTCGTTCAACACGGTGTTCAACACTGGCCGCCACTGAACACTGAGGCAGTTCAAATCCCCCGACACCAGTTCGTTAAGATCGGTTTCACAGCATCCCCGCACTTACGCTAATGCAATTCCATTTCCTTCGAACAAAGTTTCGACTACATTTTTCTTATGTTCCGTATATATGCTACGAAAGTAAAATTAATTTAACACAAATCTAGCTTCAATTCTGTCATTTATTGGAAGTATATTGGGCGAGGGTGTTCGAGAATATGGCGCTGAGGAAGATATCTGGGCATAAAAGGGACGAGGTAACAGGGGAGTAGAGAAAACTACATAATGAGGAGCTTCATGATCTGTAGACGTCACCAAATATTATTCGGGCGATCAAATCACGAAGAATGAGATGGGCGGGGCATGTGGCACGTATAGGGGAGAGGAGAGGTGCATATGGAGTTTTGGTGGGGAAACGAAAACATGAAGGAAAGAGACCAACTGGAAGACCAAGGCGTAGATGGAAGGATAATGCTACATTTAATCTTCAAGAAGTGGGAAGGAGGGGCATAAATTGGATTGATCTGGCTCAGGATAAGGAAGTGGTGGGCCCTTGTAAATTCGGTAAAAAAAAACCGCCGGTTTCTTGGCTAGCTGAGGACTTATTAGTTTCTCAAGTAGGCCTCTGCTCCATGTAGTTACTTAGTTAGTTAGTCAGTTAGTCTTCCTGAACGCAAATGTCAAATGCGAGGTGTGAGGTCCTCACGGCTATGACTATAAAATTCTGGGACGTGACGTCGTGTAGTCTGGTAGAAACAGGACCGACGTTTCGGAGGAACATATGATCTTCTACCCTGGAAATTGAAGCATAAGTTTTCTCCAAAACGTCGGCAGTCTCTACTGGGTCACATCCCAGAAGACAGTACTGTGCACAGTTATTTAAACATTAAACACTGTCATTTCACCACCATCCACTACTATGGCGCAGTATTGTGGGATGTAATTAAACCCAGCCTTTAATTATGCAAAAACTCCTCTGTCAACTGTATGTCTGTATGTCTGTAACAAATAAAACATTGCGTCTCCTTCTCACCTTTAACCTACAAGCAAGCCACATCCCGAAGTTGAGTTTTTATAATATGTTTGTTACTCAGGCATAATTATCACCACCATAACACAGCTTCTAATTTAATGGGCCCAAAACATGGTTACAAGAATCTTGACAGATGAAAAAGTATAATTAGGGATATTCCTGTGGGGAAAAGACATGATGGCTACCTGCCCTGAATGCCATCCCGAAATATCGAGGGGTAAATTATTATTATTATTATTATTTACTGTAATTGGGTTTTCACCCGGTGGCAGTAGTCTTAAGAGTAGTACACACAATACAAATGGACATATAATAGACATAAAAATAACAATACAAAACAAACTATACACAATTACAAAACAAAATACATACAGTAAATACAAGTACACACATTAGAACACCGTACACACCTTACAAAAGCATCTACACCTTACAAAAGCATCCACACCTTACAAAAGCATCTACACCTTACAAAAACATCCACACCTTACAAAAGCATCTACACCTTACAAAAGCATCTACACCTTACAAAAACATCCACACCTTACAAAAACATCCACACCTTACAAAAACATCCACACCTTACAAAAACATCCACACCTTACAAAAACATCCACACCTTACAAAAGCATCTACACCTTACAAAAGCAACCACACCTTACAAAAGCATCTACACCTTACAAAAACATCCACACCTTACAAAAGCATCTACACCTTACAAAAACATCCACACCTTACAAAAACATCCACACCTTACAAAAGCATCTACACCTTACAAAAACATCCACACCTTACAAAAACATCCACACCTTACAAAAGCATCTACACCTTACAAAAGCAACCACACCTTACAAAAGCATCTACACCTTACAAAAGCAACCACACCTTACAAAAGCAACCACACCTTACACAAGCAACCACACCTTACAAAAGCAACCACACCTTACAAAAGCAACCACACCTTACAAAAGCATCCACACCTTACAAAAGCAACCACACCTTACAAAAGCATCCACACCTTACAAAAGCAACCACACCTTACAAAAGCAACCACACCTTACAAAAGCAACCACACCTTACAAAAGCAACCACACCTTACAAAAGCAACCACACCTTACAAAAGCAACCACACCTTACAAAAGCAACCACACCTTACAAAAGCAACCACACCTTACAAAAGCAACCACACCTTACAAAAGCAACCACACCTAACAAAAGCAACCACACCTTACAAAAGCAACCACACCTTACAAAAGCATCTACACCTTACAAAAACATCCACACCTTACAAAAGCAACCACACCTTACAAAAGCAACCACACCTTACAAAAGCATCTACACCTTACAAAAACATCTACACCTTACAAAAGCATCTACACCTTACAAAAGCATCCACACCTTACAAAAGCAACCACACCTTACAAAAGCAACCACACCTTACAAAAGCAACCACACCTTACAAAAGCATCTACACCTTACAAAAACATCCACACCTTAAAAAAGCATCCACACCTTACAAAAACATCCACACCTTACAAAAACATCCACACCTTAAAAAAGCATCCACACCTTAAAAAAGCATCCACACCTTACAAAAACATCCACACCTTACAAAAACATCCACACCTTAAAAAAGCATCCACACCTTACAAAAACATCCACACCTTACAAAAACACCCATACTAAACTGCTGACACTGGTGGGTCATGCATGGGCAGTCCTACAGTTGAAATCAGACCCTGCATAAGGGGGAGGGGCCGGCGTGGAAACAGAATTTTAGACGGTGGAACCTAATATTTGTGGGCACTCAGGATTCTCGTCACCCTTCTGGCGTCTAGAACTTCATGGTGGCTCCTGGGTTTTTGGAAACATTTCTGCAGCCCTGCCCTACACACATGCTTCTCCTATTGCCTTCTGGATAAAAGCTGGGAAAAACTGATTCACTGGTGTAACATGCAAGGCTGAAGGGAAACAGAATAAGAAACTTACTGGGCAGAAAAGGAAAGATGCTAATGGCAGTAGTAGTAGTAGTAGTACTATCAGCAGCAACATGACTATACCAATATAGACAGACATGGATTGGAGGAATCTGTGCTGTGCAAGAAGCTGGTGATACAGGGGCACGAAATGATGGAAAGAACGATAAATGATAAATAAATAAATATGAATTATAAAATAAAGGTGAATACAGAATAAATAACGAAATAAGTAAACACATAAGCAGAGAATAAAAATAATAAATTAATCAATAAAGAAATGCACATAAAATAGACAAATTAATACAAAATAAAGTCATTAAATAAATATACAAAATAAATATATATACAAATAATAAGATAAATACATAAAAACTATAAAATAAACAATTACTAACCCAACCTGACCTAACACAACCTAACTTAACCTAACAGCCTAACATAGATAAACCCAACCTAATATAACCCAAACTAGCCTAAACCAATCTAATTCATTAATCAACCAACAAAATAAACATATCTGAAACGTCCAGACCGGTTATGTGAACCACTCAGCCGCCTATTCTTATGGGTACCTGGCGTTCTTTCCCCGGAGGTAAAAAGGCCGGCCATCTACAGCCGTAGTTAAAATAAAAGGAGCTATACCTCCTCTTCCCCAATACGTCTTCAGGGAACGCATAAGGACTTTGTCTTATTATCATGTAAACGATCCAAGTACCATTCTGATAAAACTGTGCGATATTTACCCCCTATGATTTACTTCTGTCCATAATTCAGGGAAGGAAGAAATTGGTATTTACACTACCCAAGTAAACACTCATAAAGTCAAGACTGATTTGTGACACTGTAAATGTTAATTACCTGCTGTGTTAACACTGTGCTAGGCAGAAATATGGCAGGCTACACGCAAAAATATTGTAAATCTACGTTGAGACTGACACTCGAACATTACAGCGTCCATTATCTAATTTTAGGGCAGAGAAATTATTTTGCGTCGTTCAAATATAGGAAGTTTGAAGACCTAAAATGGCGTTTCTAGCTCATTAACTGAACAAAAGGTTGAATAAATTCACGTCTATATCCGCAACTGTCTTATTTTTGCAGTTTATTTTTTTAACTCTGTCAATATCTCACGCTATACAGCATTCGCTCGTACGAGGATGGAAGGACAGACACGATGGACCATTAGGGCCGAAACATGCAGCATATTGAAAATAAAATATTGTTCTACAATAAAATCTGTTTGATTAAATCCATGCAGCACAGTCCTTCTTGAGAAGCTAACAGGTCTCAGCTAGTCAAGAAATTACCTGCATGTTATGGAACCCGAAGGTTCATTACCGCATTCACAACAGCCCGCCACTTGTCCCTATCCTGAGCCATATCAATCCAGTCCATGCCCCCCATCCCACTTCTTGAAGATCCATTTTAATATTATCCTCCCATCTACGCCTGGGTCTTCCAAGTGGTCTCCTTCCCTCAGGTCTCCTCACCAAAATCCTGTACGCAACTCTCCCCTCACCCATACGTGCTACATGCCCCGCCCACCTCATTCTTATTGATTTCATCACCCGAATAATATTTGGTGATCAGTACAGATCATTAAGTTCCTCGTTATGCAGTCTTCTCCACTCCCCTGTTACCCCGTCCCTCTTAGGCCCAAATATCCCCCTCAGCACCCTACTCTCGAACACCCTCAGCCTATGTTCCTCCCTCAGTGTGACAGACCAAGTTCCACACCCACACAACACAACAACACAATTACAGTTCTGTATATCTTAATGTTTGTATATTTGTACAGCAAACTGTAAGACACAAGATCTGCACCGAATGATAACAAGCATTGCGTGACTTCAATCTGTTCTTAATTTCTTCACGAATGGAATTTTGATATGTTACGGTTGTTCCCAAACAACTGAACTATTCCCCCATTTCAAAGAATTTATTACCTACCGTTATGTTGTGATTTTGTCCTGTACCCTGTTTACGAGACATGACCATGCAACTCGTTTTATCATCATTTACGTCTAGACCAGTCTTCTTACTAGCGACTAATACAGCTTTTGAGAAGCTAGCGGGTTCTGTCTGATGGCGTTTTTAACTCACTGATAACTGGAAAGGATTTGGAAAGACGCCAGTTTCGTCTAATCGCCAAATAAGCATGGCATTTGATCGCAAAAACTGAAAAAAAAGCACTGAAAACGTCAGTCAGGACAGCCACTGCCAGGCGAGATGTTCGGTGAATTCAGACTTTGCTACGCAGTGTGTTCGTAAGCTCCAATGAGAGCCTAACAAAGGCTTCAGCAAACACACCGACGTATTTAGCGACAGAAACTATTACAAAACATTTCAACTACAGTCCACCTTCCGATATATCGGCTGAAAACACTTTATCTGCAATATAATGCCCGTTCCATATCTGCTATTCATACACTCGCACTGTCACTATAGACGCCAGTTTCAAACTGCAGTTTTAGAGATATAGTTACTACAGCAGATACACACAGAACCCATTCCTCTCAAATTTCAATACAGTGAGAATTATAGCTCTTTAAACACTAACTGAAAGTACTTAATATCAAGTACTACTCGATTTCCGAAAGAGCATCTCTTTTTGGAAGATTCCCAGGCTTCGCCCGTTTGTCCTTCTGATTAAGAGCAACATGTAGATGAAGATGAATATGGAGCATTGGTGGAATGATACTGACAGGGGAAAACCGAAGTACTAGAAGAAAAACCTGTCCCAGTGCCACTTTTGTCTACCACAAATCCCACATGGTGTTACCAGCTACATCCAAAGACGTAAACAAATGTCGACTAAGAACAACCAATATCTGAACACAGAGATACAGAGATGGTATCATGTCAAATTGTTACACATTTTACCAGAAATGTATTAATTGTGTAATGTTGGTACTGTAAAAACTGTCTTAGTTCTGCTCTCATTATTATCAGAAGGCGCCTTTTGCCTCCATCTTCACGGCCTTTACAGTCCAAAAAGCAGTTCTCAGACACGGGCAACAGGACGCTCCGCAACGTCGATAACTACACACCAATCGACATGCCATTATATTTAGACTTATGTCACGGCGATCCCTGTGGCCGCGCTGTCTACGGCGTGGGTCTGCGACCGCTCGCTTGCTGGGATTGCGGGTTCGAATCCCGCCGGAGGCATGCATGTCTATTTCTTGTGAGTGTTGTGTATCATCTGCGACGAACCGATCCCTCATCCAGAGGAGTCCTACCGAGTGTGTGTCATTAAGTGTGACCAGGCGCAAAAATAACTATCTACACCGACGAGTACGTAGATAGGTCAGAATATGGAAGGAAAGAAACAAGAAAGACTTAAGGCTCCCAGGTCTGTTACTAGTGCAATTAAACTCTCTTGACATTTGCAAAGCCCGCTATGTTCTGTTTCATGTTCCTCTTAGTCACGTGATGTTCTTGTGTTCACAGGTTTCGCCCATTAATTTTCCAGATCAAAGAGATACGAAAACCCACTATTATGAGCGCTTAGAACCTTGGAAAAAAAAAAAAATACGGTCATAAATGAATGATAAAAATGTTATTAATTTTTAAAAGTCATTTCCTTAGACTAAACGTGTTTTTTGGTTAGGAAAGCAGACAAGGCCATAAAATGTTATGAAATATTGGAAGAACGCAGGAAGTGGCAGATACAGGGAAAACTAAAAGTCAAGATTAACAGAAGTATATAAAAGCAAAGTGGAATTAGCAAAGATGGGACACGGAACAGAGAATTGTGCACAGAGTATTCTGAGACAGACTTCAAGATAAGAAAATAAAATAAAAGGAGGCGGTGAGGAATTCGTGCGTGAAGAAAAGCAGAGAACTCACATCCTTGGAATTATAAAGATGTTTCGCTATTAGGAAGGGCAATTCAGCCGGAGCCAGGCGACATGGCGGTATTCAGCGAAGTGATTAATTACGGACCACACGTCTCTCTCTCTCTCTCTCTCTCTCTCTCCTGGCATTATAAGACGAGGAAGTCTTTCCAAGCTGATAAACAAGGCTAGATATCGTGTGGCACCGCCAACGTTACGCCTTACAAGTACAAGCAAAAGCGTCGGCTAGCAGCTGACCCAGGCCCAACACCAACACTAACAACACCGCAAACTGTGCACTCCGTGACGCAGTACAGACTTGGCCAGCGTGTTAAGCTTTAAAATATCGTACGGTTTCACGGTACACGCGTAAACGTAATTTAATTTACGCCCGTAAGAAAGACATGGCCGATCCGGGTGGCCGTGCTGTCTAAGGCCTGGGTCTGCGGCCGCTCGCTTGCTGGGGTTGCGGGTTCGAATCCCGCCGGTAGGCACGGATGTGTCTCTTGTGAATGTTGTGTGTTGTCAGGTAGAGGTCTCTGCGACGGGCTTGTCACTCGTCCAGAGGAGTCCTACCGAGTGTGATGTGTCTGAGATGCAACAATAACCCTCTACACCTTCTGTGGGCCTATTTCCACGCAACACACAAATTATCCTCAAGCAGAGACGCATAAGTTTTCCAAAAATTCAGTAGCCACCTCAAAATTCTAGGCGTCAGAACGGTGACATCAAGCAAGTTACATACTGACGACCCACAAACATTAGGCGCCACTGTATGAAACTTAGTCGCGCTGGCGACCTGGCGCCCGGGATTTGTGCACCCCTGATCAGTAGCATTACGTGCTGATATTACACCGAATTTCACCCCAACTCGGAAAATAAATGTGGAAAGCAAGGACAGAAATTCGTTTACGCCCTTAAAGTATGTCTTTCACCGCGCCTATTTTAAAAAACTGATGATAATAAAAAAATTTTTTGTGAATATACGAGGAGAATGTTTGTGTATGAGAAACTGAAGAGAAAGGAAGATTGACAAAACTGAGCAATAACGAGTTAAGTAACACGTAATTCTTAATAAACATAATTAAGAGTAATTAAAGTTAGTCGCATGCTAGGAGTCGGGATACGCTGTACCATTTGGTAGATGAGAACTAACTAACTAACTAACTAACTCCATGGAGCAGAGCCCTTCTTGAGAAGCTAACAGGTCGTCAGCTAGTCAAGAAATTCCAGGCGCTTTATGGAACCCAACGTTCAGTACCACATTCACAACAGCCCGCCACATGTCCCTATCCTGAGCCATATCAATCCAGTCCATGTCCCCCATCCCACTTCTTGAAGATGCATTCTAATATTATCCTCCCATCTACACCTGGGTCTTCCAAGTGGTCTCCTTCCCTCACGTCTCCCCACCAAAATCCTGTATGCACCTCTCCCCTCACCCATACGTGCTACATGCCCCGCCCACCTCATTCTTCGTGATTTGATCACCCGAATAATATTTGGTGATGATACAGATCATTAAGCTCCTCGTTATGTAGTCTTCTCCACTCTCCCGTTACCCCGTCCCTCTTAAGCCCAAATATCCCCCTCAGCACCCTATTCTCGAACACCCTCAGCCTATGTTCCTCCCTCAGTGTGACAGACCAAGTTTCACACCCATACAAAACAACAGGCACAATTATAGTTCTGTATATCTTAATGTTTGTATTTTTGGATAGCAAACTGGAAGACAGAACACAGAAGATCCTGCACCGAAAGGGTAGATGAGAAACAGTGACGAAATCACAGTCAGAAAACCTTAAGTGAAAAGATCATCGTGTATAGACAAATTATATTAAAATGTTTTCTGAAGTAACAGAGTAAGGATGTGGACTGTATCAGAGTGGGTCAGCACACGGTCCGGTGACGGGCTACTGTATCAGAGTGGGTCAGCACACGGTCCGGTGACGGGCTACTGTATCAGAGTGGGTCAGCACACGGTCCGGTGACGGGCTACTGTATCAGAGTGGGTCAGCACACGGTCCGGTGACGGGCTACTGTATCAGAGTGGGTCAGCACACGGTCCGGTGACGGGCTACTGTATCAGAGTGGGTCAGCACACGGTCCGGTGACGGGCTGCTGTATCAGAGTGGGTCAGCACACGGTCCGGTGACGGGCTACTGTATCAGAGTGGGTCAGCACACGGTCCGGTGACGGGCTACTGTATCAGAGTGGGTCAGCACACGGTCCGGTGACGGGCTACTGTATCAGAGTGGGTCAGCACAAGGTCCGGTGACGGGCTACTGTATCAGAGTGGGTCAGCACATGGTCCGGTGACGGGCTACTGTATCAGAGTGGGTCAGCACATGGTCCGGTGACGGGCTACTGTATCAGAGTGGGTCAGCACACGGTCCGGTGACGGGCTACTGTATCAGAGTGGGTCAGCACACGGTCCGGTGACGGGCTACTGTATCAGAGTGGGTCAGCACAAGGTCCGGTGACGGGCTACTGTATCAGAGTGGGTCAGCACACGGTCCGGTGACGGGCTACTGTATCAGAGTGGGTCAGCACACGGTCCGGTGACGGGCTGCTGTATCAGAGTGGGTCAGCACACGGTCCGGTGACGGGCTACTGTATCAGAGTGGGTCAGCACACGGTCCGGTGACGGGCTACTGTATCAGAGTGGGTCAGCACACGGTCCGGTGACGGGCTACTGTATCAGAGTGGGTCAGCACACGGTCCGGTGACGGGCTACTGTATCAGAGTGGGTCAGCACACGGTCCGGTGACGGGCTACTGTATCAGAGTGGGTCAGCACACGGTCCGGTGACGGGCTACTGTATCAGAGTGGGTCAGCACACGGTCCGGTGACGGGCTACTGTATCAGAGTGGGTCAGCACACGGTCCGGTGACGGGCTACTGTATCAGAGTGGGTCAGCACATGGTCCGGTGACGGGCTACTGTATCAGAGTGGGTCAGCACACGGTCCGGTGACGGGCTACTGTATCAGAGTGGGTCAGCACACGGTCCGGTGACGGGCTACTGTATCAGAGTGGGTCAGCACACGGTCCGGTGACGGGCTACTGTATCAGAGTGGGTCAGCACATGGTCCGGTGACGGGCTACTGTATCAGAGTGGGTCAGCACACGGTCCGGTGACGGGCTACTGTATCAGAGTGGGTCAGCACACGGTCCGGTGACGGGCTACTGTATCAGAGTGGGTCAGCACATGGTCCGGTGACGGGCTACTGTATCAGAGTGGGTCAGCACACGGTCCGGTGACGGGCTACTCTATCAGAGTGGGTCAGCACACGGTCCGGTGACGGGCTACTGTATCAGAGTGGGTCAGCACACGGTCCGGTGACGGGCTACTGTATCAGAGTGGGTCAGCACACGGTCCGGTGACGGGCTACTGTATCAGAGTGGGTCAGCACACGGTCCGGTGACGGGCTACTGTATCAGAGTGGGTCAGCACACGGTCCGGTGACGGGCTACTGTATCAGAGTGGGTCAGCACACGGTCCGGTGACGGGCTACTGTATCAGAGTGGGTCAGCACATGGTCCGGTGACGGGCTACTGTATCAGAGTGGGTCAGCACATGGTCCGGTGACGGGCTACTGTATCAGAGTGGGTCAGCACATGGTCCGGTGACGGGCTACTGTATCAGAGTGGGTCAGCACATGGTCCGGTGACGGGCTGCTGTATCAGAGTGGGTCAGCACATGGTCCGGTGACGGGCTGCTGTATCAGAGTGGGTCAGCACATGGTCCGGTGACGGGCTGCTGTATCAGAGTGGGTCAGCACACGGTCCGGTGACGGGCTACTGTATCAGAGTGGGTCAGCACATGGTCCGGTGACGGGCTGCTGTATCAGAGTGGGTCAGCACATGGTCCGGTGACGGGCTACTGTATCAGAGTGGGTCAGCACATGGTCCGGTGACGGGCTACTGTATCAGAGTGGGTCAGCACATGGTCCGGTGACGGGCTACTGTATCAGAGTGGGTCAGCACATGGTCCGGTGACGGGCTGCTGTATCAGAGTGGGTCAGCACACGGTCCGGTGACGGGCTGCTGTCGACACGGCAATGAACGTTCGGCTTCCATAAAAGACGAAACATTGTTACGAGTAGTAAAGAAACTACTAGATTTTTTTACAAAAACACCTTCTTCCATGGAAAGACGAAAATTACGACGTACAAGTCAGTCACCCAATATCAAAGAGAATTTCATAAATAAACAATGTGGTAACAATCCTTGTGCATTTGTCCAACTTTTCAATACAAATCAGAAAGAAAAAAAATTGGATGACTACGATATATTTATGTTAATTCTTTCTTCAGTACGAAAACATATCAAAGTTTAAGCAAATGTAAAAAAAAAAACACTTCTGAAAGCCACCATATATATACACCAACAAGTACAGTATAATTACATACAATAATATACAAACATTTGGTAACCCTGCTACATGTTCCAGCCTTTTTCGACCATCTTCAGGGACGTATTCAACAAAGAAAACTAAAATAATGGCTAGTTATATCACAGATGTATCTTTATTGTATTTCTTTGTCAAACAAGTCCCAGAAGATGACCGAAAACGGGGTGTGGCTGTGTCGGGGACACGGCCGTGTGTTTAACGTGAGTACGTGTACGTTAACGGGTAATATTTTGTTTAAGCGTATTATATGTATGTCATAATCATTGCTTAACAGTAAGACGTCCTTCGGATCTCCATGTTTTATTGATGATGGCAACATGTTCCTTTAGTCGGGTTCAGGAAACAATTGAAGTAAACAAATCATTAGTGTGTTATAATGTTATTAATGATAGGTCTGTGATACGAAAAGTACGATACAAATGGCATGCAGGATACATCGAGATTACTAAGCAGCGTTAAGTGTTTTCCCTTTGGTGGCTTCAAGGAGCGCAGAAACCATAGACGGTCACACACGTTACACTTATGTCCGAATGGATTGTTGACAAACGTTGTAGTGAAACGTGCACTAGCTGCTGCCGAATGTGTCGTCATAATCGGCCATCGCACACAACGGATGTCTATACAGCCCGGCGGTGATACACAAGCGATTACATCATCGACTTGCACTGGCCCGGCCGCCCCAGCGTCAGATGTACCTGCGCAGTCGTTGATCCGCTCGGACGCCCTCATTGTTTTACGTTCCCGGCACCGCCTCACTGTATGATATGGTGTTTTATGGGTATCACTGGATAGCTGTTGAGAAGCGTTTTCCAACCGTATACGATGTATATATTTCGAATTGGCTTTTTGACGAGTATAGGCCGACATTGTATTAATTTTTTAAAATTTTTAACTTTAACACCATATATATTCACCATAAGTATTCCACACTAATGTTTTGTGTACGCAATAGATAAATATTGAGGAGAGCTGTAAATTGAAACTGAAACGAGCGTCGTAGCTTCTCCGAGTCAAAATGTATACTAAACCGAAAGTATGTGACGCGACGAAACGACCTGAAAATGGCGGCGCCTCCCCCTCCGCCGCGCGCGAGGCGTCACAGTCCCCACTCAACGTTATGAATTCTTTGATCCTTTAACTATCGAGTGGTGTAATTACATTGTGGATGTAGATGATAGACATGTAGCTGCAATGCCAAACTGTATCCCCCAATTTTGTTATCATCAGTTTTCTGAATTGGCTCCCACTACGGAAGCAAATTTAAAGACGTATTCACGTCAAAAAGACCGAAACATGTAGCAGGTTTACCACATGTTTGTATATCATTGTATCTAATTATAGTCCAGTTGATCTATATATGACGTGTCTTACTGCACGAAACATAAATAATTTTAAAGTTTTGAAGGCGCAAAAAATATGCATGTCGTAATGGTAAAGTTCTCCCTAGAACAGGCCATGAAGGCCCAGAGGGGGAGTAGAGGTATAGCTCTACTCTTTCTTTAACCCTGGCACTATATGAGGGTGGGTGTTCAACTCCACGCCCCGGCCGCTTTACCCCGGGAAAGAGACTCGGTACCCATTCTATACGAGGCTGGGTAGGTCCCAGGGCAGGTCTGGACGGGTGCTGAAAATCTCGCCCCCACCGGGTTACGATCCCCGGACCGTCCAGTCCGTAGCGTAGTCGCTATACCGACTGAGCTATCGCGGCCCACTATGCATGTCGTAACGGAGTTTAATTACCGTATCTCAAAGCAGAACAATTTAGTTGTTACAAAGGTAATGTCAATTTGACATTCACTGTTAGAAAGATCGCTTCTAGTGTCAGAGAGAATGACGACGAGACTAATCAGGCAGGCTTGCCGCTACTCACGAAGGAGCAGCTAAGCCGGGATTCTGTGAAGAGTAGGCTTAGAAACAACTGCGATCTGAGAGACGTGTGTGTGTGTGTGTCTGGTGGTGGTGGGGGGGGAACGCTTTATAAAGAGAAGCTCAAGCAACTTACGTCAAGACTGTCGTAAGCCAGGGTGCATAAGTTCGGAGTAATACTCACAAAACAGAGGCAACACACCAGAAGAACTCTACAAAGCCGTGTATTCAACAACATAAAACGACGTTTCATTGTCAAAAGAAGTTCAACGTTGCTTTAACCTTTATCGTACCGGGGTTGGTATTTAAACTTTGTCAATTCGACGCTATCCGTACAGTTGTGTATATAGACTTACACAAATAACGCTACGTATTCCGTCTGACACAAACTTTATTTGTTATTGAAATCTGTGGTCTTCTGGGTAATTACACGGCGTCGTGTGGTAATTATTTACCGACGTTTCGGGACAACGTATCGGTCCCATCTTCACGGGTCAAGATTCCGAGTAGGAAAGAAACTTGGCAGCATAGTGGGGTGGGGGGAACGTGCGATGTTGGGCAGCCGATAGGCTGTGATGGGGGGTACAAGGTCACAATATGTACTGGTGCGGGGGGGTACAAGGTCACAATATGTACTGGTGCGGGGGGTACAAGGTCACAATATGTACTGGTGCGGGAGGGGGGGTACAAGGTCACAATATGTACTGGTGCGGGGGGGTACAAGGTCACAATATGTACTGGTGCGGGGGGGGGTACAAGGTCACAATATGTACTGGTGCGGGAGGGGGGGGGTACAAGGTCACAATATGTACTGGTGCGGGGGGGTACAAGGTCACAATATGTACTGGTGCAGCGGGGTGAGAAATAAGTGTGGAATGCGGCGACAACTTGAAGGGGGTGAGACGAACTGAACGGAATGAATGAAGGAGTAAACGAACAAAAACAAGGGGGGGGGGGAAAGAGTTCGAAACCAAAAAGAATAAATTAAATTGGTATAAAAATCAAGGAAGGGGAAAAGGAAAAATTAAAAAGAGTAAAGAATTAGTAAAAGAAAAATATAAAAACCGAAATGAAATGAAAAGAACAGAAACACCATAGCTAAGGAGTGTAAACTAGAAATCTAAGGTTTATTTGTTATTATTATCTCAAACGCTACATGTTTCGACCAAGTCGATCATCATCAGGTGTTCATTTTATACAAAAACTTAAAACTCAAGATAAAAACGTAAATTTTTGCGAGATCTCACAAATTATATAAAATATAAATTATAATCGACTTGTAATTCGTGACGGTGTGTCATTTAACACGAACGATATGGTATATAATTTCAAACTTAAAAATCTTAAAAAATTTTTGGATACTAGTTCCTAATTAAAAAGCGTTAAAATGGCTATTAAACTTTTCCACTTCTTCTTTATGTCTTTAAATCCGTTTTCAAAACATCCAATATTAGTTAAGTAATTATCTGTAGCATGTATCGTGGTTTTTTTTTGAGATTCTTATGAATTCCTTTTGTATTCATTGGATCTGTTGATGCTTCATTTATCAGAAGGACGAGCGGGCGAAGCCTGGGAACCTTCTAACAAGGTGACGCTCTTTTTCCCCACCAAATTAGAGTGTCTCTCATTTCTCCCTTTTCGCCATTTCCCATTCTACTACTATATCTTGAGTCTCTCTCTCTCGTCAGGCTTCATATGATTGAGTAACCATGTTATTGCGATACTGGTGGAAGGGGAAAATAATCATACATGAGGAAGAATGACAATTACCAGACCGAAACCTTGACACGTAAGAAAATTGACAGGTGTTTGTGCTACTGTCCGCTTTGTGTTGGCACATCGTGCAGACAGAATGAAAAAAAAGAGGTAAGAAAACGCACAGGTCAGCTACAAAAGGCTTTTTTTTTCCAATGGCTCGATAGCCCCTTGGGGGCCTAGACCGCCTCATTTTTCGAGGCTTCACGATCACACTTTTAGGACACAACACACGGTAGGACTCCTCTGGACGAGTGACCAGCCCGTCGCAGAGACCTCTACCTGACAACACACAACACTCACAACAGACAGACATCCATGCCCTAGGCGGGATTCGAACCCACAATCCCAGTAAGCGAGCGGCCGCAGACCCACGCCTTACACCTCACGGCCACTGGGATCGACATAAAAGGCATACGATGGAAAAAATTAAAAATTTTAGGTGTGTCATTCGTTCTGTGTGTATAATTTTAATTAAACTTATACACACAGAACGAATGACACACGTGTGAACTGACGAATGACACACGTGTGAACTGACGCTCAGTACATGTCAGTGGGCACAACATAGGCATATCTATCGCGTATTTATACAATATACGGCCACATGCACTCCATTCGGTTACCGACCAAATATTGAAGCTTGAAGTCCATCTACATAATACATATTCAGTACCTACCTCACAGTAAACACAGTCTCAATTAGAAAGACTAAACAGCAAATACCGCACAGCGAAATAATCGCTGTTCATTGTCAGCATTATACGAAACACAGCACGTACAACGTGTGGGGTAAACAAAATCACAAAATCATACTTTAGTGTTTAAGTCAGTAGAACCTACTATGTTTTAGAGGTCAAGCAGACTCGAAGGACACTCTTGCAGTGGCTTCTCACGAACTTTAGCAGTATGCCTACCGAACGCAAACATCAAGATTAAGATAGGACGGGTACGTAGAACGCATGGAGGAAAATAAATGCCTATAGGGTTTTGGTAGATAAACAACCACAAAGTGAAAACCCGCTTGGAAGACCTAGACGAAGATGAGAGGCTAACATTTACCGTCAAGAAACACGAAGGGCGTGGACTGGATTCAGCTGGCGCAGGATATTGAGTATGGCAACGAACCTGCAAGTTACATAAAACAAAGGGGGAAAATTTCTTGAGCAGCTGAGGAACTGCTAGCTTCTGAAGAAAGACACTGCTCCATGGAGTCAGTTGATCAGTTAACCGATTAGTATAGAGGAGGCAGCTGATGTTTTAAATTCAGGTACGCACATACATACAATTTGCGTAGCGTCTCACACACACAATTCTTCATAGCAACGCACTGACTGATGTTGGTTAACTGCAGATAAGCATCAAAGCTGCGAAGCTATTTACACTGTAAAGGTCACAGTGCATAAAGCTATACAACAAAAAAACTCTCGTGTTTCACTTAAATACTCACCATACCGAATTTTTTACAATAAAATTCAAGTACACATTAATAAGCTTTGCGTTTCATATATTTCATACCGTGCATTATCGATAATAAAATCACAAAACTCAGTCAAACAAAATGCCCAAAATTGTTTCCAGATATTTTATAGGATTTTGTAGCATTGATCAGCAAGATATTGTAATATGAAATATCTGGAAACAATATAGGCATTTTGTTGGACTGAATATTGTTGTGTTTGTTAAGCATTGTGGACTGAATATTGTTGTGGTTTGTTTATATAGATGCATTGTGTTGAGTTGTTGACGTGCATTTGTTGAGAATATTGTTGTGGTTTGCTTATAGTGCATTTGTTGGACTGAATATTGTTGTGGTTTGTTTATAGTGCATTTGTTGGACTGAATATTGTTGTGGTTTGTTTATAGTGCATTTGTTGGACTGAATATTGTTGTGGTTTGTTATAGTGCATTTGTTGGACTGAATATTGTTGTGGTTTGTTTATAGGCATTTGTTGGACTGAATATTGTTGTGGTTTGCTTATAGGCATTTGTTGGACTGAATATTGTTGTGGTTTGTTATAGAGCATTTGTTGGACTGAATATTGTTGTGGTTTGCTTATAGTGCATTTGTTGGACTGAATATTGTTGTGGTTTTGTTATAGTGCATTTGTTGGACTGAATATTGTTGTGGTTTGCTTATAGTGCATTTGTTGGACTGAATATTGTTGTGGTTTGCTTATAGTGCATTTGTTGGACTGAATATTGTTGTGGTTTGTTTATAGTGCATTTGTTGGACTGAATATTGTTGTGGTTTGCTTATAGTGCATTTGTTGGACTGAATATTGTTGTGGTTTGCTTATAGTGCATTTGTTGGACTGAATATTGTTGTGGTTTGCTTATAGTGCATTTGTTGGACTGAAATATTGTTGTGGTTTGTTATAGTGCATTTGTTGGACTGAATATTGTTGTGGTTTGCTTATAGTGCATTTGTTGGACCGAATATTGTTGTGGTTTGTTTATAGTGCATTTTGTTGGACTGAATATTGTTGTGGTTTGCTTATAGTGCATTTGTTGGACTGAATATTGTTGTGGTTTGCTTATAGTGCATTTGTTGGACTGAATATTGTTGTGGTTTGCTTATAGTGCATTTGTTGGACCGAATATTGTTGTGGTTTGTTTATAGTGCATTTGTTGGACTGAATATTGTTGTGGTTTGTTTATAGTGCATTTGTTGGACTGAATATTGTTGTGGTTTGTTTATAGTGCATTTTGTTGGACTGAATATTGTGATCTGAGTTTTGTTTTATGTACAGTCTATTATTTTCGAGGCGTTAACAAAGAAAAAATTAAAAAAAAAGGCCATAATAACTTCGAACGGTCCCTCTATCTGTGGTGGTTTCACTACAACATACAAACGCTCACTAATTTTCGTTAAATTCAGACACCAATAATGGACGCTTTAGATTTTTTGTTTGTTTGTGGTGAAGGGCCCCGCAGCAGATGCTACGGACGCACCGCAGCCTTAAGCCTTATTGTGCAACACTGTGATGAAGATGAAAGATGATAAGTTTTTCATTTTTACAAGTAATGGAGCACCGGTGGAATGAAATTAACAGGGGAAAACCGAAGTATTCGGGGGAAAAAACCTGTCCCAGTGCCACTTTGTCCAACACAAATCCCACTGGACTGACCTGGGATTGAACCCGAGCCTCCGCGGTGGGAGGCCGGCGACTAACCGCCTGAGCCATGGCACGGCCCGCTTTAGATTTTGGGACGATATGAATAAAAATTTAAATCATCAAAGATGATTTTGAGAAAGTCGTTAAGGCCTAAAAGCATTATCTGATTCCACATGAAGTGTGGGTTGCATAGGAAAAAGGAGGTGGTCGAGGTTTAAGTTCAAAACATAGTCACTGCAGTTGAAAGTAAGTTTAGAATTCAGAAGGTGAGCTACTAACGACCTTTAATTACGAACTTGTCCTTTGCAGTTACCGGCAAGAACTCCTGTTGAAGTTAGACAGGAGCGGAAGAAGTTGCAGGGCCAGAGAGAGGAAACTGAAAATAGGACACACATGGCTACAGTAATGCTACTTTATGGTGACCACAAATAACTGCGGAATACGGGTGACATGTTTAACAGTAGTATGGGAAACAAGGACATTAGTTTCGATGTCGGTGGCGGAAGCTTATTTATCTATAAGTATGATAGGAAGAATTATCCAACAATTACGAGATTTAATGAAAGTATCATGAAAGATTTGTATTGTTCCGTTAGAAGACTTACAACGCAATACGTGTTTTATTGCCTGTGAAAATTCTGCTATACAGTTTAATTGATTATTGAGTGGACCCGGCCAGTTGTTCAGGCTGTAAATTACAAATTCGAAGTGACGACAGTCGACAGGGGACACTCAAGTGTTGTGACTCATCTTTTCCAAAAACATCCACTGCCTGTTTACAGACAAAAAGACTTCATCTCACAATGCACACTCCAGTTCTGTAATTTTTTCTTCTTAAAAACAGACTTCGTTTACAACTGATGTTTTCAGCGCGGTAGTACTATTCCCCACAAAACCAAATGCAAACTTCCGCTGTGGAAAGTAATATGCTGTAATAAAACCGTATATCATCACGCTGCTAGCAAATCGGCTAAAGCAAATAACACTTCAAACTTGTATTCGGGAAGGCCCCAGTTTAAATCTCGGCCAGGACACCGACTGTCCTTAACCAGGTTCGTCATGGAGTTTAGTCAATCGATTCGATGTAAATGCTGAAATAGCACCTCAACAGCACCTCAATAGCACCTCAAATCAGACAGCAACCATAAACTTTCATATCCTTCAAAATTCATTATTCACCGATCATCAAAGAAGTCAACGCTACGTTGTCTCATTCACTGACAGCGTCGTTAAATAACTCACACCTAAAGCTTTACGCGCACTTCCGTCACCACGATAACACTGCACCAACACCTTCCCCTGGAGCTATCAGCAACCAGACCCGACATACATCACACGCTTTGTGCACGTTCGTCCAATCATGTTTCCAAAACCAAAGTTAGCATCCTCAGTAAAATAACAGCAGAGCACACACGGACTGGTTTCAAAACGTTTACATTCCATTTAACGAGATACCGCTATAAAGGAACACACTGTATAAAGAAGTAAACAGCGTCACCAAACGTCTTTTACCTGGAAGTAATCACAGACGAGACGTTTAAAATGTTATACGATATTTATACTGGCACAACAATCCCTGTGTGCTCTGTAATTTGGGGAACAAAGAAGGTACAGTTCTTGAACACAATCGGCAGACCGCCACGAAATGCGGGGAACATCCTGATTTAATGCAGGTTACAAATCGGTTAAATCCACCTACCAGACTGAGGGACAGTCTTATCGCCTCTGCATCAATCTGGGGAGCTGTAACGGCTAATAACACGACAGCTCTTCAACAAATGTCCTCTATTTGGAAGGTCGAACTTAAATCAGCTCGCTTACTAGGATCGTGGGTTCGAATCCCGCCTAGGGCATGGATGTCTGTCTGTTGTGAGTGTTGTGTGTTGTCAGGTAGAGATCTCTGCGACGAGCTGATCACTTGTCCAGAGGAGTTCTACCGAGTGTGGTGTGTCTGAGTGTGATCGTGAAGCCTCGATCATGAGGAGGCCCTGGCCCACAAGGGGCTGTCGAGCCATTGGGGAAAAAATACAATTAGCATAGTTACAATATCAATATTACAATATTACAAAACGTGATCAATTTAAATACTAACGTTCCGATGTAAACTGTAAATTGATATTCTAATTACAATATTAATTAACGCAATTGCACGGATTAATGCTTACTATAGTGTAAGGGAAGTACAAATAATGAAACAAAAACCTCAACACTTTGAAGACAGCAGGATACGTTTTTGTGACCAAAGTGATTTATTCTAGGTAAAGGTAAAGGTTTCCCTTGACATGCCATGAAGGCACAGAGGAGGGGCAGAGATATAGCCCTGACCCGCCTGAACCTCGCGGTTAGATGGAGGGCGGATAGTCAACGCCATGCCCCGGCCGCTTTAACCCTGGAAAGAATCCTAGTACTCATTTTACAGGAGGCTGGCTGGGCCCCAGGACTGGTCTGGACGGGTGTGGAGAAGAGAAAAATCTCTTCCCCCCCCCACCGGGGTTCGAACCCCGAAATGTCCAGCCTGTAGTGAGTAGGACGTTTTGTAGAATGAAATAATAAAGAATAATATGTATTAGCTATATTAAACGTACACGGCATTATACTAAGTTATTGAGTAGAGAATTGTAAAAACCTAAAATTTATGTAGCCGATCCCAAACAAACAAACAAACAAACAAAGAAGAGTTTAGAGCGGAATTCAGCCTACTTTGTCGCCGCACACACGTGTATTCCTATTGATATTATTATCATTATTTGTTACCACCATTATGTAGTGTATTTACAATTACATACCTGAAACAAACCATGTTTCTAGAATACATAATGTTGTAGCTATTCTATAGTTACAATTCATGCTACATGTAATGTTATTTCCCATGTTCAATGTTCTGCACATTTACATCAGTACTTTCTGCAGTGTGCAGTGCCACATATGGCTGTTTTGTGTAGTTACTTGATGTCGTGCTTTGGAGGTTTGTTGTTGAGGTATTTGTGAATGATTTTGAGATTGTTCTAGTTGCCCCTGTTATTTACATTATTATTATTATTATTATTTATAAAAATTGTCCCTCCGGCCGGTGTGTAACTGCGGCAAATTCTATTTGTAATCAATTGGATGTCTTTAGAAGGCAAATGCGGTAATGAACCTTCGGGTTCCATAAAACGCGGGGAATTTCTTGACTAGCTGACGACCTGTTAGCTTCTCAAGAAGGACTCTGCTACATGGAGTTAGTTAGTTAGTTATCATTACGGTTGCTTTAAGTCACTAACGCAAGGCTTCTGCACGAATATGTCTGTTGCAGTGAATTCGGCGGATTCAGGCGTAGCCACAAATATTCACATCGTCATGACGTGTGACTGTCACTTACAAGCAGTATCACTTACACAACACGCACGTATCTTTATGGCCTATCTCCACCCTCATTTTCATACGAACAGCTTCAACGACGCATTAGTTATACACATCAAAACGAATGCTTAAAAAAAATTTCCCACCGCCACTATTTTGCAATTTTACATTCCAAAACGAATTTCTTCTAATTAAAGTTGCATCGTCTTTAATATTTAAAAGGTAAATAAATCCCTATAGGGCCTGGGCAGGCCCTTAGGGTTCCAGGAAGTTGAGGTTCCCATATTTATAGACAATCGGCACATCAAGGTGGTAAAGTTGTCAGCCCTACGAACCGGCCGCCTTTAACCCCAGGAAATATTACTGGTACTCATTTCTGTTACAGGCTGAGTCGACCCCAGTGCCATAGTGCGA
This sequence comes from Reticulitermes speratus, assembly GCA_021186555.1. NCBI lineage: Eukaryota > Metazoa > Arthropoda > Insecta > Blattodea > Rhinotermitidae > Reticulitermes > Reticulitermes speratus. The sequence continues at coordinate 4,020,907 of JAJKFL010000427.1, forward strand.
CCGAAACGATTATGTCAATGAAAAATTCCAATGACACCATCGGGAATCGAAACCGCGACCTTCCGACTTGTAACGCAGTGCCTCAACCAACTGCGCCACCTCGTGCCCCCTTCAAATATCTATTACATTAAGTGTCGTTTTCCCCTTCGTAAGTTCGCCTATTTGCCACATTAAAATCCGGCAGGATTGCATACACACACGTATCACTGTGCGCTACTGAGCTAACTTTTACATCCTTAATGACAGAAAGTAGGTTACAAAAGTGAAATGTAATTATTGCAGCATTATGTAAATCCTTCAAAGAACTTATTGTTATGGCCAGGGTCTGTGTAAGAATAGAGAAAAAGTATTCAGCTGGAAGTGTGTCAGTATTGTGCTGGGTTTCCGTAATGCTGTATGAACGTTAAAGTATCTTTAATCTCCCCCTGAATCCAACAACGACCTATTTTTGTTCACAGCTGCATCCAGAATGCTGCTGATGTAAATATGTATTTAGAAACAGGACGGTTTATGGGCTATGTTGACACGTGTTATCTTGTGGGCGTTGGGACAGAGTACAGAAAGAGTTAAACTGTGTACAGTGCGAAAGAAGTAAAAAAACTGTCACACTGAGTGCGAGTACATGTCGAGTTTGACCTCAGGCACTACACAACACAGACCGATTCGGTCCGTTGTAACACAAGACACGGATTCGGAACTGGAGCATCGTTATCGGGCAACAGCCCCTAGTGCGCCAGGGGCGTCCTCATTATCGAGGCTTCACGATCACACTTTAGACACACCACACTCGGTAGAACTCCTCTCGACGAATGATCAGCCCGGGGCAGAGACCTCTACCTGACAACACACAACACTCACAAGAGAGACATTCAAGCCCCCGGTGGGATTCGAAACCGCAATCCCTGTAAGCAAGCGGCTGCAGACCCACGCCTTAGACTTAATGTACATACTGTATATAGTTAAAGGCAGCGCAAAAGTCACGTGACACTGGAGGCAACACTTTAAACATCGAGTGTCAAGTGACTTTTGGATCATCATGTATATACAGGGCATACACAAAAGAATGGTGCGGTCTTAATAGTGTTCATTATTAAAACCGCACCATTCTTTTGTGTATGCCCTGTACATAATGTACGTAGACCCACGCCTTAGACTTAATGTACATACTGTATATAGTTAAAGGCAGCGCAAAAGTCACGTGACACTGGAGGCAACACTTTAAACATCGAGTGTCAAGTGACTTTTGGATCATCATGTATATACAGGGCATACACAAAAGAATGGTGCGGTCTTAATAGTGTTCATTATTAAAACCGCACCATTCTTTTGTGTATGCCCTGTACATAATGTACGTAGACCCACGCCTTAGACTTAATGTACATACTGTATATAGTTAAAGGCAGCGCAAAAGTCACGTGACACTGGAGGCAACACTTTAAACATCGAGTGTCAAGTGACTTTTGGATCATCATGTATATACAGGGCATACACAAAAGAATGGTGCGGTCTTAATAGTGTTCATTATTAAAACCGCACCATTCTTTTGTGTATGCCCTGTACATAATGTACGTAGACCCACGCCTTAGACTTAATGTACATACTGTATATAGTTAAAGGCAGCGCAAAAGTCACGTGACACTGGAGGCAACACTTTAAACATCGAGTGTCAAGTGACTTTTGGATCATCATGTATATACAGGGCATACACAAAAGAATGGTGCGGTCTTAATAGTGTTCATTATTAAAACCGCACCATTCTTTTGTGTATGCCCTGTACATAATGTACGTAGACCCACGCCTTAGACTTAATGTACATACTGTATATAGTTAAAGGCAGCGCAAAAGTCACGTGACACTGGAGGCAACACTTTAAACATCGAGTGTCAAGTGACTTTTGGATCATCATGTATATACAGGGCATACACAAAAGAATGGTGCGGTCTTAATAGTGTTCACTATTAAAACCGCACCATTCTTTTGTGTATGCCCTGTACATAATGTACGTACGTATACAATGTATGTTGTTGGGGGAATGTTTCCTGACATATCGAAGGAGCTATTTCTTCGACGGTAAATCGGCCATGGCGTGTAGCTGACCACTCACCTCCATCTAGTGCCGTGGAGAAGAAAAGGTGGAGCCACTCCTCTACGCCTCGTTATGACTCCTTGGTTCGCACATGATAACTTTCCTTTTACCTTTACGAAGGACGATTCAAATTAATATTATAATCTGGGAAATGACGTCATGTTGTGTGGTAGCCGCGTTTACGAAGAACCGGTGATACATCTAACCTGAAGGCAAAAGCAGCAGGTTCCTCTGAAACGTCGACATATATATATAGAACGAAGTGCAGGCGGACCTATGTTAAGATCTTACCCAGTAACTAGCCATACGTTTTTTCCTGTAAATAAGACCTTAATTTGTACCAAGCACGAGGTGGCGCAGTTGGTTGAGGCACTGCTCTACAAGCCGGAAGGTCGCGGGTTCGATTGCCGATGGTGTCATTGGAATTTTTCATTGACATAATCCTTTCGGTCGCACTATGGCCCTGGGGTCGACTCAGCCTCTAACAGAAATGAGTACCAGGAATATTTCCTGGGGGGTAAAGGCGGCCGGTGCGTAGGGCTGACAACCTTACCACCCTCATGTGCCGATTGCCTAGAAATCTGGGAGCCTCAACCTCCTGGAACACTAAGGGCCTGTCCAGGACTGTAATGGCATTGCTTTACCTCGCTTTTTTTTCACTACACAATTCAAAATGGACCGCCTTTCATATTACAATTTTACAACCTCAAAAGCCTTCCTTTATCATCCAGTGACACAAATAATGGATCCTTGGATACACTCTTTAATAGCACAGCTGGTTCATAAACTTAGAGTTTTACGGGCCTCTGTTACATTGAGAAAAGCACTAAATAGCTACTGTGTTTTAAATAACTGACGTCTTCAAGTTGATCGCGAAGTGCTTTAAATAACTACCATATGAATCACTAGCATCAATTAGTTCAGCAGAACATGCGTGGTTATTGCAATACACTAGGCACAAATCATGTTAAAATTTGAACTTTATATTGTGGAGATTATGAACAGCATTACACAGTATGGAGCACACAAGTCTCTTGTAATTACTAACAGCCTTTCTATTGACACGTGACACAACTGTACTGCGGACAGTAAATTGTTACAGATTAAATCAACCGTCGAACACAATTAATTGGAAAAACAGATATTTCTGGTTTCCACAATAATGCTACGCGTTTCGGCCCACGATGACCCGGTAAGGATCGAAACACGTAGCTTTATTGTCGAAAACAAGAATACAGTAGAACCCGCTTATAACGACATCGGTTTATACAACATCTCGCCTATAGCGTCAGATATTCTGTGGTATCAATTAATTCGTTACTGTTAAACATAACATTAAATTACTCGGTTATAACAACACTCGTTTATAACGACACAAAATATTCAGTCCCTTTCATGACGTTATAACCGAGTTCGACTGTATTTGTTCTTACAATAAACTGTTGCTTTAATTTGCAACTAGCCTTTCTACACCTTACAACAGTTCACCTGACACACGCGTTTCGACGCTTAATTTGCGGTCATCATCAGTGACTACGTTACCTTGGTTAACATATGCTCGGCGACGTCATACTTATTTCTTTCGACACTGTTACTGTCTCTCTTTGTCAGGCGTCTTTGTTACTTAAATCTGAAATCGAGTATTGCATTGCTATATAGCACTAAAATGTACTATCTCACGGCAGTTTAAAAACAGTTTCAATTTGCATACTTTCTCTTTTTTTTGTGAAGGGCCCCGCAGCAGATGCTACGGACGCACCGCAGCCTTAAGTCTATTGTGCAACCCTGTGATGAAGAAGATTAAGGTTTTTCCGTTTTTCCTTGTAATGGAGCACCGGTGGATTGAAATTGACAGGGAAAAAACCGAAGTAATCGGGGAAAAACATGTCTCAATGCCACTTTGTCCACCACAAATCCCACATGGACTGCCCCGGGATTTTTTTTCTGTCCATTTTTTTTTCCTTTGATCCTTTCCTTGTACTTCTAAATCCTTTTGTCCTTCATGCCACTTATATTCCATAATACTGTCCTTATACAACAAACACAATACAGACATCCACGCCCCCGGCGGGATTTTTTTTTTTTGCCTGTCCGGGGTTTTCCCCCTTTGATCCATTTTTGTACTGTTTAAATCCTTTCGTCCTTCATGTCACTTTACGTTCCATATTACCGTCCTTACAACAAACACAACACAAACATCCACGCCCCCGGTGGGATTCGAACCCACAATCCCAGAAAGCGAGCGGCCGCAGACCCACGCCTTAGAACGCACGGCCACTTGGATCGGCAGGGATCGAACCCGGGCCTCCGCGGTGAGAGGCCGACGACTAACCGCCTGAGCCAAGGCACGGCCCGACTTCCTCTTTATAAACACTGCCGATGTCTGTCAGCATGTAACTGGCCTCCACTGATACTCAAATTTCACACTCAATATTACACCCTACACTTAACTTAACCCACAGCATCATGTATCTGCAGTCTGTTCACTACAAAAACACGCCTACCAAAAATATGCAACTTCAATACATATGTCAGTTGCGTAAAGACAGTCACACTTATACTAAACAGAGGTAAAGGTAAAGCAATCCCATTACAGGCCTGGACAGCCCCTGAGGGTTCCAGGAGGTCGAGGCTCTCAGATTTATAGACAATCGGCACATGAAGGTGGTAAGGTTGTCAGCCCTACGCACCGGCCGCCTTTACCCCCCAGAAAATATTCCTGGTACTCATTTCTGTTAGAGGCTGAGTCGACCCCAGGGTCATAGTGCGACCGAAAGGATTATGTCAATGAAAAATTCCAATGATACTATCTGGAATCGAACCCGCGACCTTCCTGCTTGTAGCGCAGTGCCTCAACTAACTGCGCCACCGCGTGCCTCGCTATTTAGAAGTACGTTAGGAAGTCTTCGGCAAACATTGACACTGCAGTACCGAATCAAAGCCGAAATTCCACTAACACTTGTCGCCATTTCTTCTTCTATTTGCAACTAATGCCACTTCCGATTACTGGCGAAAGAGTAGCAAGAGTTAGCCTTATTACAGAACGGCGCAAAAGTCACTTGAAGATAGAGGCAATACTTAACAAAGTATCAAGTCACTTTTGCAACACTCTGTATATAAGGACTCGAATGAATTAGATGTGCGGTTCTCACGGCTATGGGTTACACTTGTACCGGACTACACGGCGTCACACCCAGGAAGACCATACTCTTCACAGTTGAATAAAGCTATATCTATTAGAAATGTTATTTACGTTTGTTAACGATGAACGAAGGTAGCTGTGTCATAGCACGACGTGAAGACTGGTACAAATGTACCGACGGTTCCTTATGGCAGGTCATACAAATAGGAAGCGAAACATACACATAGCATAAAAAAGGAATTATGGCTACTTTGTTCCCGTCAGTCTCATTATCTTCACTACTGGGCATGAACTGCAGCTTTTGCTCAAAACATTTCTCTCCCGCGTGAAATATTAACATTTTAAAGCCTAATGGTTACTTGATGCATCAACAGTTTTAACATTCAAAAATCCTACATTCTGTCCACACTGTATTTATGTGTATTGTATTTATATTACAACAAACACCGACTTTTGCCTTATATAACGTAAATTGATTTGTTTTTTTAACCGAGATGAAAAGTGTTTACTGCGCGGTACGGACTGGGTCTTTAAATTAAACAGTTTACGCTTCGTGTTTAAAGGTTTAATCGACATTGGCAGTAACACACGTGGCTCTCCACGTGAAGTGTTCAACACTGTTGTTGGAGTTAATAAAATTGGCGCCGGGATAGCTCAGACCGTACAGTGAATAGGCCACGGGCTGGATGACGGAGGAATCGTGGTTCGATTTCCAGCAAGGGCAAAAGATTTTTCTCTTCTCCGAAGTGTCCAGATGGGTTCTGTGGCTCATGCAGCCTCTAATTCAGTGGGTCACAGGGTCACCGGCCAGGCCATGAAGCTGACCACTTCACCCTCCCAGTGCGGAGGTTGAGAATGAGTGGAGACATACCTCCACTCCCACGCACGACCTAATGGCGTGACGCGTGAAGAATTTTACTTGCATCAGAATTACATGTCTAGAAATTTTAGTGAAACTCGACAATGTAAAATTTTCACGAAAATCCGCCAAGTGGCTCTCAGGTTGTTACGGTCTGACACACGCATACCGCAAAGGCAGTATTCGCATTTTTGAGCCTTTTCACTGAGAACGCAACAACAACAACAACGAAGTCTTCCATTCGCATCCATAAATCCGGTAATCAAATTCGAAGGCGTGTATCCATCAATCATTCTGTCAGAATAAAAATTAAATCTTCCTACTGGGGGATTGGGGGGGGGGGGGGGGAAAGGAAAATAAATTTGAAAGCTCACTTAAATATCCATAAAGCTGTTGGTATTGATTTATAGCCGAATTGCTCACTGTTTAACGACATTGATAGACTCCAAGTTAGCGAAAACATATCTGTCTGTGAAGCGGTAGCGCAGTTGGTTGAGGCACTGCGCTACAAACCGGAAGGTCGCGGGTTCGATTCCCGATGGTGTCATTGGAATTTTTCATTGACATAATCGTTTCGGTCGCACTATGGCCCTGGGGTCGACTCAGCCTCTAACAGAAATGAGTACCAGGAATATTTCCTGGGGGGTAAAGGCGGCCGGTGCGTAGGGCTGACAACCTTACCACCTTCATGTGCCGATTGTCTACAAATCTGGGAGCCTCAACCTCCTGGACCCCTCAGGGCCTGTCTAGGCCTGTAATGGGGTTGCTGTGAAGCAAAACGTTGCACAAAAAAAAAAAAATGTATTAATGCGACATTCAGCTAATCGGTAATATCATGCACGGAAATAAGAATAATGAACATGATTTTTATTTCGCATTCTTATCAAGCAAATATTCCCCTTCCATAAACTAGTACGTACGTAACTCAACAGCAACATATCTTACAGCTCAACATCTCGTCAGGATTTAATTGGGATATTTCGATACAGTACACGTGCAGAGCGCCGATCCCAGTGGCCGCGCGGTCTAAGGCGTGGGTCTTCGGCCGTTCGCTTGCTGGGATTGTGGGTTCGAATCCCGCTGGAAGCATGGATGTCTGTCTGTTGTGAGTGTTGAGTGTTGCCAGGTAGAGGTCTCTGCGACACAGCTGGTCCTCGTCCAGAGGAGTCCTACCGAGTGTGGTGTGTCTGAGTGTGATCGTGAAGCGTCGATAATGAGGAGGCCTAGGCCCCCAAGGGGCTGTCGAGCCATTGGGGGAAAAAATACGTACACAGCACAGTGTTAACTGAACTCCTTCTGCAGCAAAGATATGTTCGTTACGAAAACTGCCCAACGGTCATCATACGTACAAAACACACGAACGTGTAACTTCAATTTTAAAGTCTAGGAAGCACCTCAAAATTCCAGTCGCCAGAACTGTGACACGGAGCAACTTCAACAATGACGACCCACAAGTAATTGGCGACACTGTACAAACTTTAGTCGTCCGGACGACCTGGCGACCGGGATTTGTGCACCCTTGAACCAACCAACCAACCAACCAACCAAACAACTAGCCAACCAAACAACCAACCAACAACCAAACCAAACAACCAACCAACCAACCAACCAACCGACCGACCAACCAACCGACCGACCGACCAAACAACCAAACAACGAAAGAACGAACGAACCAACCAAACAACCAACCGACCAACCAACCAACCAAACAACCAACCGACCAACCAACCAACCAAACAACGAAAGAACGAACCAACCAAGCAACCAAACAAACGACCAACCAACGAAACAACGAACGAAACAACGAACGAACGAACCAACCAAAGAACCAACCGACCAACCAACCAACCAAACAACGAAAGAACGAACCAACCAAGCAACCAAACAAACGACCGACCAACCAACCAACCAAACAACGAAAGAACGAACCAACCAAGCAACCAAACAAACGACCAACCAACGAAACAACGAACGAAACAACGAACGAACGAACCAACCAAAGAACCAACCGACCAACCAACCAACCAAACAACGAAAGAACGAACCAACCAAGCAACCAAACAAACGACCGACCAACCAACCAACCAAACAACGAAAGAACGAACCAACCAAGCAACCAAACAAACGACCAACCAACGAAACAACGAACGAACGAACCAACCAAAGAACCAACCGACCAACCAACCAACCAACCAACCAAACAACGAACGAAAAACGAACGAACGAACCAACCAAACCAACCAGACAACCAACCAACCGACCGACCAACCAAATAACACCCTGCAGCAGAGTCCTTCCTGAGAAGCTAACAGTTCCTCAGCTGGTCAAGAAATTCCCCGCATTTTATGAAACCTCAATGTCCATTACCGTGTTCACAACAGTCCGCCACTTGTCCCTATCCTGAGCCAGAACAATCCACTCCACGCCCCCATTCAAATTCCTCAAGATCCATTTTAATAGACTCCTATCTATGCCTAGGTCTTCGAAGTGGTCACTTTCCTTCAGGTTTCGCCACCAACACGGCATGTCTTCTCCCATTACACGTCACACACCTCGCCCTTCTCATCTGTCTTCTCCCATTACACGTCACACACCTCGCCCTTCTCATCTGTCTTCTCCCATTACACGTCACACACCTCGCCCTTCTCATCTGTCTTCTCCCATTGCACGTCACACACCTCGCCCTTCTCATCTGTCTTCTCCCATTACACGTCACACACCTCGCCCTTCTCATGTCTTCTCCCATTACACGTCACACACCTCGCCCTTCTCATCTGTCTTCTCCCATTACACGTCACACACCTCGCCCTTCTCATCTGTCTTCTCCCATTACACGTCACACACCTCGCCCTTCTCATCTGTCTTCTCCCATTACACGTCACACACCTCGCCCTTCTCATCTGTCTTCTCCCATTACACGTCACACACCTCGCCCTTCTCATTCCTCTTGATCTGATCATCCGAATATTTCGTGACGAATACAATTCATGAATATATAAAACACGTATATTAAAGCGAATAAGGTGGAAAAAGTTACGTTAATACAAAATCTAAGAAAAATATAGTCGAACACAATGCATTCGAAAACAATTCGTTCGTTGGGAGGACATTTATTGTGACTTAGTACCCTAAGCAGTAGCACTTGACAAGCATAAAGCTTTATTCTATAATCACAGTGCATTTTTCACAATTATTGTTAAGTCACCAACTGAATGCACTATTTATTTTAAAAAACACTATATGGTTACTTAAAATATTTTTGTAAACACCGTACATATGTTTCGGCTTCTTCATGAAGCCATCCTCAGGGGTGTCAGAAAACTTTCTTGTATAAAAACACGTCTATACATTGGTCATTGTATAAATGCTAAATCAATACTTTTGTATTCTTTTCTTGCAGATTTTTCTTGAACCAAACTGCGATTTAGCATTTATACAATGACCAATGTATACACGTGTTTTTATACAAGAAAGTTTTCTGACACCACTGAGGATGGCTTCATGAAGAAGCCGAAACATATGTACGGTGTTTACAAAAATATTTTAAGTAACCATATAGTGTTTTTTAAAATAAATAGTGCATTCAATTGGTGACTTAACAATAAGCACAAAGCCATTTTACTTTCCGAAGTACCGCCTTACCTTGTCCAACTGTAATCGATAAGCGGCTACATGTTCACTGTAACTTACACTACAACGACAACAGCCACGTAACAAACAAACCCGCACTAAATCCCACGCACAGTGAAACCTGTTTAACATGCCCACGTGTTAAAGTATGTGGAATACGAGGGCGAAAACGCTCCAAACAGTTTCACTTTCAAAGACATACAACATCAGCACACAAAATAATTTTACTCTACAGTTTTCTAGACACTAAAATATAAATCCAATCTACCTGATACAACATCCACGACGTGAATGCGTCACGCGCTAGTTGCCATGGCAGCCACTCTTACCAGTTGTGTTTTCTGTGAGGTATGTGCCCTTACGCTTTTACCTTTGCAACAGTTGTTACCTGGTTGAGTGTTGTCTGTAAGAAACGAGCTCTTGTTGAAGAAGTTTTGTTATACTATGAGATACGAGCTGAGGCTGAAGAAATAGTTGAGCATCGAGCATGTAATACAACATGGCACAACCAGATGGCAGAACTACGATGAATGAAATGAATGCTTGGGTTGTTGTAAGAATAAAGGAGCGATGAAGTAAGAATAAAGGAGCGATGAAAGAGTTCGTGGAGTACCGTGTGGAAGCTGATGGCTGAAGAAATAGCTGGAGGCATTCGAGCATGTAATACAACATAGCACAATCAGATGGCAGAACTACGATGAATGAAATGAATGCTTGGGCTGTTGTAAGAATAAAGGAGCGATGAAAGAGTTCGTGGAGTACCGTGTGGAAGCTGAGGCTGAAGAAATAGCTGAGCATCGAGCATGTAATACAACATAGCACAATCAGATGGCAGAACTACGATGAATGAAATGAATGCTTGGGCTGTTGTAAGAATAAAGGAGCGATGAAAGAGTTCGTGGAGTACCGTGTGCAAGCTGAGGCATGAAGAAATAGCTGAGCATCGAGCATGTAATACAACATAGCACAATCAGATGGCAAAACTACGATGAATGAAATGAATGCTTGGGCTGTTGTAAGAATAAAGGAGCGATGAAAGAGTTCGTGGAGTACCGTGTGCAAGCTGAGGCTGAAGAAATAGCTGAGCATCGAGCATGTAATACAACATAGCACAATCAGATGGCAAAACTACGATGAATGAAATGAATGCTTGGGCTGTTGTAAGAATAAAGGAGCGATGAAAGAGGTCGTGGAGTACCGTGTGCAAATTATGGTGGCCCTTAATATGAAGGGCATATGGATAGTGCAAAAAAAAAAAACGTACTTTTATAGTACCAGTACTCCAAATATCAACTACATTATCGAAAGTCACACCACAAGCCACATCAAGGAGGTCCTGGGTTCAGATATTCACCCGCAGAACGTTTGTCGTTATTTTAGTTTTTTTTTGTGGGTTTCCTGTGCTGTTTCGGGAGCATTCGGGACAGCAGCCCAAATCAGGACCTCCCCATATCCTTCCTAAATCATTATTCACCAGTCTTCCTACCATTTGATGCTATATAGTCTCATCTACTGACGTTATTGAGTACAGCAAAAACAACACATCAACTGCCTACATAATGCACACTACGTACAGTTCGTGACCCAGCTTTGCGACTGTCTAAGGAATGCAAGATACATATAGTCTTATACCGACAAATGTACACTTTATTATGCCCTATTTAATACATGCTTATGTCAATAAATAGTCAACATGTTTCGAACTGTATCAGTTCATCATCAGGACTCTTTATCATTACACCAGCTAAATGGTACTCATTAAAATTGATAAAATAGATAAAATGTCGTCAACTAAGTTGAGTATGTGGTCACTGAAAATAATATTAAAACAATTTTTGAGTTAAAATACTTTTTATCTATTTTAATGAGTACCATATAGCTGGGGGCACGCGGTGGCGCAGTTGGCCGAGGCACTGCGCTACAAGCCGGAAGGTCGCGGGTTCGATTCCCGATGGTGTCACTAGAATTTTTCATTGACATAATCGTTTAGGTAGCACTATGGCCCTGGGGTCGACTCAGCCTCTAACAGAAATGAGTACCAGGAATATTTCCTGGGGGGTAAAGGCGGCCGGTGCGTAGGGCTGACAACCTTACCACCTACATGTGCTGATTGTCTAGAAGTCTGGGAGCCTCAACCTCCTGGAACCCTAAGGGCCTGTCCAGGCCTGTAATGGGATTGATTTTTAACCATATAGCTGGTGTAATGAGAAAGAGTCCTGAAGATGAACTTATACAGTTCGAAACATGTTGACTATTTATTGACATAAGCATGTATTAAATAGAAGATAATAAAGTGTACATTTGTCAGAATAAGACTATATACAATAAAAATGTACTGTGTAAATAACATACAATTGCAAGATACACTTAGTCGTATCTAACTCACACTTACTCTATATTTCCGAGATTATGCGGCGGCAGAACACAGTTCCGGACTATAATTAACAAACCGCCAAAAATCGCGGCAGAGTATTTAACATCTGAAGCTTCCGTAGATAACAGATTCACTAAACTGATCTCCAGATATCACCGGCACCAACGATAGCTTTAGCGGCCATAGTTCAACAGCAATTTAATGGTTATCATTTCTGCTTTGTACGTAGTCGTTATTTTATCTGACACATGTCATCGGTCACTTTCTGTCAGCTCGCTTGTCGCATAAACCGCGGGAGACATGGCGGCCGCTAGAACGCGTTGGATCAGCGGCCAGAAGTAGGCCAACGGCAATTGTCAGATAAAATGTACATGTCATTCATAATCATCTTCATAACTAACTAACTAACTAACTAACTGCATGCAGCAGAGTCCTTCTTGAGAAGCTAACAGGTCGTCAGCTAGTCAAGAAATTCCCCGCGTTTTATGGTACCTGAAGGTTCATTACCACATTCACAACAGCCCGCCACCTGTCCCTATCCTGAGCCATATCAATCCAGTCCATGCCCCCCCATCCCACTTCTTGAAGATCCATTTTAATATTATCCTCCCATCTACGCCTGGGTCTTCCAAGTGGTCTCCTTCCCTCAGGTCTCCCCACCAAAATCCTGTATGCACCTCTCCCCTCACCCATACGTGCTACAAGCCCCGCCCAACTCATTCTTCTTAATTTGATCACCCTAATGATATTTGGTGATCAGTACAGATCATTAAGCTCCTCGTTATGTAGTCTTCTCCACTCCCCTGTTACCTCGTCCCTCTTAGGCCCAAATATCCCCCTCAGCACCCTATTCTCGAACACCCTCAGCCTATGTTTCTCCCTCAGTGTGACAGACCAAGTTTCACACCCATACAAAACAACAGGCAAAATTATAGTTCTGTATATCTTAATCTTTGTATTTTTGGATAGCATAAGCATCTTCATCCGTTACTAAATGTATATAACACACGCGGTCCAACAGTGTTGTTAGAAGGCATGTAGGCTACTGTAATGTAAATAGCTGTACTGTGAACAATGGGCCTACCACAAGCAGCTGCCACCACACGTGACGATATACCGCTGACGGTCATATACTTGTAAATAGCTGTACTGTGAACAATGGGCCTACCACAAGCAGCTGCCACCACACGTGACGATATACCGCTGACGGTCATATACTTGTAAATAGCTGTACTGTGAACAATGGGCCTACCACAAGCAGCTGCCACCACACGTGACGATATACCGCTGACGGTCATATACTTGTAAATAGCTGTACTGTGAACAATGGGCCTACCACAAGTAGCTGCCACCACACGTGACGATATACCGCTGACGGTCATATACTTGTAAATAGCTGTACTGTGAACAATGGGCCTACCACAAGCAGCTGCCACCACACGTGACGATATACCGCTGACGGTCATATACTTGTAAATAGCTGTACTGTGAACAATGGGCCTACCACAAGCAGCTGCCACCACACGTGACGATATACCGCTGACGGTCATATACTTGTAAATAGCTGTACTGTGAACAATGGGCCTACCACAAGCAGCTGCCACCACACGTGACGATATACCGCTGACGGTCATATACTTGTAAATAGCTGTACTGTGAACAATGGGCCTACCACAAGCAGCTGCCACCACACGTGACGATATACCCTTGACGGTCATATACTTGTAAATAGCTGTACTGTAAACAATGGGCCTACCACAAGCAGCTGCCACCACACGTGACGATATACCGCTGACGGTCATATACTTGTAAATAGCTGTACTGTGAACAATGGGCCTACCACAAGCAGCTGCCACCACACGTGACGATATACCCCTGACGGTCATATACTTGTAAATAGCTGTACTGTAAACAATGGGCCTACCACAAGCAGCTGCCACCACACGTGACGATATACCGCTGACGGTCATATACTTGTAAATAGCTGTACTGTGAACAATGGGCCTACCACAAGCAGCTGCCACCACACGTGACGATATACCCCTGACGGTCATATACTTGTAAATAGCTGTACTGTGAACAATGGGCCTACCACAAGCAGCTGCCACCACACGTGACGATATACCGCTGACGGTCATATACTTGTAAATAGCTGTACTGTGAACAATGGGCCTACCACAAGCAGCTGCCACCACACGTGACGATATACCGCTGACGGTCATATACTTGTAAATAGCTGTACTGTGAACAATGGGCCTACCACAAGCAGCTGCCACCACACGTGACGATATACCGCTGACGGTCATATACTTGTAAATAGCTGTACTGTGAACAATGGGCCTACCACAAGCAGCTGCCACCACACGTGACGATATACCGCTGACGGTCATATACTTGTAAATAGCTGTACTGTGAACAATGGGCCTACCACAAGCAGCTGCCACCACACGTGACGATATACCGCTGACGGTCATATACTTGTAAATAGCTGTACTGTGAACAATGGGCCTACCACAAGCAGCTGCCACCACACGTGACGATATACCGCTGACGGTCATATACTTGTAAATAGCTGTACTGTGAACAATGGGCCTACCACAAGCAGCTGCCACCACACGTGACGATATACCGCTGACGGTCATATACTTGTAAATAGCTGTACTGTGAACAATGGGCCTACCACAAGCAGCTGCCACCACACGTGACGATATACCGCTGACGGTCATATACTTGTAAATAGCTGTACTGTGAACAATGGGCCTACCACAAGCAGCTGCCACCACACGTGACGATATACCGCTGACGGTCATATACTTGTAAATAGCTGTACTGTGAACAATGGGCCTACCACAAGCAGCTGCCACCACACGTGACGATATACCGCTGACGGTCATATACTTGTAAATAGCTGTACTGTGAACAATGGGCCTACACAAGCAGCTGCCACCACACGTGACGATATACCGCTGACGGTCATATACTTGTAAATAGCTGTACTGTGAACAATGGGCCTACCACAAGCAGCTGCCACCACACGTGACGATATACCGCTGACGGTCATATACTTGTAAATAGCTGTACTGTGAACAATGGGCCTACCACAAGCAGCTGCCACCACACGTGACGATATACCGCTGACGGTCATATACTGGGGGGGGGGGGGGGGGGGGGGGGGGGGGGGGGGGGGGGGGGGGGGAAAAAAAAAAAAAAAAAAAAAAAAAAAAAAAAAAAAAAAAAAAAAAAAAAAAAAAAAAAAAAAAAACAATGGGCCTACCACAAGCAGCTGCCACCACACGTGACGATATACCGCTGACGGTCATATACTTGTAAATAGCTGTACTGTGAACAATGGGCCTACCACAAGCAGCTGCCACCACACGTGACGATATACCGCTGACGGTCATATACTTGTAAATAGCTGTACTGTGAACAATGGGCCTACCACAAGCAGCTGCCACCACACGTGACGATATACCGCTGACGGTCATATACTTGTAAATAGCTGTACTGTGAACAATGGGCCTACCACAAGCAGCTGCCACCACACGTGACGAATACCGCTGACGGTCATATACTTGTAAATAGCTGTACTGTGAACAATGGGCCTACCACAAGCAGCTGCCACCACACGTGACGATATACCGCTGACGGTCATATACTTGTAAATAGCTGTACTGTGAACAATGGGCCTACACAAGCAGCTGCCACCACACGTGACGATATACCCTGACGGTCATATACTTGTAAATAGCTGTACTGTGAACAATGGGCCTACACAAGCAGCTGCCACCACACGTGACGATATACCGCTGACGGTCATATACTTGTAAATAGCTGTACTGTGAACAATGGCCTACCACAAGCAGCTGCCCACCACACTGACGATATACTGCGGTCATATACTTGTAATACTGTACTGTGACAAGGGCCACCACAAGCACTGCCACACGTGAATATACCTGACGGCATATGTAAATAGTGTACTGTGACATGGCCTACAAGCACTGCCAACTGACGTACCGCGTCATACTGAAATACTGTACGTAAATGGGCTACCACAACACTGCCACACACGTGCAACCGGACGTATACTTGAATCTGTACTGTGAACAATGGGCCTACCACAAGCAGCTGCCACAAGTACGATATACCCTGACGGTCATATACTTGTAATAGCTGTATGTGAACATGGGCCTACACAAGCACCCACCAACGTGACGTATACCGCTGAGGTCAAACTGAAAGCGTACTGGAACATGGCTACAAAAGCTGCCCCGTGACGAATACCGCTGACGGTCATACTTGTAAATAGCTGTACTGTAACAATGGGCCTACACAAGCAGGCCACCACACGTGCGATACCGTGACGATATACTTGTAAATACTGTATTGAACAATGGGCCTACCACAAGCAGCTGCCACCACACGTGACGATATACCCTGACGGTCATATACTTGTAAATAGCTGTACTGTGAACAATGGGCCTACCACAAGCAGCTGCCACCACACGTGACGATATACCGCTGACGGTCATATACTTGTAAATAGCTGTACTGTGAACAATGGGCCTACCACAAGCAGCTGCCACCACACGTGACGATATACCGCTGACGGTCATATACTTGTAAATAGCTGTACTGTGAACAATGGGCCTACCACAAGCAGCTGCCACCACACGTGACGATATACCGCTGACGGTCATATACTTGTAAATAGCTGTACTGTGAACAATGGGCCTACCACAAGCAGCTGCCACCACACGTGACGATATACCGCTGACGGTCATATACTTGTAAATAGCTGTACTGTGAACAATGGGCCTACCACAAGCAGCTGCCACCACACGTGACGATATACCGCTGACGGTCATATACTTGTAAATAGCTGTACTGTGAACAATGGGCCTACCACAAGCAGCTGCCACCACACGTGACGATATACCGCTGACGGTCATATACTTGTAAATAGCTGTACTGTGAACAATGGGCCTACCACAAGCAGCTGCCACCACACGTGACGATATACCGCTGACGGTCATATACTCACCTGTAACAGAGACAAAAAGAAATCAGCAGGCTAAACAGCGAAACAGGAAAAATAATTCTAACTTCTACTTTATGCTAATTTTATATTATCTTCACCGTGCATTTTTTTTAACAACTCACAAATTACACACCAACAAAATGCACTATATTTTTTTCACTTTTTTTATTCTTCAACCCCTACATATGTTTCAACCCTTACAGGGCCAAAGTAAATGTAGACTACGAGCCCCTGAAGATGAACATATATAAACATATGGTCAGGCAGATGGTTATGAACGTTTCGGAGGAACATACTGCTTCCATCTTCATAGCTGAGGATCGTAAATTATGAAATTAGGTTACAAACATGGAATATGAAGACATATCAGACCGCATGGCAACTATCTGATCACGAAATAAACACCAGTAAACATCACACAGTTGTAAATGGGCTCTGCTAGAAGGGAATATCTTACAGCAGGGGATGGATAATGAAACCAGAGTGAAGCCTTTTCCCCACTGCGCCACGGGCGCTAGCAGCGTCGCGGTGGTCTCGTGATGTAAGAGACGTAAATACGATGTGTTCATCAACACGTCTTAAATCAAAGTCGGTCCCGTTCCCCCTAACCCTCGCTCTGCTACTACTTCTGTCAGCACAAGCCATCTCTATTATGCTGCCTCCAGCGTTTCATATGGACCGTCAGGCATAGCACGTAAACCCAGCAGTACAGCACGTCAACATAAACCCAGCAGTACAGCACGTCAACATAAACCAGCAGTACAGCACGTCAACATAAACCCAGCAGTACAGCACGTCAACATAAACCCAGCAGTACAGCACGTCAACATAAACCCAGCAGTACAGCACGTCAACATAAACCCAGCAGTACAGCACGTCAACATAAACCCAGCAGTACAGCACGTCAACATAAACCCAGCAGTACAGCACGTCAACATAAACCCAGCAGTACAGCACGTCAACATAAACCCAGCAGTACAGCACGTCAACATAAACCCAGCAGTACAGCACGTCAACATAAACCCAGCAGTACAGCACGTCAACATAAACCCAGCAGTACAGCACGTCAACATAAACCCAGCAGTACAGCACGTCAACATAAACCCAGCAGTACAGCACGTCAACATAAACCCAGCAGTACAGCACGTCAACATAAACCCAGCAGTACAGCACGTCAACATAAACCCAGCAGTACAGCACGTCAACATAAACCCAGCAGTACAGCCGTCAACATAAACCCAGCAGTACAGCACGTCAACGTAAACCCAGCAGTACAGCACAACATAAACCCAGCAGTACAGCCGTCAACATAAACCCAGCAGTACAGCACGTCAACATAAACCCAGCAGTACAGCACGTCAACATAAACCCAGCAGTACAGCACGTCAACATAAACCCAGCAGTACAGCACGTCAACATAAACCCAGCAGTACAGCCGTCAACATAAACCCAGCAGTACAGCACGTCAACATAAACCCAGCAGTACAGCACGTCAACATAAACCCAGTAGTACAGCCGTCAACATAAACCCAGCAGTACAGCACGTCAACATAAACCCAGCAGTACAGCACGTCAACATAAACCCAGCAGTACAGCACGTCAACATAAACCCAGCAGTACAGCACGTCAACATAAACCCAGCAGTACAGCACGTCAACATAAACCCAGCAGTACAGCACGTCAACATAAACCCAGCAGTACAGCCGTCAACATAAACCCAGCAGTACAGCACGTCAACGTAAACCCAGCAGTACAGCACAACATAAACCCAGCAGTACAGCCGTCAACATAAACCCAGCAGTACAGCACGTCAACATAAACCCAGCAGTACAGCACGTCAACATAAACCCAGCAGTACAGCACGTCAACATAAACCCAGCAGTACAGCACGTCAACATAAACCCAGCAGTACAGCCGTCAACATAAACCCAGCAGTACAGCACGTCAACATAAACCCAGCAGTACAGCCGTCAACATAAACCCAGCAGTACAGCACGTCAACATAAACCCAGCAGTACAGCACGTCAACATAAACCCAGTAGTACAGCCGTCAACATAAACCCAGCAGTACAGCACGTCAACATAAACCCAGCAGTACAGCACTTCAACATAAACCCAGCAGTACAGCACGTCAACATAAACCCAGCAGTACAGCACGTCAACATAAACCCAGCAGTACAGCACGTCAACATAAACCCAGCAGTACAGCACGTCAACATAAACCAGCAGTACAGCACGTCAACATAAACCCAGCAGTACAGCACGTCAACATAAACCCAGCAGTACAGCACGTCAACATAAACCAGCAGTACAGCACGTCAACATAAACCAGCAGTACAGCACGTCAAAATAAACCCAGCAGTACAGCACGTCAACATAAACCCAGCAGTACAGCACGTCAACATAAACCCAGCAGTACAGCACAACATAAACCTTGTTAAGGACAACCGCGTATAGTTCGGCCGACACGGTGACTACCTACAAGCTTCATGATCGAGGAATCGAGGTTCAACTCCCAGAACGGTCAAAAGATTTTTCTTTCTCTAACTCAACGCACAAAGACAAACCTGTCATAGGGGATAAAGCGGCAGATGCATGAAGCTGAAGACAGACCTTTATCTAGTGTTGAGGTTAAGAATGAGTGGAGCTATAACGTTACTCCTCCACACGCCTTCATGGCGTATGTTTAATTAAGCGCAAGGACAAATTTAAATCAGAGAACACTCTATCACTAATTTTCCGTACTTAATTTTTTTGTCCTGTTTTCCCTCTCATATTATTTTATCACTTTTCCTTGAACAATTTGGGCCACGCGGTGGCGCAATTGGTTGAGGCACTGCGCTACAAGCCGAAACGTCGCGGGTTCGATTCCCGATGGTGTCGCTGAAATTTTTCATTGACATAATCCTTCCGGCCGCACTATGGCCCTGGGGTCGACTCATCCTCTAACAGAAATGACTACCAGGAGTATTTCCTGGGAGGTAAAGGCGGCCGGTGCGTAGGGCTAACAACCTTACCACCTTCATGTACCGATTGTCTATAAATCTGGGAGCCTCAACCTGCTGGAACCCTAAGGGACTGTCCAGGCCTGTAATGTGATTGCTTTACCTTCACCTTGAACAATTTTCTTTCATTCCTCTTTATTTCAATTCTTTTCCTCTGTCGCCTATCTTCCCTCCTCATATCCTTCAGCATTCAAGGATAATATTCAAACATATTTTGTGGTCGATTGGGTTCAATGACCTCAGGTTCTCACGACAGTGCGTGTGATATTGTCTTATAATATGTGACGCACTGCATTTTGGTAGATAAGAACTTTCTTGGGACCTTGGTGCCTACACCTCCATTACGCCTTGGACGAATCTGCTGTCTGAGTCTTCTAACCTGAAGATACAAACAGCAGGCCGTTCCCAACGTTGACATCTCTTTAACAAAACCCAAGCGTCACATGCCAGAACACAGTAAGTTTAGTACAGATCACTGGTTAGTTTCTGGCCGGTGGAGAACCTCGCACAGCTGGCGAATGAGCCTACTCTGTCTACAACGTGGCAAGGGGAGGGTCTTTGTTTCGTGACGTCCGCCAATCAGCTATCGCTATCGCTGTGTATGTGACTCGCTCCTAGCCTCACGCTTGAAAATTTCACTGACCAAAAAAGTAACATACGGCGAATTTTCTAGACAGCGCAACCGTGAATAGAACTTGGATCGGCCCGACTTGACAGCAGATGAGGCCGACTCTTCAGCCACAGTGCGCGATCGCAACATGAATTATCGTGACATATTTGTTTTTTGCCCTAATCTATCCTGGTGAATGGAAAACACGATTTAGTTTCACACACTTTCCTATTCATCACTCATTCTACCAGCTGACACCATACACAATGAGCAACTGACAGTGTCACAAAACAAAACAAAACGTAAGTAATAAAATAACTACAATATTACTCAATTACCCGCATTAATAATGCATAGAGGAACAGAGAGGAATCAATTAATGTATCGATTCCTTTATTTTCAGTTCATTAATTCTTTATACAACAGGATACATTGTTCAGCAGAAAATAATTACACGTGGTCCATAACACGATTCTAGCACATTTATGTGAAAGACATAATTGTAACAACTTTCAATAACTTTCCCCTTAACCACTGTCTTCCATGGACTGCGTCTATTTTTGAACATCCTGTAGATTTTAACGTGTTTTTAAATAAACAACTATTATTTATATTTAAAAATAATGGAAACATGAAAGTTCGCTTTTTGTTGGATATGTAAGGTTACTATCCGTTAAGATTGGCGGTATAAATAATTACCATTATTTTAAAACGGTTAATTTTATGTTATTTAACGACAATATCGAGTGCTACGATTACACAGCGACGGTAAAACAGTACTCTTAAATATCTTTAATGTAATACAGGGTATACACAAAACAATGGTGCGGTTTCCCTTTATTCACCATTGAAACCGCACCATTATTTTGTGTATAACCTGTATTAACCAGAGTATATAAACACGAACCACAGAGTATGTATTCCACTTTCCATGACAATATCTGCAAGGCGTATCAACAGCAAAAAAGAACAGACTACTGGAATAAAATTACACAACACACACACACACACACACATACATACACACACACACATACACACATACACACACACACACACATACACGCCAGAGGTTATGGATAAGGGCGGAGTGGTCCTTGCTTTATACAAAATTCAGCAAGCAGAAAGCAATTTCGCCCCCTGTACTTGTCTCTGTTTCTACTGCTGTTCTCACACTGGCTGTTTCTGTAAATACAGATGTACTTGTCTCTGTTTCTACTGCTGTTCTCACACTGGCTGTTTCTGTAAATACAGATGTACTTGTCTCTGTTTCTACTGCTGTTCTCACACTGGCTGTTTCTGTAAATACAGATGTACTTGTCTCTGTTTCTACTGCTGTTCTCACACTGGCTGTTTCTGTAAATACAGATGTACTTGTCTCTGTTTCTACTGCTGTTCTCACACTGGCTGTTTCTGTAAATACAGATGTACTTGTCTCTGTTTCTACTGCTGTTCTCACACTGGCTGTTTCTGTAAATACAGATGTACTTGTCTCTGTTTCTACTGCTGTTCTCACACTGGCTGTTTCTGTAAATACAGATGTACTTGTCTCTGTTTCTACTGCTGTTCTCACACTGGCTGTTTCTGTAAATACAGATGTACTTGTCTCTGTTTCTACTGCTGTTCTCACACTGGCTGTTTCTGTAAATACAGATGTACTTGTCTCTGTTTCTACTGCTGTTCTCACACTGGCTGTTTCTGTAAATACAGATGTACTTGTCTCTGTTTCTACTGCTGTTCTCACACTGGCTGTTTCTGTAAATACAGATGTACTTGTCTCTGTTTCTACTGCTGTTCTCACACTGGCTGTTTCTGTAAATACAGATGTACTTGTCTCTGTTTCTACTGCTGTTCTCACACTGGCTGTTTCTGTAAATACAGATGTACTTGTCTCTGTTTCTACTGCTGTTCTCACACTGGCTGTTTCTGTAAATACAGATGTACTTGTCTCTGTTTCTACTGCTGTTCTCACACTGGCTGTTTCTGTAAATACAGATGTACTTGTCTCTGTTTCTACTGCTGTTCTCACACTGGCTGTTTCTGTAAATACAGAACCTTATACCCAGCGTTGATTTCAGGCTTCCGCCGCGATGTTTATTATTTACCGACGTTTCGGGACAACGTGTCGGTTCCATCTTCACGGGTCAAGATTCCGAGTAGGAAAGAAAGCCAGCAAAGAAACTTGGCAGCATAGCGGGATAATTACCACACGACGCCGTGTAATTACCCAGAAGACCACAGATTTCTACCCCGCGGTTCCCAAAGTGTGCTCCACGGATCCGTGGATACATTTCTGTAATGGCTACTTTGAAGTCTAATTATATTTTAATTAAATGAATAATGTTTTGTTAAAAATAATCGCGGAAATTCTTTAACTGGCGACATGTTTATTTCGTATGACCGTTAGAATATCTAATTAAGAAACCCCCTGTACCAACGAAGCGAGGGACAATCATTTTAATTAAGGTCAAATCATGCAACGAATTGTTACAAATGCTACTGGTGTGTATTAGTATGTATCAGAAATCAGTTCTGATATGTAAATTTTTAATTTTGGACACCAATTATCAGGACACTATAATTACGTGAGGAAA
Organism: Reticulitermes speratus; assembly: GCA_021186555.1. Taxonomy (NCBI): domain Eukaryota; kingdom Metazoa; phylum Arthropoda; class Insecta; order Blattodea; family Rhinotermitidae; genus Reticulitermes; species Reticulitermes speratus. Next base: position 4,044,251 of record JAJKFL010000427.1, read on the forward strand.
GATGTTGAGGATCCGTGGTTATTTTTTGAAGCCAAAAGGGGTCCGCGACCAGAAAAGTTTGTGAAACACTGTTACTGACGAGATATGCGCTCTTCTGGCATATTGAGCAGTGTCAAGTGGTAACCTTTACCGACGTTTCGGGACAACCTATCGGTCCCATCTTCAAGGGTCGAGTCCAAGAAGATGGGACCCGATAGGTTGTACTGAAACGTCGGTAAAGTATTACCATTCGACGCTGCGTTAATATCCCAGAATAGCGTAGATCTCAGCAACATAGCGGTGGAAGTCCGAAATCACAGTTATAGAAGCTTCACAATTTACAGCAGACTACAGTAGCTACTCCATCGGCTGTTACTTTCATGAAACATCCCCAAATAATTATGTATCGGTTGTCGACAGTAAAGCGAAAATGTAACAACATTTAGCATAAAATAAGTTAAACGCAAGTGTTTACAGTTCATTAGCAGGGACAAAAATTTCAGATGTTCCTTTAACAACACGCACATTAAATCTCTTTGTGGGGGTTGCGTACGCATAAAGTAACAGCCTCCATCTTGTTGACATCTCGTGCACGAAGCGAATACAGTTCAGTGCAACAGTTTATCTGCTGCGTGTGTTGCGTGTGAGTTTATACCTTCTCGTTATCGAATTTTAGTGCGTGTGTCTATGTGAAATGACAGATGCTGTCACTGTTTAAGACCTTCAGAATAACCTCGTATGTAAAGCTGCAACTCAGAATTTAAAATGTGTTTATATCAATGACATGACATAATGTTGATAACACAGCTCACGTTCACCGGGTATACTTCAAGACGGTACCCCACACCATACTAGCACCGGAACCACTTCTTCTTCCTCTTAATTTATACCACATCATCAGGAAGACTACACTACGACGTAATAAACGAAATGACAAGAACTCATACAGCACGCATTGCCTATGGCCGTTCTGCATCAAATTCCATCACAACCAACATAGTGCAATATACAGGGCATACACAAAAGAATGGTGCGGTTTTAATAGTGTTCACTATTAAAACCGCACCATTATTTTGTGTATGCCCTGTATGATCTCCTGTAACTTCTAGAAGTGCGAACATATCTTTATATAGTAGACGCAGTGAACAGTGTTTTTTTTAACAAGTTACCATTTTTTAACAAATCATCATTTTAACTATAATTTATGACTCATGTTTTTAACTTATGAACGAGTGTTTTTATGCTCTAAAATAGTGCATAATTTTACAAGCGTCATCAACAGATCCAGCATTTGAAAAGCACTTTTTATAAGGAAAACCCCTGATGATGGCTCATAAAGAGCTGAAACACGTGTAGGGTTAAAATCATGATAAGGAGCTAATTTGCACCTTTATAATTTGTGCATTTTGTTGGTGTATATCTAAAATAATAATAATAATAATAATATAAAAAAGTTGATATAAAGTTTTATGGAAATCGTCAACTAATTTGAAAGTTACAATAAGTCTCACACCGGTGACACCAAAAGCCTACTTTTTCGTTTTAGAAAGGCAATTAGTCTGAAAGAAAATATACAACTCTGATATACGAAAGTAAATTAACAGAAAATTTCGATTTGAAAGTAAATTATGTACAGAGACTCGCATTATATTTTCCATGTAACATTTGTTTCGATAAAACCTTTTGTTTTTGAGCTTCTGAACATAATCAATATTACGGTCGACCAAACAAACGAAGGGTCGATACGAATTCGTTTCGCTGTGACAGGCATTAAGCGGCAACCTTGTTTATTCTGTTTACAAGACAGGCAATTGAATTATTTCCGTAAATTAGCGAACATACTGTGGAACTGTAGCTCTGAAATAAACACCAACTCGATTCGAACTGCAGTTTCCTGTTATAAACACGGTACATTTATTGAGTATTGTGAAATCCACAACAGCACCCCCAATTCGTAATTTAAAAACACATTCCTTTCTTTTAATCTATACGTTCCCCTACAAACTTGACAATGAAAGGGTTGTGGAGAGGGATTGTGAAGCAGCGAAAGGGGATGATGCAAGCCTGTTTGAATTCCCACTTTGTTTTAAGCCGCAGGCTACATGCTATGTTAAGTTCACCGTCCACACTACAGAGCTATAAACAATTCTACAAAACAACACACAACTCCCAAATCATCATTACAATTAAATTATTTGTACCAACAAAAGCACTAAGACAGTTTTTTCACTGTTTTCTTTATTATAAGGATGCCCCAATACGCATTTCGGCAGTTATTCTGCCATCATCAGGGGGTATTTTAAGTGAGTTTTTTACATAGACCAATTCTTTGGTTACGTCATAACAGTCAGTATTTGTTACCACATCGTATAAAATTTTGTAAAATTAGTGGTACTGTTGAGCTGCTAAAAGTTATTAAAACTTATAAAAATTTAATAACTTTTAGCAGCTTAACAATACAAATAATTTAATTATAAAAAGATGCACGGTGAATATAAAGTGAAATTCATCATTACAATATTGTGGAGAATAAACAAATGAGAAGAAGCGAACGGAAGTTATCGTGTTAGAAAGTAGTGCGAAACAAAGCGTAAATAAAACGTAAAAATACGCTTATAGTCTTAAAAGACCACCTGTCAAGAAATTCCCTACATTTTATGGAACCCAAAGGTTCATTATAATAGATAACAATCTATATATTATAATGTTAAGAAGCCCAACAATTGTCCGCATCCTGAGTCAGCTAAAACCACTCCACAACCTCGCATACTATTTATTTAATATCCATTTTATTATCATCCTTCCACCTATGTCTAGGTCTTCCACGTGGTTTCTTTCGTTGAGGCTTCCTCACCAAAACTCTGTATGCATTTCTTTTCTCCCCCACACGTGCCACATGCCCCGTCCATCACATTCCCCTTAATTTCATCACCCGAATAATATTTGGTGGGGAATACAAATGACGAAGTTCCTCATTACGAAATTTTCTTCAGTCTCCTTTTACTTTCACCCCCTTAGATCAAAACACACCCTCAGTAACCTGTTTTCGTGCACCCTCAAGCCCATGTTCTTCCCTTAACGTCAGACACCATTCCCATTACCTTATTCACATCGTGCATATTCTTGGAATTAATACATCAACCAACTTATGCACTTAATTCAGAAGCAATTATAAAACTCCTACATGTTTCGGCACCGAGGTGCCATCTTCAGGAAGTTATTTTAGAACAAAGTAGTAAGAAGGCCAACAGTTAATCTAGGTATTGTCTCCCCCTTATTAAAATGATTAGAATATTAATATTCTAAAGTATTCAAAGTTACTAATCATAAAATTACAATGTTGTAAATTTAAAATTTTTAAAGTCAGGCGTTCCAGGTAGAAGTTTCCAGTTGTTTACAAAAATCTTTCACGATCTTATATGCTCCGAAGAGCTGTCTTCCTGATTGAGCGTGTCAGGCGGTGTGGTGTGCTGGAAACTTCTACCTGGAATAATAATAATAATAATAATAACCATGGCTCAACAGCCCTATATGGGCTCGGGCCTCCTCTTGCCTCCTCTTTTCCAAGGTTACTAAGTTGTGCGCATTCGTGGCAGTTGGTGACTGGTCAACCGGCCGCGCTACTGTTTCTATCGATCCTGATGTGCCTGCCAGAGCCATCTGGCAGGCAGTCAGGAGACTTGGGCGAGAAATGGAGGCAATTTGGCTTACGCAACATTTTTATTCATGCCCGTAAGGTTCTTTTACATGCCGTAAATCTACGACATGGGACCGACGGCTTTACTTCACCCTTAAAAAATCCATCGACCTCGGTCGGGATCGAACCCGCGAACCTTGGGTCCAGTGGCGAGCACGCTAACCACTAGTCCACCGAGGGCGACTCTACCTGGAATGGCTTACTTTAAAAATGTTAAATTTATAACACTGTATTATTATTATTATTATTATTATTATTATTATTATTATTAACTTTGTATATTTTAGAACTCTAATATTTTAATAATTTTAAGGACAGCGACACAATACCTAGATTAGCTGTTGGCCTTATACTCCTTTGTTCTGAATAACTTCCTGAAGATGGCACCTCGGTGCCGAAACATGTAGGAGTTTTTATACTTGCTTCTGAATTAAGTGCATAAGTTGGTTGATGTATTGATTGTCAAATACTAAGCTCCACATCCATACAAAAGAACAGGGAACGGGCTCAATACTGCTCTATTTATTATCTTAGACAAAGAATGCGTCAAGTCCGTAAACGTGGAAACCCTACGTGCCGCGCCGACGGCTGAGTTACGATCTCGCCTACTTGCGACGTCCCCAAGGAACGTCAGTAATGATGCGTGCGACAGACACACGCACACTTCCGCATGTCAGTTAACACAAGCAGTCCATAACTCAGTTCTCTACTCAATCCAAGCTCCAAAACCCACACTGGCCGCAATAAACAGCAGACTATTGACACTGAACTATTTACGTGCCTCTTCAGACGTGCATCTGATATACAGAATGTTCTAGACACTCGCTGTACGCCTATATATACGTGACTGGTTGTCATAACATTAACACAATTGGTAATGTATGTGTACAGGGTGTTTATTTTATGTGACAACTGTCGTTTGTCAATCCCGATGCAACTTGAGCGCGCGTGTGGGCGGTCGACGGAGTAAGCTACGTTAATACAGCAAAAGAGCCGAGAAGAAGTGGCAACCGATAATTGTCAGATAAAATAATGACGCTGTAATTTATCCATCCCTTCATTTATTGATACGATTTATTCAAATACACTAAAGTTCTCCCTAGAACAGGCTACGAAGGCCCAGAGGGGGAGTAGAGGTATAGCTGTACTCTTTCTTAACCCTGGCACTAGATGAGGGTGGGTGGTCAACTCCACGCCCCGGCCGCTTTACCCCCGAGAAAGAGACCCGGTACCCATTGTACAGGAGGCTGGGTGGGCCACAGGACCGGTTTGGACGGGTACGGAAAATCTCACCCCCACCGGGATTCGATCCCCGGACCGTCCAGCTTGTAGCGAGTAGATTCAAAGACACTATCAGCGTCTAATGTTGAAGATGGTACGACGATGAATAATGAACTGAAAGGGCTGGGGAAGGGAGTTGTCGTTGGCATCATCTGCGGTGTTATGCTAGAATTTATGCTGGAGGGACGGACAAAAACTACGTAAATCTGTGTCTGGGGTGAGATTTGGGTCTGGAAGAGAGATATAAACACTGATCACTCTCGGAATTCGAAACACGACTCCCAGATCGTAAACCCATAGCGTAGTCCAAAGGTGCACAAATCCCGAGCACCAAGTCCTCTGGGTGACTAAAATTTTGTACGGTGGCGCCTAATATTGTGGGTCCTCAGTATGGAACTTGCTTCGTGTCACCCTTCTGGGGCCTAGAATTTTGAGGTGGCTCCTAACTAACTAACTAACTAACTAACTAACTAACGAACTAACTCCATGGAGCAGAGTCCTTCTTGAGAAGCTAACAGGTCGTCAGCTAGTCAAGAAATCCCCCGCGTTTTGTGGAACCCAAAGGTTCATTACCGCACTCACAAGAGCTCGCCACCTGTCCCTATCCTGAGCCATATCAATCCAGTCCATGCCCCCCGATCCCACTTCTTGAAGATCCATTTTAATATTATCCTCCCATCTACGCGTGGGTCTTCCAAGTGGTCTCCTTCCCTCAGGTCTCTTGAGTTGGCTCCTAGATTTTTTTTTTTTTGGAAAACGTTTGACCACTGGCGCAGTCAGTATACCGATTGGGCTTTATTATAGCTACATTTTTGCTACTGTATTACGACACTACAGACTCCACCATGCAGCAAAATCTACTTTCCTTCACAAAGGAGATCGGGCACAGCAATCCGCCTTCTGAGAGTCCACAGGTCCAAAATCACAGCATTCCTCATCTGTTACAGTTATCTGGGTATAGACCACGCTGCAGTCCCCTGCCGACTGGCTTGTCAAAGGACAGGAAGCCAGTCATGCCCCACTTTAACTCCCGCCACCGACGCCCATCACTGTGAAGTGACTGTGAAGTGGGAGATGCGATTGAAGAGGGAAGGCAACATTCTTCTGAAAAAGGAAACAAGACACAGCGGCCGTCTCTGAGCGGCTACGAGAAAAGAACAGCTTTCTGTGACGGAATCGGCTCAACGCTATTTCGTCAGGCATCTTACAATATCCACGACGTTCAAACTGTGCGTCTGAAGATAGCAGTCGTCTGGGATATGACGACGGACCAACGTTTCGGAGAACCTTCCTGCCTCTATCTTCAGAGTAGTCTTAAAGACGTATGCAGCAAGCTTGTATCGTACACAAAATATGCATAGAATTCCTTCGGCTCGCATTCAATCAAGGATCATGTCACTTATGTAACTGCGTAGAGTAGTGGTTCCCAAAGTGGGCGGTACCGCCCCCTGGGGGGCGGTGGGATTACTGAGGTGGGCGCTAATAGGTACGAGAGGTGGAAGGGAGCGCTGTTATTATCACAGGGAGGCGCTAGTAGACAAGTAGTGCATTTATTTTTATAATAAAATTGAAATAAAGTAATTTTTGTGTTAAAAATAAAAAATTAACTAAATTTCTTAGTATTTTAATTTATGAATCTTATTCAAGCACATATTGTTTTTTTAATAAACTATTGTTAGATGAATTATTGTCGACCCCAGGGCCATAGTGCGACCGAAACGATTATGTCAGTGAAAAATTCCGTTTTTGTATACGGGTTATCCCAAGAAGGTTGAGGGTACCCTGTGGAAATATTCACGGGTATCAGTATCATTGAAGCTTTATAACAAAGCCGGTATCATGAAATTATGTCCGAGATCGTAGTAGCTATATATTGAGACATACTTGTTTTATGTTGCTGCGTGTCCTGAGTTGTGATTTGTGTTGGCTCGTTTTGCAGTGGTTGTGTCGTAGATACCTGTATAGGGTTGTGCGCATGCGTGTTGTGGGTGGTGGGGTTAATGATCTTAAATAGGGGGTTTTCGTCTCCTGGATGTTGTTCTTTCATCAGTGTTCCTTTTTAATAATGTTATTGTATATAAAAATTCTCCAAAATATTCATGTGCCATCCTTTTTTTACAGGTTTTTTAATAATTTCATTGTAGACTGTAACGGGTCATACGTAGGGGTAATTGACTTATTTGTAAGAATACAGTGCGTATGTTGGTTTCTTAAACTTTTAATTTGTTATCAAGATACACGGTGAATATAACGTGAATACAACGTGAATATAACGTAAATACAACGTGAATACAACGTGAATATAACGTAAATACAACGTGAATACAACGTGAATATAACGTGAATACAACGTGAATATAACGTAAATACAACGTGAATACAACGTGAATATAACGTAAATACAACGTGAATACAACGTGAATATAACGTAAATACAACGTGAATACAACGTGAATATAACGTAAATACAACGTGAATATAACGTGAATATAACGTAAATACAACGTGAATATAACGTGAATATAACGTGAATACAACGTGAATATAACGTGAATACAACGTGAATATAACGTGAATATAACGTGAACATAACGTGAATATAACGTGAATATAACGTGAATATAACGTAAATACAACGTGAATACAACGTGAATATAACGTGAATATAACGTGAATACAACGTGAATATAACGTGAATATAACGTGAATACAACGTGAATATAACGTGAATATAACGTGAATACAACGTGAATACAACGTGAATATAACGTGAAATCACGCAAAGAGTATTTGACGAGAGGTACAAAACATGAAGCTGAGCATTGCAAATTCTTCTGGAGCGTTCTTTAAATTTATATAGCCTCATTTAATGTAATCCAAACACGCATAAGTAAAGTAGTAATGCACCGTCACGTGCCTTCCTGAAGTAGGCAAATAAGGTCAAGATTGCGTGTGTTAAAATTTAGTGACCAACTCGATACTGTAAACCACTCAAAACTGGATATAACTGCTTCCATTGCACCACTTGCAAGGGTCACCTTAAAACTGGTGTCGTGAAAGGTCAAGATATTCACTATGCTGTATCTTACCTTCTCTGATTGCATCTCTGAACAAAACGCCAAACAAATCACTCAAAATATTCTCAGATCCGCCCCTCAGATTCCGTGTTCTTACGGTGTGCAAATTCCCTCCGAAACTTCATTATGTCTATATTTAAAGTCCGACAAATGTACAATTTAATCACACTATTTGTGCACTTTCACCGTCCTACATGTTTCGAACCCCTAACCTGGGTTCATCTTCAGGGACACATTATCTAAAATCGCACACTATTTACACAATCTGGCACAATTATTTACATGAGTTCTTTACAATTGTTCAGACACATTGTTTAAAACAAATAAAACAGTGTGTCTGAACAATTAAATTGTACATTTGGCGGACTTTAACTATAAAGTTAAAATGTATGGAATGAATAATAAAGTTCATCAAGATCATTATTTTTATGAACGTCATCCCGTCGTGTTTTATAGATAACTAATGACCAATAAGAGTCGACCTCGGTGGACTAGTGGTTAGCGTGCTCGCCACTGGACCCAAGGTTCGCGGGTTCGATCCCGATGGATTTTTTAAGGGTGATAAAAATCCGTAGCACCACTTTCTTCGGAGGGGAAGTAAAGCCGTCAGTCCCATGTCGTAGATTTACGGCATGTAAAAGAACCTTCGGGCATGAAGAAGAACCAGTAGTGTCCGTAAGCTAAATTCAAGCGGCCATTTCTCACCCAAGTCTCCTGATGTGACTGCCAGATGGCTCTGGCAGTCACATCAGGATCGAGTTGAAAAGCGCGGCCAGTCAGCCGGTCCCTCACTGCCACAAATGCGCAGACCCAGTAACCTCAGAAAGAGGAGGCCCAAGCCCATATAGGGCTGTCGAGCCATGGTTATTATTATTATTAATGACCAATAAGAAAACAATGCCTTCTTTATTACAAGCTACATGTTTCGGCCGAAATGGGCCATCATCAGGCTTTATATTTCGTTTAGTTTCACGACTGCCAGTGTGTCGGTCTCGACGGTAGGACGAACGTACATGTAAAGTTCACCCTAGAACAGGCCATGAAGGCCCAGAGGGGAAGTAGGGATATAGCTCTACTCTTTCTTTAACCTCGGCGCTAGATGGGGTGGGTGGTCAACGCCCGCCCCGGCAGCTTTACCCCCGGGAAAAAGACCCGGTACCCATTGTATAGGAGGCTGGGTAGGCCCCAGGGCCGGTCTGGACGGGTGCGGAAAATCTCGACCCCACCGGGATTCGATCCCCGGACCGTCCAGCCCGTAGCGAGTCGCTATACCGACTGAGCTATCGCGGCCCGCGGTAGGACGAATGATGAACCGGAAAGGATGTAGAAGAAAGCGGTCGTGGCTTAATTGACAGTATCTCAGAACTTCCTTCGAACGACAGAGTACGACGACACACCACCCCGTGACAGTCGGGTGTCCTAGCCCAGATCCAAACCAAAGCACATCTCGCATTACCGCCACGCTAACCTGCTTAGTTCCTAATCCCATATTTTCCATGAATTTTTTAAGCCATTTTATAGCTCATGTAAACACTTAAGCCGGTAGTGTAATACAGAACAAGAGTGGCAATGTACGCCTAATGTAACATTCAGGAGCGTTCGCGTAACCAATGTTTCCATAAAAACAATAAGTATTACATATTCTGTGTGTGTCTGTAGCCTTAGTTATGCAGCATGCAAAGCGCATGCGCAGTATTATATTATCAACTGTGGCCTGTCTAGCTGTACCATATTTTTCCACATTATCTCATAAAGGGCACGATTTTCGGAAAAACGTTATTGAACATAAAATGTGTGTTTTGATTTTCTGTACAACTTTTGTCTGAAACATTTCTCATTCTAAGGAGAATTCAGCGAGATATTATCATAAATGTACATAGGTGTTCATGTAAAGTACCGCTATTGTTGTCAGATTTTAATGAAACTTGAATTTTCTTGACAGATTTTCGAGAAATCGTCAAGTACCAAATTTCATGAAAATCCGTCCAGTGGCAGCCGAGTTGTTCCATGCGGACGGACGGATAGACAGACAGACATGACGAGGTTAATGGGCCACTTTTCACAATTTTACAAACGCGCCTAACAATGCTTCGAAATATTTAGGCTTGCAATTTTTTGACGCCTCAAGATGTGGTGTTTTTGCAATGAAAAATGCCCCATAATAAAGATTATGAGAGAAACCTACGTTGTGTTGAAGAATCCTACCGACGTTTCGGAGGAACGTAGGCCTGAAACTTCAATATGAGCAGGCACCGAAGTACAAGGCGTTACAAACAAGATTTTATTTTCTGGCTGTAAAGAACACCAGTGATAAAAGTATCAAATTGTAACACCTGACGCTCTCTTCAGGTACCGGTCCGTACTATGTCACGGTTACCTTTTTTTTTTGTTGACAAAAATGGATTCGAAAGAAAAACAGAAAAGTCTGGTTGAATAGAGACGTAAAGATATATCAGTGAAAGACTTCGCGGGTTGGTATAACAAAGCACGAAATAAAGTCTATTCAATCTCCATGCCAAGATCTTTCAAAATCAAAAGAGAATTCTTCCCCTAACTTGACCAACGCCCCCTATAATAATGTAAAGGAAAAGAAAGGAGATTCATACGGGGTCTCAAGAGATAAGGGTCTCGCAGATGGAACGAGGACATCTTCAAAGACCATCAAAATGTGTTTTGTTAACACAAAAATTGAAAAAAGAGAGGGTTCATGAAAACAGATACTATTGTGGTCTAGAGACAGGGAAAAGTAATACACAATCCTTCATCACATCTGTGACTACCTTGTGCAAGTACACAATTTGACGGCAGTGGCGGACTGGCCAGGGTGTCAGCTTGCCCGATGGCAAGTGGGCCCCCTTAAACATTAGACAATATGTTAAAAATGTTAATGACCTTTTAGTAGCTTGAAAATATAATAGAAGTTCCAATATTATTACTGGCTGCAACTAAAATTTACGTTGTATTACTATTTTGATAAAATAAAATCCACCATTTATTTAAAATTAAAAAAAAATTTAAAAATTCAATTATAACAATCTGTATTTACATTTAGTACCTACTGTATACTGCCAGTAATATGTACAATATATGTACACTGTAATTACTAAAAAAATATACATTTATTTCGCAAAAATTTTAATTGTACCTCTTTTTTCCACTTATGTATTTTTTTGAAAATTTTATTTATTTCTTATAAAAATTAAATTATAGCCTTATAGGTGTGGGTGGGCCCCCTTTGTCTCCTGGCAACCAATATTTTTAGACCCAGTCCGTCACTGTTTGACGGACTCTGTGTAGACAGAGAGAGGGACCCCACTTCACCTTCCAGAATACTGCCTTCAGGAATGTCACCGTGCAGTGTGCTACAAAATTTCAAAATTTTGAAGGAAACATTCTCCCTGAACATGAAGGCAGAAATCTACACCTTAGAAAGAAAGTACACACCGTCAGTCACGACTAATTTTACATCACTAGTAAAAACTATACCAACACATGCACTGTTTATTAAAACATTAATAGTTTTAAAAAAAATCAAGCCCTACATATGTTTCGGCCAGCTAACTGGCCATCTTTAGGGGCAAAAAGCGTTTCACAGCATAATCACGTTCAATAAGTTTATCGTGAGGCGTGTGGGTGTTATATAAAATTTTTTTTAAAAAACAATGAAGTTTTTCGTCGTTCTATTGGGGACCACATCACAGGGGTACAAACTTTATTGTTTTTAACAAAAATTTTATATAACACCCACACGCCTCACGATAAACTTATTGAACGTGATTATGCTGTGAAACGCTATTTGTCCCTGAAGATGGCCAGTTAGCTGGCCGAAATATATGTAGGGCTTGATTTGTTTTAAAACTATTAATGTTTTAATAAACAGTGCATGTGTTGGTATAATTCTTACTAGTGATAATAAACATGCACGGTGAAAATAATATTAAGTAATTTTACATCAGTTTATTGCTTGCTATATGTTTCGGCTTTTGTGAAAAGCCATAATCAGGAAATTAAAACTACATAAGAAAAGATAATTTAAATACAACTCTTGAGCACGAATGTACTTAAATCGCCTTAATTCTTCTCTAAGCACCCAGACCAATTTTTGGGACGCACTTAGTCCACTTTTCTGTCACTACCGGGAGACTTCAGGATAAAGCCGACGGGGCGCGAAAATGTACGTACACTCTACCCTACGTCTTCACAGCATGGTACTTAACGAAGTACAGGGACAGCTTTACCTTTTCACGGCTAACAGTGTTATCGAGTAATGAACACAGAACAGTGCAGCCTAATTAAACTTCCTACGCCAAGGTCCGGTTTAGAAGGAAGCAAGGTTTTCGGGTTAAGTGTTTGAAAGAGAAGGGGGGTGGGGGGGGTGGGGGGGGGGGGGAATGCAGAGTGCCGCAGGCCACGTTAAGAGTTGGATGTATCTTTAATGCAATAATCTGAGAAGCTAGCAACTCGGAGCGACATCGTTCCTTTCAAAAGACTTGCATCTAAAACAGAAACGCAGGTTTTAAATTCCCAAGGAGTAAAGGAACTATGCTAAATACAACAAGGATATAAAGCCCGCTGAAATGTCTACCCTACAATTTTACAATTCCCATCTCTGGCTTTATTTTCTACTGATAACTTTCCCACTGATCCACAACTCTACATTACAGTCCTTGACGGACGCCATGAAGTCAGAATGTCATTTAACATGCCCACGATGAATTTGAAAAGTTCTTACAATATTGCAAAAGGAGGCTGGGCTACGACTTTGAGATAACTTGTATCGGCAATGGTCGAGGCTGTAATACCTACCGGAGCATGGGGGCCTCTCGAATGCTTCATAACGACAGATTTTCAACAGTAAGTCCCACTGGAGGGTTCTTGTGGAACCTCCTTCGTCAATATTCACGGCAGAACGTACAATTAATGTACTCTAAAGATAGAGCCAGAAAGTTCTTCAGAAAGACGGGTACCAACCTACCAGAGAACACGCTTCCACTGCCCAAAAGACCGTAATCTTGACAGTTGTTAAATGGGCGATAAATCATATATATATATATATATACATATATATATAAGCGGTAAATATTTAACGAAATAATTTGTTCAGTTCAATGAGCCGTAACTGACCGATCTGCCTTTTAAATTCCAGTTATAACACTTCACTAAACTCCCATTTACCGTAAATACAATAATCCCTCAGTACACGAGCAATCGGTTTACGAGTTTTCGCTTATACGAAATGCGCAAATCAACACCTGTTTTTTCAATCTGTGAGCCTATTTCCGCTTATGCGAGCTGCCTTCTGTCGCAAACTGTTAAGTTGTTCCCGGCGCCTTTTCTCGGCTGTCGTCACTTCCCGAAATCTTCTCGAATGCGCAGAACGTCATGGAATGTGGTCTGCGCAGAAGCAGCAGCATCGCAATGTATCTCATTCGTTGTCGAAGATCTTATGAAAATCTCTGTGCTCGGTGTTGAACGTTTTGTGATGACGGAATTGTAAGGAGTATTTGTCAATCATATTTAGAGTAAAGATGGTACCTAATTTGTACGCATTTTCCGTTCTTTAATTATGTAATTATTGCTCAGACATAAGTAAATGCCTAATTATGTTATTTAACATGGTAACCGGGCATTAGTGTTATTTTTAAAACCGTATTGTGTCGTGCGAAGAAGAACTTTGTATATTAGTGGAGAAATTTTTCGAACTTTTGAACCACTTAAAATTTATACCGTGGGAAGTAACGGGAAATTAATATTAGCTTAACGAGTTTTCGCCTTACAAGCAGCTTTGGAGGAACTAATTAAGTTCGTAAACCGAGGGTTTGCTGTACACTTGATACAAATACGTAGGTCGAAGTTACGAGAGGCAGTCACTTAACCACGAAAGCCTAAATTTGTAATAACGACTATTGCAAGAACGTATTACAGAAACATACTTGGATTTTAAAACCGTCTGCACGTACTCAAAAGTTAAACAGTTCCTGATGCAGAAAACGAGAAAAAGACTGGCACCTCAGTCACCGCAAAAGCATAGGGCCCTTACTTTGATCACAGGCTCAATTATACTAAAGCAATGCCCTCTTCGAATTTTCACATCAGAATGAACCCTAATTCAAAAGTTTTTGAGCCCCCCTACACGACACTTCTAGTGCTTCCAACCAGTTTTATATCTAGCGCAACGCTGCAACTAGTTGGCTTCAGTGGCAGTACTTGTAGCAGGCATTCCACTTAAATTGCAGATTTCAGAGACAAACGGAAACCAGACAAGTGTGATCTGTGAGAGGCTGCCGATGGGGGGGGGGGGGGGGGGGGGGGGGCTCTTTGCCGAACGGAGTTGAGTTTCTAAACAACTCCTGACACCCGGTCTGCTTCAGATGCCTAAAGGTACTTCAGGAAAACAACGCGGATTAGTCACCCCACAATGCACCTAATATTTTAACATGATTAAACAAGCAGAACGATACATGCGGGATATGTTCCATGTACAGGGATGTAAGAGATGTAATGTACACAGTATCTTGTGTCCAGTAACCTGAAGCCGACAAAGCACTTCGTACATAGAGAGAAGATGAGAGTGCCTACAAACAGAACGATCCTAAAACCAAAAACGCAAGTACCTTTTCGATGTTCCCGATTAATTGGGAACGATAAATCCGTCACTAATAAAGAAATCACAAATAAAGAAATACATTTTCAATGTACACGATCACTTTGCTTAAAAGAACATAAAAATACCAGTAATAAAAAATAAAATATCCTCAAAAAGCGTTAAAAAATCACGGGAGTTTTTCTTTTAATGAAATACACTTTTTTGGAACCTTAAAGCACATTACACAATTAAGTGGTAAAGACAATCAAACACAAATAGTTGTGTCTGACAGTATTTACGACTTCACTGTCTACACAAAACACAACGGAATGACCCACATTGAGACAACACATTAAATAAAAGGACAGTCCCATTCTATAACGGTTGAAAAGCCGTCAACCTCACTTAATGGAAGACAGAACTTAGAGGGACATGCGCAACAGCAGGTAAATGAAGGAAACCGACTCTCCATCCACGTATTCTCATCCCGATTCGTCGGAACAAATCACGAAAGATCGAAACAATTATTTAAAACAGGTAATCACGAAAAACCGAAATTGTGAGCACTGAGCTTCACCAACTTTCCTTCTGTACTTTCCTTCAAAGGGAGTATTGCAGGTGACTTAGAGGCAAAAAAAAAGTGTTCAGAAGGTTTAGCGAAAATTCTTCGTTATGAATACGCGTGGATGCAAAGTTTGATACACCATTAGTCGCAGCGTTATCAAATAAATTAGAACTAAAACTGTATTGTTTTGATAATACCGCGCTTATTACGAGACAGAAAGAAGGCAAACAATGGTCAATACGAAACAGTGAATCACGAAGTTCTCACGCGTAACACGAGTTACGACACTCGTGCACAATGCTTCCCATTCAGTGGCAATGAAACAGAGCTACGTACATCAGGGGTGCACAAATTTTCCAAAAAACAAATGTCTCTAAATTTCAGGTACTATAAAGAGTGATATGTAGCCAAGTTCCGTACTCAGGACCCACAAGTACGCGTCACCTTACAAAATTCAGTCGCCCGTGCGACCTGGCGCCTGGGATTTGTGCATCCTTGGATATGGTTGCATAACGTAGAAGTTCCCCTCAAAAAGATCACGCGATGTAACACTGTATTCCGCAAACTCATAGCATTAATACACGCATACAGTACAGTACGTTGCTTCGTTTTTGGCCTGTGGAGGACTCTGCGGAGCTGGCGGGCGGGCCTACTGGGTGTGGAGAAGTGGCGAGGCGTGGGTGTTTATTGGCTTGGAACTTCAGTGTGACAAGGTCAACTGTACTTAGGAGACGGACAGGAGACACTAGACCAAACATGACGCTGCATTAGTGACTCGCTCCTAGCCTACAGTTTCAAAATTCCAACGGCCAAAAACCGTGCACTGCACTATACTTCTGGGGCCTCCGTCAAGTTGTCCCTGTGCACTCATTCTTTAACCTCGGTATTAAACAGAGTTAAATGGTCAGCTTAACGCCCTCTCGGACGCTTCAAGCGACGGAATACACACCGAATATGACGCTTGGTAAAACCCAGAGCCGATCTCAACGCCATAGAGATGAGAAAAATGTTGTCTTTGCTAGGAATCGAACCACGATATCTTGACTGTCCAGCCCGTAGCGTAGTCACTGTTCGTACCGTGGTCCAGTGCCTCATCACAGGTTAAACTTCCGCCTTATACACAGTGGTAGCGTTATTCGGCACTAGTATACCAGTCCCAAGCTGCAAAAAGTCATTTCACAAAAGTCCAAAAGTAACGGTGCCTGACAACTAAATTACAGCTCACATCTGACGAAACTGGACCCATTTTTATATAACCAAATTATGCTACTACTGGAATGTAATGTGTCCAAACGACCGTCAACCGGTCGATCCTCAGAACACTAAAACCCGGCACGTCAACGACAGACAGAAAATATTGCTTTTTATGTTCTTCATCCCGTGCAATGTATACTGTTCACACCGTGCACTGTATACTGTTCACACCGTGCACTGTATACTGTTCATACCGTGCACTGTATACTGTTTACACCGTGCACTGTATACTGTTCAAACCGTGCACTGTATACTGTTCACACCGTGCACTGTATACTGTTCACACCGTGCACTGTATACTGTTCACACCGTGCACTGTATACTGTTCACACCGTGCACTGTATACTGTTCATACCGTGCACTGTATACTGTTCACACCGTGCACTGTATACTGTTCACAACCGTGCACTGTATACTGTTCACACCGTGCACTGTATACTGTTCACAACCGTGCACTGTATACTGTTCACACCGTGCACTGTATACTGTTCACACCGTGCACTGTATACTGTTCACACCACCCGTGCACTGTATACTGTTCACACCGTGCACTGTATACTGTTCACACCGTGCACTGTATACGTGTCACACACCGTGCACTGTATACTGTTCACAACACGTGCACTGTATACTGTTCACACCGTGCACTGTATACTGTTCACAACCGTGCACTGTATATGTTCACACCGTGCACTGTATACTGTTCACACCGTGCACTGTATACTGTTCACACCGTGCACTGTATACTGTTCACACCTGCAATCATTATACTGTTCACACCGTGCACTGTATACTGTTCACACCGTGCACTGTATACTGTTCACACCGTGCACTGTATACTGTTCACACCGTGCACTGCCGACAATCAACTCACAAACACTCGGGCCGTGCCATTGCTCAGGCGGTTAGTCGCCGGCCTCCCACCGCGGAGGCCCGGGCTCGATCCCGGGTCAGTCCATGTGGGATTTGTGGTGGACAAAGTAGCACTGGGACAGGTTTTCCCCCGAGTACTTCGGTTTTCCCCTGTCAATTTCATTCCACCGGTGCTCCATTACTTGGAAAAATAAAAAAAACTGATCATCTTTCTCTTCATCTTCATCACAGAGTTGCACAATAAGCCTTAAGGCTGCGGTGCGTCCGTAGCATCTGCTGTGGGGCCCTTAAAAAAACTCACAACACTCAGTCCAACAAAATGCACTATATCATTCCCATATATTTTATATTACAATATCACGCTGAACACTGCTACATGTTTCGATCCCTTATGCGATCATCATCAGGGAATCACATTAAAGTAACACTGCACAAAACCAAACTAGCAATCCATGTACACAATAGAAAGATGTAAAACAATCAACCAGTCAAAATGTAGGTGTTTGTTGTATAATGGATCCTGGTATAGTGGAAATTAGTTTTTAAAACATTAAATTAATTAAAATATAAACATGAATAAACATTTTAAATACATAAGTACATTGTAGTGTAAGATATCTGGGAACATACAGTGCATTTTGTTGGACTGAGAGTTGTGAGCTAAAAATATTTCATCTTCTACATCTAACTTGTTCCCAACCTTCGTCGTCTAAATACCATGTAAAGGTAAAGCAGCCCCATTACAGGCCTGGACAGGCCCTTAGGGCTCCAGGAGGTTGAGGCTCCCAGGTTTTTAGACAATCGGCACATGAAGGTGGTAAGGTTGTCAGCCCTACGCACCGGCCGCCTTTTCCCCACAGGAAATATTCCTGGTACTCATTTCTGTTAGAGGCTGAGTCGACCCCAGGGCCATAGTGCGGCCGAAACGATTATGTCAAGGAAAAATTCCAATGACACCATCGGGAATCGAACCCGCGACCTTCCGACTTGTAGCGCAGTGTCTCAACCAACTGCTTAGTGAATGAATGGCTCAAACGTTGTAAGCTATTAGTTCAAGACATTTACACAGGGTGTCTCTCTTATCGCCGTAACGACGGCAGCTTTATCGCATATACAGCCTGTATCCGCCGGGACATCCCCACGATAGGTGCGGTGATCAGGCCAGCGATAGAAGAAACGCACTGTATATCTTAGTAAACTACTGACTTTACCGAACTACTTGGTCTTAGCCGATGTATCATATTGTGCAATCCCTGCCCTATGGGAACACGCCTAAGTCTTCTACTTTAAATAGACCAGGTTGTTACTATTGATTCTTCAGGCGTGGGTAAGTAGGTCTCGCTGGGAGGGACGTGGGGGGGGGGGGGGGGAAGACGTAATCCAATGCGTAATACCCCCTGAGATGGGTGAAGTTTCATGACGATAGTAAAATATTATCGCAACTCCAACCCGTCTCGTCCCACATCCCGTCTCTAAACTCATTCACCTACAGACCGTTAGTCATCACATACACGATGATGAATTCCCCCCTGACTCATTGGTTTTTTTTTTTTTTTTTGCGTTGTAACTGACGACATACGGGAGAGACCCTGATATGGATATAACCCCAGAGGAGTTGGGAATGATTTAATATCAACAGCGAAACATGCTCATATTAGACCTACTCATTTACGACAAAGGTTGACTGAAATACATGCAACTGGTATCTATTTACGTATTACGAAAGAACGCCTCACCCAGCATGCCGTCAGAGGGATCTGGGATCTATTCCTGGCAGAGATGGAGATTTTTTGTGATCTACAGCGTGTATACACTTTTTAACAAGTATCGAGTTCATTTTTATCACGTGGTACGGCAGCTGGAGCGTGAGGCTAACCACGCTTCTATATCTATCGTCGATGTTAAGAATGCGCTGAAGTATACACCCTCCACTCCACCACACGTCTTCAATAGTGTGAACACCGAGCTGGTTAGATAAAGCAGAGACGCTTTTGACATGTATTCGTAGAGTACCGGTTCAAATTTCGTGGTTTTATTCAGTGTCTTCACGCAACTACCGGGATAGTGTCTCAAAATGGGCCACGATCACGTCCTTCCATATTCTTTCCTAGTCAGGATTGGTTAACCATCCTCTAATTCCGTGTTACATGAGGACCTCATTTTAAAAAACGCCTATGTCTACTTTAGACCAAAGTTGAGTCTTGATTACACAACACCGAAGGATAAACCGACGTATGAAAGAAAGCAGAAACTATCAAACTTACAGTGAGTGCCAGGACTAACCAAAATGTGACTAATACAACAGTTTACCCATAGATCAGGGGTGAACAAATCAGGTCGCCGTGGCGATTAAATTATGTACGGTGGTGCCTAATATCTGTGGGTCCACATATACACTGTGAGGGCTATATACCGCGTGTTTATGTTAAAGCAGGTGGTACACACCAGTTACCACTGCGTTTTAGAACGTTAATCACGATACATGAAACCACAACCCTGTATTTTTAAAACAGACTTTCTCATCCATCAACGGTAATATAATTCATACATTTTATCCTTCCCTTGGGAAATGTAGCCCTGATAGATACCAGCACACGTCTATATTTCAACCGAAGTTCAGTATCACTGTTTGACCGCAAATCACACATATTTTCACAGCGAGGGACTGACACAGTGTGTCATATATACGGTAACATATCTCTTACACACGTGACAGTTCTGTGAGGGATTTATGTCTATTTAACATTATTAACGGAGGGTTCGAAATTTTTTTCGAACGCCTACTCGCAAATACACGAATTCGCTCGCTCCCACCGCATTTATTGTGACGAAAAAAAAAATGCCATCCTATATGACATGTCTAACGTTCTGTAAAAAGGTAAAGCAACCCCATTACAGGCCTAGACAGGCCCTGAGGGTTCCAGAAGGTTGAGGCTACCAGATTTGTAGACAATCGGCACATGAAGGTGGTAAGGTTGTCAGCCCTACGCACCGGCCGCCTTTACCCCCAGGAAATATTCCTGGTACTCATTTCTGTTAGTGCGACCGGAAAAATGTCAATGACACCATCGGGAATCGAACCCGCGACCTTCAGGTTTGTAGCGTAGTGCCTCAACCAACTACGCCACCGCGCCATGTTCTGTAGCCACCACGAAATAAGAATCTTGATACACTGTATAATGATCAATTACAATACGAAAACTTTCGTGGATATTACACATTGGAATAAGCAAGAGAACACACATATTTCAGCACAGTGGTGCTATCTGCCGGCGTTGTACTTTGCAAATATGTACAATGTAATGCTATCAATGTACAGCAAATGATGTTATATACGTATATGTCATCGGTTAACCTGTATCCTACAGGGTGGGTATTTACTTTTAAGCGCATGGTTTATGAAAAACGTACTATTGGAACAGAAACATATAAAATTATGAAATAAACGAAATTTTATGGAAAATAAAAAGATATTTGGCCCTAAGAGAGACGAAGTAACAGGGGAATGCAGAAAACTACAAACCGAGGAGCTTTATGATCTGCACTCCTCACCAAATATTATTCGGCTGATCAAGAAAAATAAGATGGGCGGGGCATGTAGCACGTACGAGGGAGAGGAGAGGTGCATACAGGATGACACAGGATAGCGACAGGTGACAGGCTCTTGTGAATGCGGTAATGAACCTTCGGGTTCCATAAAACGCGGGGGATTTCTTGACTAGCTGAGGAACTGTTAGCTTCTCAACAAGGACTGTGCTACATGGAATTAGTTGTGGAAATAAAACAGACATTATGCAGAACGTCTTACAAATGCAGTAAATGTCTTTGTTGCTTAAACATATAAAACAAATTTCTATGCTGTTTTTCTAACGTGCGTTCGCGTTACGCGATCGCAGGTCTTTACAAGGTTAACCGCATTACGTCTGTACCAGTTATGAGTCATTAGAGTAAAAAGGTAAAGCAACCCCATTACAGGCCTAGACAGGCCGTTAGGGTTCCTGGAGGTTGAGGCTGTCAGATTTATAGACAATCGTCACATGAAGGTGGTAAGGTTGTCAGTCCTACGCACCGGCCGCCTTTACCCCCCAGGAAATATTACTGGTACTCATTTCTGTTAGAGGCTGAGTCGACCCCAGGGCCATAGTGCGGCCGAAACGATTATGTCAATGAAAAATTCCAATGACAATATCAGGAATCGAACCCGCGACGTTCCGGTTTGTAGCGTAGTGCCTCAACCAACTGTGCAACCGCGAGCCCCGAGTCATTAGAGTGACTCATTTAAACACGCATTCGATACACCAATCACAAAACACCCTGTACTTCGTACCACAGCCAATCTCTTAGATGCAGTCTGAGCCTCATCAATCAATTCGCCAGTATCCTTTATCAAGCGCCACTCACGCAGTTAAAATTCATCAATAAATGGGGAATTTGATACACCCCGCCAGTCAAAACGAATATTATATTACGACCATCTTTCTGGAGAAACCCGTAAAGTTATTTTCACTGTACATGTCATTTAAAACCACAGATAACTTCGGTGAGAAGCCAAAAATATATCAGTGAGTATAGTGACTATGATAAGGGCTGGAAAACCGAGGAACCTGGATTCAATTCCCGCCAGCTGATTGGAGACGTTTCTCCAGAATATCCAGACCGGCGCTGGGTCCCACAAGAACAATGGGCATCGGTGATGAGGGTGTGTGGTCTTTCGATGAGGCAAAGTGGCTGGATTGAGAAGACAGGCTACCATTTAGTTCACCTCGTAAAGTGTAAAAATGCGTGCACATGTACAACCAATCACACATAAGTCATCACAGCGTCATATTTACATAATCAAACGCAGGAATAACTGTGTGTCTACCTTACACTGCTACACTATTATTGTACAAAAATACAGGGTATACACAAAAGAATGGTACGGTTTCAATGGTAAATAAAGGGAAACCGCACCAGTCTTTTGTGTATACCCTGTACACTGATATCTTCAGAATAATACAGCAAGATGCCAGTCAGAGTCAATTTATTAAATGCGAAAACAACACGGCAGTATTGATCAACTCACACCAACAAATGCACCAAATCAAGTTTTGTCATTGGTTCCTTTATTAAAAGATTACCCCAATACGCATTTCGGCACTTCTACAATACCATCATCAGGGGGATCGTTGAGGTTTTTACATAGAACAATGTTCTTGAGTTACATCTGAACAGTTCAACGATCCCCTGATGATGGCAATGTAGAAGTGCCGAAATGCGTATTGGGGTAATCTTTTAATAAAGGAACCAATGACAAAACTTGATTTGGTGCATTTGTTGGTGTGAGTTGATCAATTGTACGAAAATGCACGGTGAATATAACGTGAAAAACACGGCAGTATTTAACACGCAGTCAATTGCTAAGATTATAGCCTCGGTGTCGATTCCAGTGGCCGCGATGTCTAAGGCGTGGTTCTCGGCTGCTAGCTTGCTGGGATCGTGGGTTTGAATCCCACCGGGGGCATTGATGTCTGTCTGTTGTAAGTGTTGTGTGTTGTCAGGTAGAGGTCTCTGCGACGGGCTGATTACTAGTCCAGAGGAGTCCTACCAAGTGTGGTGTGTCTGAGTGTGATCGTGAAGCCTCGAAAATGAGGAGGCCATGGCCCACTAGGGGCTGTTACGCCATGGAATAAAATATATATACAGGGTATACACAAAAGAATGGTGCGGTTTTCAATGGTGAATAAAGGAAACCGCACCATTCTTTTGTGTATACCCTGTATAAACGGTAATGGGGGAAAAAACCTGTCCCAGTGCCACTTCAACCAACACAAAAATCAAATAAAAACCCAATCTTCCGCGGTAAGAGCATTGCGACTGACCGCCCCAGCACGTCACAGCCTTCGGTTCTTGAAATTCATCCAAATAACATTTAAAATTTATAGATTTCCATGATAAACGTTAACCGGTAAACGAAATGCGGGAAAAATAATCACTGGTAATTTTGAAGTCATACGAAGCAAAAATTAACTATGTGGGCAAAATGCGAAGTTTTTATGTGTTAAATAAGCTGGTACGTATACTTACCACCGTGCCTTAAAGAGCTAGCCCTGATTTACTACAAAACCTAACGATACTAAGCAAGCCGATACCGTGCAGTTGTGAAGGTAGATACAGACGTTTCGGAAGAACAAATTGCGTGTGATTTTAAATCTTAAAAAACGTACACAAGCTGTGTTCCACTGACAAAATTCTTGTCTAATTTTCTAGCAAGAATTTTAAAATACCGAAATTACGTACCGGAACACCATCTGGTGGTAACAGAAAACGACAGAAGCGAAAAGAAACAACCGGTTATGTTTTTATATTATCTTCACCGTGCATTGTTTAACAACTCACAAATTACACACCAACAAAATGCACTATATTTTCACTTTTTATTCTGCAACCCCTACATATGTTTCGGCCTTTACAAGGCCATCATCAGGGGGTCGTAAACTAATTTCAACTCACATCCAATTTTTTTGTCTACTATATATATATTATATATATATAAAGTATATAAAGTGAAAATATAGTGCGTTTTGTTGGTGTATAATCTGTGAACCGGTTATGTGTTTTCTGAACAAAGGGCGACAAACAATTCAAATATCTAAAACACTATTAGACATTATTATTCGCAGGAACAGAAGTAAAACTGACAAAACAAATGATCACGTGACACAAAGCCTGTCTGCGTCGCTCCCTTGTTCCATCCCTCCACCCCCTTACTTATTATCATAATACCAGCTGTGAAGAAATTCATAAACTCACACAATGGAAAAGTTTGTGGATATTACACGGAAGCACCTTATAGAAGTCAACAATAGACGAGATTCTTCACCCTCAGTTCTGTGAATATTAAGGAAGAAACACCCTTTTGACTTCCAACCCTCAACGAACAGCAACTGCTAAGTAATTTACACATCACTTTATAAAGTCCTGCTTTATGTGATTTTGATCTCCTTGCCATTGTAATGCTAAGTACTGTGAAGTAATGTGATGATGAATGTGATGACTGCGTTGTTGAGAGATGTGACGTCGTGTCGTTTGGTATGTGCTTTCTCGCCTTCGGGGTACCAATCGAACTACACGGCGTCATATCCCAGTTCACTATAACATTAACCCTTGACATAGAAGTATGAGTATTAATGTAATGGACTCACGAAAGTTTAAACATATATATGTCAAAAGCAAAAATTTGCAACGCTTTTTTGGTTACGTAATATTGCGTTTGGTCCATATAAGCGTGGTTTATTTGATTCTCAGAACACACAGCAATGTTTGCTTAACAATAATTAACGTAGTGATATTTGTAATAGAGAAATGATGTTTTCTTGGAGGAAATAACAATTTTTAAAATACTATATAAAGGGTTAACTGTCAAGCAGTAATGTAATTGCCGTTACTCATTAAACTTTTAAATACCTGCGTTGCAAAACGAGAAAGCACGTAGAAAAACACCCGTAGAAACACCCTGTATATATTTAGGTAAGAAAGACAATTCAGTGCATTTTTAAGACATGCTGCATAATCTCTGTTTTATATTCCACAAAATGCCGTTTATTTCGGAATTTTATCTTTTTTAGGTTCAAATAATAAGTTTTTTTTCATAAACCACGCGCTAAAATTTAAATACGTACCCCGTCGGCTAAAGGTTAAATGATACGATAAAAAATTTGTGAAATGATGATGCTCCATTACGGCGAAACAGGCAGCACACTGAAAACAGGATACTGTTTGCCAATAATTGTAGTTTTTTGACGGTGTTCTTAAGTCACTGATATTTACAAAACACAACGGATGTCATATATTAAATTTCATAAAATTTAAAGCTCACCTTGTGAGGTAATTACCAAATGCAAATAATCCCCTTAAACAAAATTAAATACTTGTTACCGAATTCAATGGTACCGGAAACTCGTTACCCTGGGGGTAAAGTTGGCAACTCATTTCAATCTATTTTCGAGTTGAATTATTTGTACCAACAAATGTACTAAGACAGTTTTTTCCACTGTTTTCTTTATTATAAGAATGCCCCAATACGTATTTCGGCAGTTATTCTGCCATCATCAGGGGGTATTTTAAGTGAGTTTTTTTTTCGAGGTTCACAAAGATTGGAGGTATATCTCCACTCATCCACATACCTTCATGGTGTGCAAAGAAAAACTTAACTTTTTACCTTCATATACCATTTTTTGACGTCTCTCATTCTGACAGTGTAAATAACCAAATATGTGCTTCACATTAACATTTTTCCACATAAGTTCCCTGCACAAAGGAAACATATACAGGGCATACACAAAAGAATGGTGCGGTTTCAATAGTTTTTACTATTGAAACCGCACCATTACTTTGTGTATACCCTGTATGTGGAATGGATAAAACTCATACCTATACACACGAAATGTAAGCGCACACAGCCTACGTAGCAGAATAACGTGTGATAGATATGTGACCTCGCACGGTGACCTCTCGGGTACACGATGTAGGTGCAGTGTCCGGTAGCTGAGTACAGTCAGTGCCTGCTGTCACAGAGATCAATAAAACAGCATATTCACGTAAAAACAAGTCATTTTAAAAAGTACACGTTCAGAAATTACACACACAAAAAAAACTGCCAATATGAAGCCCACTCTATATAAATTACACAGTTAAAGGCTATTTTTGTCACATTGGCTTCTGAGCCGGTAAACATTGACAATGGAAACCCCTCGCATATTTGCTTAACGTATTATTACCAAGGCAGCCGTCCAGACCGGCCCTGGGGCCCACCCAGCCTCCTGTATAATGGGTACCGGGTCATTCCCGGGGCGTGGAGTTGACCCACCACCCCCATCCAGCGCCGAGGTTAAAGAAAGAGTAGTGCTATACCTCTACTCCCCCTCTGGGCCTTATTGGCCTGTTCTAGGGTGAACTTTACATTATTATTACCAAGTATATACATTAAAACGGAGTTCCCGGCCTTCAACTGGTAAGTAAAGTATTATTGACTTATGGGGGAGCTGATATACAGGGCATACACAAAAGAATGGTGCGGTTTCAATAGAAATTTCTATTGAAACCGCACCATTCCTTTGTGTACACCCTGTATAGGGCTTAGATGGGGAAATGCGTGGAAAAATATCTGCTGAAATGTTGCTGTCATCAGCAGCGTCGGATGTCGCAGAATGAGCGTAAAACAAAATAGGGGGGGGGGGGGCGGGGGACAAACAAGTGTCGAGGGAATTAAATTGGAGAACCCAGGTGACGAATTAATTATAACGTGGAAATGGTGTTAACAAAAATGCACAACCGTCAGCGCTTACAACGAATTAGCACACAACAGGCTGGTACAGAGATGTAACATACCAATGAAAAAATTACACGGAAACCTTTTACGAAATCAGGAAAGTTCGTTGCCGTGTTAACAACAGCCAGACGATTTCAATTAACATCATTACACGCTATTTCTCTTGATATCCAAGTCTCGAAAATTCGTTTCTCACATTCACGCCTTCACACAAAAATTCTTATACATTTATCCTGTCTCCCACACATCGTTATATTTTAAAATACAGCCCCAAACTGCTAGTACTATAATTCCCACGTTAAATGCAAGAGAAAAATGTTTTGCCCTTGCCGGGAACCGAACCACTCACTATACAGACTACGCTGAGGTAAGCACATCACGAAAGGGTTAATAGTCGGAATGAATTTCATTGACACTTATTACGCTTTTACAGAGAACTCAGATTGGTAGGTAGTTACCAACGTTTCGGAGGATTACACAGCCACCATCTTCAGGGTAGAAATAAGTCAAGCTGGGAAGGGATGTACATCACGAAAGGGTTAATAATCGGAATAAATTTCATTGACACTTATTACGCTTTTACAGAGAACTCAGATTGGTAGGTAGTTACCAACGTTTCGGAGGATTACACAGCCACCATCTTCAGGGTAGAAATAAGTCAAGCTGGGAAGGGATGTACATCACGAAAGGGTTAATAATCGGAATAAATTTCATTGACACTTACTACGCTTTTAGACAGAACTCAGATTGGTAGGTAGTTACCAACGTTTCGGAGGATTACACAGCCACCATCTTCAGGGTAGAAATAAGTCAAGCTGGGAAGGGATGTACATCACGAAAGGGTTAATAATCGGAATAAATTTCATTGACACTTACTACGCTTTTAGACAGAACTCAGATTGGTAGGTAGTTACCAACGTTTCGGAGGATTACACAGCCCCCATCTTCAGGGTAGAAATAAGTCAAGCTGGGAAGGGATGTACATCACGAAAGGGTTAATAATCGGAATAAATTTCATTGACACTTACTACGCTTTTAGACAGAACTCAGATTGGTAGGTAGTTACCAACGTTTCGGAGGATTACACAGCCCCCATCTTCAGGATAGAAATACTTCTAGCTGGGAAACAGATTAAGCTTGGTTTCTGTAATACACTACCTATCATTCTGTAAGGTACACGTGTTTGAACATTAAGGTTAAGATACGAAATACAATTTTAATATGTAGGACAAGTAGTACGACATTTTTTTGTCAGCTTCAAGGTAGAAATAGAATGACAAGGTGAGCAGGAGGTGTGGGTATGACACCACTGTGCTGGTCGCCCGTTGAAGGCAACCTTCGCCTTTCCTTCTGGTGGCTGGATGCACCGTATCCTCGACGCAGAAGAATGATTCAGGTATGAACATTCCTACACTCTCCGGTGACATTCTTTAGCGAACAGTAGCCCAGCGCGTCTTAAGTTACATTCCGGTGCTACCTTGAGCGTTGCGCCCTGTGCTACAAGTCTTCGCGAAGCTGCACGCAATTTCAGACAAGATGAATGCTGCTTTATCTGAAAACATCGAACCTCAGACAAGATGAATGCTGCTTTATCTGAAAACATCGAACCTCAGACAAGATGAATGCTGCTTTATCTGAAAACATCGAACCTCAGACAAGATGAATGCTGCTTTATCTGAAAACATCGAACCTCAGACAAGATGAATGCTGCTTTATCTGAAAACATTGAACCTCAGACAAGATGAATGCTGCTTTATCTGAAAACTATCCGAGAATCCTATCTAGACCAGACAAGATGAATGCTGCTTTATCTGAAAACATTGAACCTCAGACAAGATGAATGCTGCTTTATCTGAAAACATCGAACCTCAGACAAGATGAATGCTGCTTTATCTGAAAACATCGAACCTAGACAACATGAATGCTGTCTGTTATCTGATAAACATCGAACCAAGTACATCGCGAATCTGCATGACATTTCAGTCGAGTGAAATACTGTTTTTTTTTCTCCAAAACAGCGAGCCAGATAACACTACAATTTACTTTCTTTGAGCTCAGCAGAGCTATAGGATTGTACATCTGACAGTGACTGATCGCGCCTCCCACCTTTCCATTCGCCTACACCCAATCACCAGATGTAAAACTCGCAGATTCGTGCAAGCTACTATACGCTTTTTTTTTAAACGGCGTGAAATCAGGCGCCAATTAACACAGAAACCTGTAAGTGTGTACTTGAATGTGACTTCATCTAGGTGTGCTGAATACATTGAGAAAAATAGGTTCCATAATCAATCATGAGTTTTATTGATTGGATAAAAGACGCACAGAGCTTTCGAAGACAGGTTCAGAACTACAGCCATATATGATAATACCATAAAACGTGACGTAACCGCAATAGACGAAAAAAAAAAAGCTACGACTGAACCGCAAATTGTACGTAAAACGTCACGCCGACAAGTTGAATGTTGGCGATCTTTTTTTGCGGGTGTTAAAATGTTTTAGCTGCTTGAGTGAGGGAACGGCGAAAGAAAGAAAGAAAGAAAGAAAGAAAGAAAGAAAGAAAGAAAGAAGTTGACTGTTTTTCGAATTTGTTTCGGACTCTGTGAACCCTCCTCTGCCTCCTTCTTCCGTTTTCGGTAGTTTTCTTGCTTTTGTGCGTTAGTTGGTCTCGGCATCGTGAACCTGTAAAAAACAGCGCCGAGGTGACCCACCTATGTGTACCGAAATGTAAGACGTTTTACGTCAAAACAGCGCCGAGGTGACCCACCTATGTGTACCGAAATGTAAGACGTTTTACGTCAAAACAGCGCCGAGGTGACCCACCTATGTGTACCGAAATGTAAGACGTTTTACGTCAAAACAGCGCCGAGGTGACCCACCTATGTGTACGAAATGTAAGACGTTTTACGTCAAAACAGCGCCGAGGTGACCCACCTATGTGTACCGAAATGTAAGACGTTTTACGTCAAAACAGTGCCGAGGTGACCCACCTATGTGTACCGAAATGTAAGACGTTTTACGTCAAAACAGCGCCGAGGTGACCCACCTATGTGTACCGAAATGTAAGACGTTTTACGTCAAAACAGCGCCGAGGTGACCCACCTATGTGTACCGAAATGTAAGACGTTTTACGTCAAAAACGTAAATACGTCGTGATCCGAATAAACTATTGGTTTCTCAAACAACTTGCGTAAAAATAATTATGAATTTATTACACCAGCTGAAGTACTCGTTAACGGCCGGATATTTCGAACATAAACTGTGCCTAGATAATTACATTACTCAATCGTGGAAGTGTAAAGCCAACTACGTACACAAGAATGGCGACTACCCGCCTACCTTTAACGTCTTCAACATTTTTCGGCCCACCTCGGCCATTAGCAAGGAATTCAATACAAGTAAAGTGCGGAAGTTTACAAATGATTATATATAAATGGTAAAGGTAAAGGTAAAATTCACCCAAGAACAGGCCGTGAAGGCCCAGAGGGGGAGCAGAAGTACAGCTCTACTCTTTCTTTAACCTCGGCACTTGATGGGTGTGGGTGGTCAACGCCACGCCCCGGCCGCTTTACCCCCGGAAATGACCCGGTACCCATTGTACAGGAGGCTGGGTAGGCCCCAGGGCCGGTCTGGACGGGTGCTGAAAATCTCGCCCCCACCGGGATTCGATCCCCGGAACGTCCAGCTCGTAGTGAGTCGCTATACCGACTGCGCTGTGTATATTAATATAGATCTCAAGATAGAAGTATAGAAATAACAATTAAAAAGTCAATGTAAATTACATCCTTAATACAGCATCGTTAAAATGACTACCACCTTAAAAATAGATCAAAATCCATGAACAATAGGTATATATGGATGCAGGGGTTGGCATATTTTCCAAAAAACCTACGAGCTACCTCAAAATTCTAGGCCCCAGAACGGTGACATGCAGCAAGTTCCATACTGAGGCCCCAAAAACATTTGGCGCCACCGAAACACAAAAACGTAGTCACCACGGCGACCTGGCGCCCGGGATTTGTGTAATAACCATGTACAGTGGACCTCGAACTTCGAACGGTTTGATGTTCGAACAACTTGAAACTCGAACAAAAAAATTCGAGGAATATCCGATTATGAAACTCGAACAAAAACTCGAAAGTCGAACAAAGAATCACGTGGTCGTCACGTGGTCGCCTTCTCTCTCTGCTTGGTCCAGATGAAAGAAGGGTAATTCACCTTCCAGTGAACAGTAATATCCCTCCTACTATTATTATTGATTGATTATTATACAATATTTTTATGTATGTAATATTATAAATAAAAATTTTCAATATTGAAATTAAATAACTTGTTTTATCATTATGATCTTTTGAAATGAGGCACTTAAAATGTTTTATATTGGGTAAATTTTGGGGATTGGAACGGATTAATTCAATTTACATTATTTCTTATGGGGAAATTTAACTCGAAAGTCGAACAACTTGAAAGTCGATCCGTCTCCTGGAACGGATTGTGTTCGAAGTTCGACGTTCCACTGTATATAAACAGGTATCTACGTAGACAGAGGCAGGCAGTACTACGAGCAACAAACATTCAGTCCTACACTTGCTGTGTGCAAGACTTAAATTAGTAATTTCCTACATCATTCGTCTTCAATAAGTCCACATTTAACGCTGCTGATTACTTTCCAAATCTATATTACGTTAACACTCGACATGTACAGATAATGGACTTAATAAAACTGTAAACAACGAACCAAATGGTAGCGCTTCTACAGATGGTCAGGTTCGTATCTCAACCACGATAAACCGCAATCAGGAGAGCCGGTTTCCATTTAAGAGATTTGAACCAGAACATACGGCATACGAAGATCGATATCGACAATAGTTTAAAACGTGAAATCAGCCGCACTCGTATCAGGAACATCAGCTGTTTATATCTGTGACCCATTTTAAAAACATTACATTAACATACTTTGAAGAATCATTATGTCTTACTTAAGAGGTTTGCGGAATTCGATGAAAGGGCTTCCTTTCGTAGAGCGAGGCAAACACTCGACAGGCGTGAGAAGGGCACCATTTGCTACCGTGGGTTCTAGAGTTACACTGTGTTCCTTACAATGGTGGGCTGTTTTATTTAGAACCCAATTCTCGCTGGAAGGACACGTGACAGGTAAAAGATAAAGCAACCCCATTACAGGCCTAGACAGACCTTTAGGGCTCCAGGAGGTCGAGGCTCCCAGGTTTTTTAGACAATCGGCACATGAAGGTGGTAAGGTTGTCAGCCCTACGCACCGGCCGCCTTTACCCCCAGGAAATATTCCTGGTACTCATTTCTGTTAGAGTCTCGAGTCGACCCCAGGGCCATAGTGCGACCGAAACGATTATGTCAGTGAAAAATTCCAATGACACCATCAGGAATTTTTTTTTAATTTTATTTTTTATACTAATTCCTGGGTTTTCCCCTTTGATCCATTTTTGTTCTGTATTAATCCTTTTTTTGTCCTTTCGTGTCTCTTACGGTCCACAACGTCTTTTTACAACACAACACAAACATCCATGCCCCCGGCGGGATTCGAACCCACGATCCTAGTAAGCGAGCGGCCGTAGACACACGCCTTAGACCGCGCGGCCACTGGGATCGGCATTCGAACCCGCGACGTTCCGGCTTGTAGCGCAGTGCCTCAACCAACTGCGCCACCGCGTGCCCCACACGTGACAGGTACAAGGCAGCAAATATTGTGTACAAATTTCGGGCGCGATTAAATACTGGGCTCTAAAACATTCGTAAACAATCAATACATCAACCAATTTATGCACTTAATTTATACATTTAGAAGCAATTATAAACTGCTACATGTTTCGGCACCGGGGTGCCATCATCAGGAAGTTATTCAGAACAAAGGAGTACAAGGCCAACAGCCAATCAGGTATTGTCTCCCCCTTCTTAAAATTATTAAAATATTAGAATTCTAAAATATACAAAGTTGATAATAATAAAATCACAATGTGGTAAATTTAAAATTTTTAAAGTGAGCAGTTTCAGGATTATTAACTACAGGGATATTAACTACAGGATTATTAACTACATGGTTATTAACTACAGGGATATTAACTACAGGGATATTAACTACAGGGATATTAACTACAGGGATATTAACTACAGGATTATTAACTACATGGTTATTAACTACAGGGATATTAACTACAGGGATATTAACTACAGGATTATTAACTACATGGTTATTAACTACAGGGATATTAACTACAGGGATATTAACTACAGGATTATTAACTACATGTATATTAACTACATGGATATTAACTACAGGGATATTAACTACAGGATTATTAACTACAGGGATATTCACTACAGGGATATTAACTACAAAGGACAGATATGAGTCGAAATATTACAGAAGTTTTTGAACCAATGCACAGATATAAGATATTAAATTTTAAAAATAATACATTGTTTTGTGAGCAGAGTACAGCTATACCTCTACTCCCCCTCTGGGCCCTCATGGCCTGTTATAAGGTGAACTTTACCTTACCTTTATGTAGTTTTTGCTTGTTAAGCATTACTCAATTTGATATCATATCCAATTACTCAACGTAAGTCATAGATCATTTAAAACTGACATATGTTTCGGCCTAAATTAAAAGCCATCATAAGGCCAATTAAAAATGCATAAACTTGTACAGAAAATAATTAAAACAATGTATTGTACCAAAAAACGTTCTGACATTTCTGTTTCCTTCACATTACGTATGTTCTTATATAGCATGAAACATGTCACAATTAATTTGTTTTTATATAATACAAAATATCTTTCATAACTTAACTCGTCTTGTGTATATAAAGATGACTTATTATATAACGTTTCAACAGTAACACCTCGACAATATATAATAACTGAAGTCATCTTATGTTATTTCAGGCTTCCGCCGTTGTGTACCACGTAGACGAGATCTGCGCTCTTCTGGGATATTACGCAGTGTAGAGTGGTAGTTCTGTGCCGACGTTTCCGGACAACCTCTCGGTCACATCTTCTAGGTTCAAGAAGTCGAAGACGACTTCGATCATGTCATATTGATACACACAAACAGAATACAGACATGAAAGACATTTCATATTGTTATATTAAAACAAATTTATTGTAACATATTCCACGCTATATCAGAACATGTAAAATGTAACAGGATGACGACCGCAAAACCTTCCTCGATAAAACAGATTATTGTGATTACTTCATATATATATATAATGGGCCGGGATAGCTCAGTCGGTATAGCGACTCGCTACGGGCTGGACGGTCCGGGGATCGAATCCCGGTGGAGGCGAGATTTTCCGCAGCCGTCCAGACCGGCTCTGGGGCCTACCCAGCCTCCTGTACAATGGGTAACGGGTCTCTTTCCCGGGGGGTAAAGCGGCCGGGGCGTGGAGTTGACCACCCACCCCCATCTAGCGCCGAGGTTAAAGAAAGAGTAGTGCTATACCTCTACTCCCCCTCTGGGCCTTCGTGGCCTGTTCTAGGGAGAATTTTACCTTTATATATATTATATATATATATAATTATAACTGACCTGACAATGCCTTCTAATTTAAGCCGAAACATGCTGCCATATTATTCCTCATCTGGCATAAATAAAAAGAACCGTGTTAGAAAGATACACCATTTTGTCTAGTATAGTGCACGGCATGCCTCAAACCACGACTTTGTTAGTACGATTATTCAACACTACAATAACGAATTAAAATTACATAATTAAAATTACATAATTAAATTACATAATTACATGTCACATTTTTCTTTTGACATGTGCTACGCATGTAACGCAATGAAGTTCATTATTACGGAGACAATCTCCAAGTTTTCACTACGCTTACGTAGCCTGTCAAAATGTTCTACATAGAAGGAGTGTTTAGATGGATTACGCTGAAGGAATTTGGTGTTCGGGACAAATGTAATATTTGTCTGTTGAGTAACGTTGTATCTACCGAGCATGTAAATAAATAAAGCTTTATATAAAAAAAATGAAATTAAATTCATACTAATTAGACTTCCTGCGTACAGGAGGGTCTTTCCCTCACTCACATATTGTGCCCCCCCGCCCCCCCCCCCCCCCCCCCCCCCCCCCCCGCCCAATGCCATCGAACAACATACCTTTACCAGCTACCAGTCTGATGCGATTTCTGAACAAAGGTAGAGGTGCCAGTCTTGAGAATAGCCATTTCAGATGACTTTCTAAAATATGTAGGCGCGATTTGCCGGCCTTGGCAGCAGTTAACTGAGTCAACCGCGACCTGGACCACCTACACACAGAGTGAACAAACCCTGTTCTGCACGTCACCGCCTCACACCTGCTGCTGCTGGTGGTGATGTCACCTGCGAGTTCCATTATGCATCCGGAAAGCCTTCTCTGAGAAAACACCCACGGAAAGCGTGACTACACCCGCTTTAAAACTAAGAGATAATCCTTCGATTATAACTCAGTCCTGTAGCCATCACAACCGACTGTAAGCACAGTAGAACCTGCGTAACAACGGAATTCCAGAGCACGCTACAGTCTCTAACAAGTCTCCGTCTACACAAGATACTTCTAGATGGATGATGTCATTGGAATTTTTCATTGACATAATCCTTCCGGTCGCACTATGGCCCTGGGGTCGACTCAGCCTCTAACAGAAATGAGTACCAGGAATATTTCCTGGACGGTAAAGGCGGCCGGTGCGTAGGGCTGACAACCTTACCATCTTTATGTGCAGATTGTCTAGAAATCTGACAGCCTCAACCTCCTGGAACCCTAAGGGCCTGTCCAGGCCTGTAATGGGATTACTTTGCGTTTACTTCTAGATGGAAAATACTGACGATTGATACTGTAGCATTCCGTGACGCCGTGCAGTCTGGAAGATAGTTAACAGTATTCCAGAGGAGCATACTGTCTTTATTATCTTCAGGGCACCATGGCGACAGCAGGCTCCTGCCAAAGTTGGTACTGCCTCTTGATATAGAACATCCCCACTGGTGTATTAAATCACCAACTATATGTTCATTTAACTCTTCCATTACACACAACAAGCTATATTACACACGTTATGTTGGCGACTAGTTTCGGCTCTGAAAATGAGCCATCATGAGGCCACTAACAAGATCTGTAAAAAATGGAAAGCTCTGTGTATTATACGATGGAGATCTCCGCCTTTACATCGATAGACACATTATAGATGTATGGGAAACAATTAAGGTTTGTCGATGAGTCCTAAGCAAGGTATTAAAACTGTATAACCATGTAGTAAATGCTTACGTCTCATCGAAAAACCTTAATTGTTTCACATACATTTATAATACAGGGTATACACAAAAGAATGGTGCGGTTTCAACAGTATTCACTGTTGAATCCGCACCATTCTTTTGTGTATGCCCTGTATATCTATCGATGTAAAGGGGGAGATATCCATCGTATAATATACAGAGCTTTCCATTTTTACAGTTCTTGTTAGTGGCCCTGATGATGGCTCATTTTCAGAGCCGAAACTAGTCGCCAACATAACGTGTGTAATATAGCTTGTTGTGTGTAATGGAAGAGTTAAATAAACATACAGTTGTTGGTACTTCCTAGCAACAAGAACGTCATATCCCAGACGTACGCTATATTCTATTACCCACTGACTGCTGAGCGTAGTTATTTAACGATGCTTGTTTTAACTATACAGGATATCCATATTTACGTATGAATGATAGAAAGGCTGTGTGAAAGGATGTACAACAAAGCGGCCATGAGATAAAAGTCTTCTGGGATATGACGCTGTGTGGATTGGTATCGTTACTGATGTTTCGGCAAAGTCCGCTGCCTCCATACATAGGAAAGTATGCACTATGGACTGAACAGACCATGAAGACGGAGGTAGCAACTCCTCCGAAACGTCAAGATAACACCGTAACCAGTCAAACAGTTACTGGTAATGGTAAAGGTAAAGTTCACCCTAGAACAGGCCACGAAGGCCCAGAGGGGAAGTAGAGGTATAGATCTACTCTTTCTTTAACCTCGGCGTTAGATGGGGGTGGGTTGTCAACGCCACGCCCCGGCCGCTTTACCCCCGGGAATGACCCGGTACCCATTGTACAGGAGGATGGGTAGGCCCCAGGGCCGGTCTGGACGTGTGCTGAAAATCTCGCCCCCATCGGGATTCGATCCCGGACCGTCCAGCTCGTAGTTACTGACGTTTTGTAAAAGACCTATTCCTGCATCTTCAGGGTCTATGCTTTATCGACTTCACGATACTAAATATGGAGGCAACTTCCTCCGAAACGTCGCCCAGTATTTACTAATCGACACTGTGTCATATCCCAGAACACTTCCATGTTCATGAACACCGCTGAGAGAAGCTGAATTCTCATAAAGCGGTGGTCTCCGTTTAATCAAAACAACTCCTCACGATAGTAGGTTACCAAGACAAGGAAAGAACCCCGGACCTCCTGAATATGAAGCCAAGTATGACAGTCACTCGACACTGAAGTCAGCTCACATCCATTTGTACAGCTCCCAATATTCTTCTAAAAAGTTTGTTCTCAAACATCCTAAAACGATTTTGAAACTTTGAAATACTCGTATATTGCAACTAGCGAAGGCATTCGAAACCTCGTTCAGCTGTTCCCCCCAACCCCCCATTGCAGCTAATTGTCCTCTTCCGCTGCTTGTTCGACGCTCTATATACAAGGAACCGACGTAGCTGTACCTTCAGCTGAGACAAATGGGTCATTCGGAACAGCAAGACAGACTGCTTTCTTTTTTTCAGTTCAATGAACATCTTCTTTTCTTCGAACTCTATTCAACGAAAGCGAAAACCCGTGTTCTGCTAACATTTACAGACTTGCTTGTCACTTTAAAGAGATTATGGATAAGAATGTGTTGAGCCCTTTACAGAATAGTGCTATCTAAATGTACCACCTGCTTTAACATTTAAAAATTCTGCATTTCCATCCCACGGAATATCTTTATGTGCTACACACGACTCTCACATTAAATACGATTATTTCTTTGAACATTAGGCGGTTGGTATTTGTAATGGCGCGGACAGTGTTCTCTGTGATGTAGGCACTGCAGTTCTATGTACTGTTCAAACGAACTTCATACCCGAAGCTCAGGCACTTACTCGCCGGCCTCTCACAGTCGAGGCCTTGGTTCGATCCAGGTCAGTCGATGTGACATTTGTTGTGGGCAACATTGCACTGTGACACGTTTTTCTCTCAGTACTTCAGTTTTCCCCTGTCAGTATCATTCCACCAATGCTCCATACTCATTCATCACATCTACCACCAACGCTGTATAATGTTTTTCTCCAGTACTTCAGTTTTCCCCTGTCAGTATCATTCCACCAATGCTCCATACTCATTGATCCATCTACCACCAACGCTGTATAATGTTTTCTCCCAGTACTTCAGTTTTCCCTGTCAGTATCATTCCACCAATGCTCCATACTCATTGATCCATCTACCACCAACGCTGTATAATGTTTTCTCTCCCAGTACTTCAGTTTTCCCCTGTCAGTATCATTCCACCAATGCTCCATACTCATTGTCTCATCTACCACCAATGCTGTATAATGTTTTTTCTCCCAGTACTTCAGTTTCCCCTGTCAGTATCATTCCACCAAGCTCCATACTCATTCATACATCTACCACCAACGCTGTATAATGTTTCTCTCCCAGTACTTCAGTTTCCCCTGTCAGTATCATTCCACCAATGCTCCATACTCATTCATACATCTACCACCAATGCTGTATAATGTTTCTCTCCCAGTACTTCAGTTTTCCCTGTCAGTATCATTCCACCAATGCTCCATACTCATTCATACTTACCACCAACGCTTATAATGTTTCTCTCCCAGTACTTCAGTTTCCCTGTCAGTATCATTCCATCAATGCTCCATACTCATTCATACATCTACCACCAACGCTGTATAATGTTTCTCTCCCAGTACTTCAGTTTCCCCTGTCAGTATCATTCCACCAATGCTCCATACTCATTCATTACATCTACCACCAATGCTGTATAATGTTTCTCTCCCAGTACTTCAGTTTTCCCTGTCAGTATCATTCCACCAATGCTCCATACTCATTCATACATCTACCACCAACGCTGTATAATGTTTTTCTCCCAGTACTTCAGTTTCCCTGTCAGTATCATTCCACCAATGCTCCATACTCATTCATACATCTACCACCAACGCTGTATAATGTTTTCTCCCAGTACTTCAGTTTCCCTGTCAGTATCATTCCACCAATGCTCCATACTCATTCATACATCTACCACCAACGCTGTATAATGTTTCTCTCCCAGTACTTCAGTTTCCCTGTCATATCATTCCACCAATGCTCCATACTCTTTCATACATCTACCACCAATGCTGTATAATGTTTCTCTCCAGTACTTCAGTTTCCCCTGTCAGTATCATTACCAATGCTCCATACTCATTCATATCTACCACCAACGCTGTATAATGTTTCTCTCCCAGTACTTCAGTTTCCCCTGTCAGTATCATTCCACCAATGCTCCATACTCATTCATACTTCTACCACCAACGCTGTATAATGTTTCTCTCCCAGTACTTCAGTTTCCCTGTCAGTATCATTCCACCATGCTCCATACTCATTCATACATCTACCACCAACGCTGTATAATGTTTCTCTCCCAGTACTTCAGTTTCCCCTGTCAGTATCATTCCACCAATGCTCCATACTCATTCATACATCTACCACCAACGCTGTATAATGTTTCTCTCCCAGTACTTCAGTTTTCCCCTGTCAGTATCATTCCACCAATGCTCCATACTCATTCATACATCTACCACCAACGCTGTATAATGTTTCTCTCCCAGTACTTCAGTTTCCCCTGTCAGTATCATTCCACCAATGCTCCATACTCATTCATACATCTACCACCAACGCTGTATAATGTTTCTCTCCCAGTACTTCAGTTTCTCCTGTCAGTATCATTCCACCAATGCTCCATACTCATCTTCACGTATATGTTGCTGTTACCAGGACAAACGTTCAAAAGCCTGGGGACCTTCAGATAAAGCAAAGTTGTTCCGTAAATCGGGAGCATTAGACAGAAAAAAATTTTGTTTTGTTATGTTTATACAATAACGCGTTAGGTTCACATGATATGACGTCACGCCTCATTACACGTTTAGGAAATATCTGACAATGGTCTACAAATCGCAGAGAAAAATGATGGAAACCAATCTCGACTGGTAACGAAAATTTGCTGTATTACATGTGCACCAACCTGCTCCATTTTACGTCAATCTGAAAAAAAAACACGCATTTCTAACTACACAGTTTGTATATGCAAAACTGCGTATACGGAGAAATTAGCGAATGTTGAGGTGGTAAGAATTCTGGAGAGGTCGACGAAGTGCCAGACGTATTACAGGCCGATGTTAGCGTCATGAGAACCTGACCGGTTCAAACCCAAGTAGCCATTTCCATTTACCGCAGGCCAGCAGACCTGCAGAAACCTGCAGTGGCATTAACTTCAGTGGGCACAGACAGTCCTTCTTGAGACATCTGACAGTTCCTAAGCTACTGCAGAAACAGCCTGCATGGCACGGAACCCGAAGATTTACACGTGTAAACAACCTGATGATGGGGACAGCAGCATCCACCGAAACGTCTACCACACTACTACACTACCACCACCACCACCACCACCACCACCACAATTTTATTATTATTATTATTATTATTATTATTAACACTTCACAGTGGTTTAGCCGCTTCTCAAAAGAGTACCAAGCACTTCATATTCATTATTCTTCCATAAACTTTCTAACTATACAGCATGTATTAAGTACTACTGAATTCTGCATTAGAATGTACAGAGCAGGGCGCAGCTTAAGCACTTTCAGGCTGACGTGTAATTTGTTTGGGATAATACCGTTGTGAATAATAGCGACTGCATTTAGTTGCCATATTGTGGTTAGCTCTTCTTTCAAGTGTATATGCTTCTGTAGCTTCTCGGTGATGGTGCTGTGAAAGCTGTGACTGTTGGGAATTGGTGCTGTGAAGGATGTGACTGTTGGGAATTGGTGCTGTGAAGGATGTGACTGTTGGGAATTGGTGCTGTGAAGGCTGTGACTGTTGGGAATTGGTGCTGTGAAGGATGTGACTGTTGGGAATTGGTGCTGTGAAGGTTGTGACTTGGGAATTGGTGCTGTGAAGGATGTGACTGTTGGGAATTGGTGCTGTGAAGGATGTGACTGTTGGGAATTGGTGCTGTGAAGGTTGTGACTGTTGGGAATTGGTGCTGTGAAGGTGTGACTGTTGGGAATTGGTGCTGTGAAGGTTGTGACCGTTGGGAATTGGTGCTGCGAAGGTTGTGACTGTTGGGAATTGGTGCTGTGAAGGCTGTGATTGTTGGGAATTGGTGCTGTGAAGGCTGTGACTGTTGGGAATTGGTGCTGTGAAGGTTGTGACTGTTGGGAATTGGTGTTGTGAAGGCTGTGACTGTTGGGAATTGGTGCTGTGAAGGTTGTGACTGTTGGAAATTGGTGCTGTGAAGGCTGTGACTGTTGGAAATTGGTGCTGTGAAGGCTGTCACTGTTGGGAATTGGTGCTGTGAAGGTTGTGACTGTTGGGAATTGGTGCTGTGAAGGTTGTGATTGTTGGGAATTGGTGCTGTGAAGGTTGTGACTGTTGGGAATTGGTGCTGTGAAGGTTGTGACTGTTGGGAATTGGTGCTGTGAAGGTTGTGACTGTTGGGAATTGGTGCTGTGAAGGTTGTGACTGTTGGGAATTGGTGCTGTGAAGGTTGTGACTGTTGGGAATTGGTGCTGTGAAGGATGTGACTGTTGGGAATTGGTGCTGTGAAGGTTGTGACTGTTGGGAATTGGTGCTGTGAAGGCTGTGACTGTTGGGAATTGCTACATGTATTGAGTATGCATCTTTGATGGTTTTGTCAAGTATAACTGTGTCCAGTCTATAGTTATGGACACCACACCACCACCACCACCACCACCACCACCACCACCACCACCACCACCAATGACGTTTACCACACAGACATCTGCTTCTTTCTCGTCACTCTCCAGTGATCCCACCCTATCGGTACACAAAGCCACATCCTTACAGCAAGCCCACGCACACCCACCCATGTATATGCCGTATTCTCGTTTCTCATCTACCGTAAATCACGTTTAAAATTTCCATTCCGGCAGTTTCTATTCAATAAAGCAGCAGAATAAGACTGCAGCACGCAGGTTATCGAGACGACGCCGATATCTTGTCTGTACAGCGAGTAGACGACGGACTGCACAACCGACAAACCGTGGTCAAAAGCAGGAACACAGCTTTCTTCCGAAAAGCGTCCAGACCGGCTCTGGGGCGCACATAATCTCGTAATAAATAGATACAGAGGGCGCTTTCCTCGGGGTTAAAGCGGCCACGGCGTGGATCTGACCATCACCTATACCTAGTGCCGAAATTAAAAATGAGCGGAGCTATAACTCAACTTCCCACTGCGGAGGCCCGGGTTCGATCCCGAGTCAGTCAATGTGGGGTTTGTGGTGGACAAAGTGGCACTGGGACAGGTTTTTCTCCGAGTTGTCGGTTTTCCCCTGTCAATTTCATTCCACTGGTGCTCCATTACTTGTAAAACTTGGTAAAAAAACTGTTCATCTTCATCACAGGGTTACACAAAAAGCCTTAAGGCTGTGGTGCGTCCATAGCATATGCTGCGGGGCCCTTCACCATGTAAAAAAAATAACTCCACTTCCTCAAACCATCTCATGGCATGTAGAGGGACAACTCAAAACCATCTCATGGCATGTAGAGGGACAACTCAAAACCATCTCATGGCATGTAGAGGGACAACTCAAAACCATCTCATGGCATGTAGAGGGACAACTCAAAACCATCTCATGGCATGTAGAGGGACAACTCAAAACCATCTCATGGCATGTAGAGGGACAACTCAAAACCATCTCATGGCATGTAGAGGGACAACTCCAAACCATCTCATGGCATGTAGAGGGACAACTCAAAACCATCTCATGGCATGTAGAGGGACAACTCAAAACCATCTCATGGCATGTAGAGGGACAACTCAAAACCATCTCATGGCATGTAGAGGGACAACTCAAAACCATCTCATGGCATGTAGAGGGACAACTCAAAACCATCTCATGGCATGTAGAGGGACAACTCAAAACCATCTCATGGCATGTAGAGGGACAACTCCAAACCATCTCATGGCATGTAGAGGGACAACTCCAAACCATCTCATGGCATGTAGAGGGACAACTCAAAACCATCTCATGGCATGTAGAGGGACAACTTTACCTCTTACACGTTTTCAGGTTTTGACAGCGGGTCTTGATCAGACGGCCGTCTTGTTGTGGGCTTCTACACCGTGCAATGGTTTAATATTCCAACAAACTGAACCAATTCAGCCACCCGAAGATGGAAGCAGCATGTTCCAACAAAACGTCGAAACATTTAACCACTACGCCAAGCAGAACCCCAAGACAAGGCCATAATTTC
Source organism: Reticulitermes speratus (assembly GCA_021186555.1). NCBI lineage: Eukaryota > Metazoa > Arthropoda > Insecta > Blattodea > Rhinotermitidae > Reticulitermes > Reticulitermes speratus. The sequence goes on from JAJKFL010000427.1 coordinate 4,087,404, forward strand.
AATTTCACGGTAGTCTGCCAAACTGGAAGCCCACACCAGAGATCCTCAGCCGGCTCCAGTCGTTCCAGCTATCCTATACACACGTCAATTATGCAAACTATCATGAAGAAATATGGAGGAATGAAGGTACAGCTCCATACATTCGTAACTACAGTACCGATGTGAGAAGTTACTTTCACGCCTCGGCCGTCCTACCTCCGGGGAAGAGCCAGTACGAGTGTGGATGGGCTCCAGAGTCGGTCTGGACGTTTTGGAGAAGACAAAATCTCCTGCCGCTGCCGGGAATCGAACCAAGATCTCTCGGTCGTCCGGGCCATAGTCACTATACCGCCAGAGCCATCAAGGCTCCCAAACGGACACCTTCAATACAAAAATAAATTTGTATTCAACTGAATATATTTTTTCAATAAGTCTGTAATTTCAGTTTTATATTTTGACGAGAAGATGAAAATGATCCGAGTTTCACCCCGGGAGTTTTTTTTTTCAAGTGACCCACAAAGTCACGTGACAGAGAAGTGTGCAGGAGGCATGCACCAGATAAAATTCTAGGCAATATAAATTTCATATACGACAGCACAAAAAGGTCAGCAGATGTGAGTATTACTGCTGGCGCACACCTACGGCGGCGAATTGTGAGAAAACTGAACGTTACGTTGGCGGTCGACATGTCAAGCACGTAGGCGGGGTCAAAACTTTCCGAAGACGAATCCATAAACTATTTCTGACCAACTTCACAACCAATAACCTCCTACAGGCATGTGAATACAGCGTGTTTTGAATTCACTGCTGTACACAATGACAAGTACACAGGTGGTCACAAAATTTTATTTCTTTTATTGCCGCACCGGTCAATGTAGCTTTATCGCACGATACGCCTGCATGTGCCGGGACATCCAGTAAGAACTGCGATGGTGTGTAATAGAATGCTTATTGCTTGCTGATATCCACGTACACTGCAGGGTAGAGGTGAGTTTTAGAAGCAAAAATTTTACGTGTATCATTTTCGATTTTATTTTATTCACATGCAATCATGGTCATGGAAATATAACACTCAAACACCGAATACAGTCAAATTTCCTGGACACTGTGTACATACATAAACTTAAAGGTAAAGGTCTCCCTAAACAGACCATGAAGGCCCAGAGCGGGAGTAGAGGTATAGCTGTACTCTTTCTTTAACCTCGGCGCTAGATGGGGGTGGGTTGGTCAACGCCACGTCCCGGCCGCTTTACCCCGGGAATGACCCGGTACCCATTGTATAGGAGGCTGGGTCGGCCCCAAGGCCGGTCTGGACGGGTGCTGAAAATCTCGCCCTCACCGGGATTCGATCCCCGACCGTCCAGCTCGTAGCGCGAGTCGCTGTTTACATACATACTTGTCATTAAAACGTACGGGTTATATGGACTTTTGTGTCACAGGGATTTGGAGTCTTAATAAATATCTGAAATTTCAAAAGAAATGAGTTTGGAAGGAATAAGGAAAGCTACGTCGCGGGTGTAATCAGTCTGTCACAGTAATCAGTCTGTCACAGTAATCAGTCTGTCACAGTAATCAGTCTGTCACAGTAATCAGTCTGTCACAGTAATCAGTCTGTCACAGTAATCAGTCTGTCACAGTAATCAGTCTGTCACAGTAATCAGTCTGTCACAGTAATCAGTCTGTCACAGTAATCAGTCTGTCACAGTAATCAGTCTGTCACAGTAATCAGTCTGTCACAGTAATCAGTCTGTCACAGTAATCAGTCTGTCACAGTAATCAGTCTGTCACAGTAATGAGTCTGTCACAGTAATCAGTCTGTCACAGTAATCAGTCTGTCACAGTAATCAGTCTGTCACAGCAATCAGTCTGTCACAGTAATCAGTCTGTCACAGTAATTAGTCTGTCACAGCAATCAGTCTGTCACAGTAATCATCTGTCACAGCAATCATGCTGTCACAGTAATCAGTCTGTCGCAGCAATCAGTCTGTCGCAGTAATCAGTCTGTCACAGTAATTCAGTCTGTCGCAGCAATCAGTCTGTCGCAGTAATCAGTCTGTCACAGTAATCAGTTGTCACAGTAATCAGTCTGTCACAGTAATCAGTCTGTCGCAGTAATCAGTCTGTCACAGTAATCAGTCTGTCACAGTAATCAGTCTGTCACAGTAATCAGTCTGTCACAGTAATCAGTCTGTCACAGTAATCAGTCTGTCACAGCAATCAGTCTGTCACAGTAATCAGTCTGTCACAGCAATCAGTCTGTCACAGTAATCAGTCTGTCACAGCAATCAGTCTGTCACAGTAATCAGTCTGTCACAGCAATCAGTCTGTCACAGTAATCAGTCTGTCACAGTAATCAGTCTGTCACAGCAATCAGTCTGTCACAGTAATCAGTCTGTCACAGTAATTAGTCTGTCACAGTAATCAGTCTGTCACAGTAATCAGTCTGTCAGAGTAATCAGTCTGTCAGAGTAATCAGTCTGTCACAGTAATCAGTCTGTCACAGTAATCAGTCTGTCACAGTAATCAGTCTGTCACAATATCATCTGCATGAAGCAATGCTTGCATAACAAAAAAAAAAATTACAAACACAAATAGATCTCCATAAATTGTAAGTATTAAATTTTTAAACCACCCTGTATATCAATTCAAGTGACTGGCTAAGGGCCAGACAGCCGAATTTCGTATCCAGCACGTCCGGGCCCTATCAAATAAGACCGTGGACTTTATTCCGGAGAATATGGGGGTGGAGAGGGACGGGAGGGTGAAGCTGACCATTCGCCCCCACCCAGTGCTCAGTTATATAACGTGCAGTTTCACCACCACAACCCACACGTCTTCACAGCACTTACGTACAAAGCAGCATTTAGGCTGTATTCACTGTTATGACGGTGTAATTAGGTTTCGGAAGAACATGCTGCCCCCTCTACAGGGTAGAGATGACTAGGCTCTTCCTTCGCTTAAGTTCGCACACGTGCATCATCGGTACAGAGACAGCATGTTCCTCCGAAACGTCGGTGATCACCTACAAGACTGCATGGTTTCAAAATCAGATCATATTCTCAATTTTCACCACCGTTAAACTCCCCTACCTTAAAATCTGCGCTCTTCTGGGATTACGCAGCGTTGGTGGTAATTACGTACCGACGTTTCGGGAACAACCTATCGGTCTCATCTTCAAAGTTCAAGAAGTCCAAGAAGAAAAACATATGGGACCGATAGGTTGTCCCGAAACGTCCGTACAGAACTACCACTCAATGCTGCGTAATATCCCAGAAGATCGTTGATCTCTTCTACATCGCGGCGGGAGCCTGAAATCACGCACTGTACTCCCGTATCTTGTGCAGAGCGTATATGATATGTATTACAGAGTGTCCGTTTTATTGTGTCCCCGCATGACAGCTGTCACAGGAGCCTTATCGCAAAGGAGGCGCGTATCCGCCGGAAATAAGGACCTCACTTTCTCCCTTGCAGTTCAACTGACCTCACTTCATAGTCTCGATGTGCCATATATTCCCGGCGAATGCTGGCTTCCTATGCGATAAAGCAGCCATCCTCAGGGACAAGATAAAGTGGACACTAATAAACAAAACGTCACTTCTGGATACCAAACTCAGTCGATATGACAGCGAACATCCGTTACGATATCCGTCAACGCAAGGTTCCGTTGTTTGGAGTGTAAATCCCGTTATGAAGAATATGAACTAAAAATAGGGTAATAAACCGACGATAATAGTTATACAGATATATTATATACTACATGTTTCGGCTCTTATGCCGTCATCAGGTCTATCAATTCAGAAAACATTTTGAGTAACGATTATTGCAAAAATAATTTACAGTGATAGTGACAGTAAGGAAAGGATTTTTAAAGAAAAGTTTCATATATTTTTGACATGGGTGTTGTTAAAATATACATAAGGTTATCTGAATGTTTTAATGTCAAAATCAATTAACGGATTTTCAATAAATTTCGTAACGTGGCTCTAATATGGATCTCGTTTGGCTGTCAACACTACAGTTAACACCTGGCTTCCTTAACTAAGAATTTGTGGATTAGCTCAGCGGCTACTCGCTGCGAAAGAAGAATTGTCCTTCACTGAGTTAGTCAAGGAGCGGACAACAACAGTCGCCAATCACATTTATATTGAGACCGACCGAACAAAAATTAAGCACTATTACGCCTTAATTAACTCTCTTAAGTCTAATTATCTAAAATACATTTATAATACCATTTTCTCACGTTAGCCTGTCTTCCAAGTGGCTTCATTCCTTCATGTTTCCCTACCAATCCCGTATGCACCTCTCCTGTCTCCCATACGTGCTACATGCCCCACCCATCTCATCCTTCTTGATTTGATCACCCGGATATTTGGTAATAAGTACAGATCATTAAGTCCTCGTTATGTAGTCTTCTCCACTCCCTGTTACCTACCCTCTTAGACCCAAATATCCTCCTCAGCACCCTATTCTCGAACACCCTCAACCTATGTTCCTCCCTCAGTGTGAGAGACCAAGTTTCACACCCATACAAAACAACAGGCAAAATTATAGTTCTGTATATCTTAATGTTTGTATATTTGTACAGCAAACTGTAAGACACAAGATCCTGCACCGAATGATAACAAGCATTACGTGACTTCAATCTGCTCTTAATTTCTTCCTGAATGGAATTTTGATATCAATCAATCATTCAATCAATTTATGGTAAAAGATTCATTGTGTCTGAACATACATATAACGGCACATATAGTAACCACCGTGTCTGTAAGTGTTGACACTCTAATCGGTATTACAAGGCGAGGATATAAGCATGTAATACAAACGGGCCAACGACATGTAGATGGTCTCCAGGTGATCATAACATTCATCCATTCATTCATTCATTCATTTATCCATTCATTCTGCAGTCTGTCTTACGACAGGTCCGTAGTCTCTTCCAAAGCGAGTTCTCCACAGGGTGCGATCTAGTGCTTCCTCCTCCAATTTCCAGTATCTTCTCATTTCCTTAAGGTCATCCAGTAGCTGCTTACGTCTTCTCCCTCGTCTTCCCGTCATTTATATCATTCCCTCTAACTTTCCTTCAATCACGTGTTTCAGAAGGCAGTTTCTACGCAAGATGTGACCAATCCAGTTAGCCTTTCTTCTTTTTATTGTTATCATAAGATACCCACACATTTCATCTGCATCCTGCATTGTGACCACGGCAACACTAGAAGTATGCATAACCAGAGACAAACTAGAAGCGCACAGGCTTCACTCCGATTGCCTTACGAGGCAAACAAAGCGGAAGTTCGGTACGTGTGCTAGGCTATCCATAATACACGTGCTTACTTTGCACACATAGGTGCAGGCAGTGCAAAACGCTGACTGGGCTTCACAAACATTTGTCACGACCACACATTACTTATACAGCATGTTCCACACAACAGAACATGCTATTTACTGCACTGAGCAAAGGCATGATAGACCCCTCGCCGGACGGAGAATTTAACCCGACTTCTCTCGAAAGTAAGCAAGAGAAGCGGTTCAAATTAGAGCGTCAATTATAATTCTGAAGATTGAAATCATCTGAGATATTACGCAGTGTAATTGGGCAATAATTCCCGACGTTTCGTAGGATCGTACTGCCTTCATTTTCGGAGTCAAGCAGTCAAAGACCCTTGGCCCTGTAGATGGAGGCACTACAACCCTGCGACACGGAGTAATATCCAAGGACACTTGAACCTTCAACAACACCACTATGAGAATCCCAGAACTCGAACAGTTGCTTGACCCTTTAAGAATTAACAGTAACGTAAATTATATAAACAGTAAACACACTCCGTCTCAGTTATACAAACCAGTCAGTTAATGTTGTACAGTGAAATAATTGCTGTTTGTTCTGAGATCCACACAAAACACATAAATACAGTCCGTACCGCGCAGTAAACACACTCCGTCTCAGTTATACAAACCAGTCAGTTAATGCTGTACAGTGAAATAATCGCTGTTTGTTCTGAGATCCACACAAAACACATAAATACAGTCCGTACCGCGCAGTAAACACACTCCGTCTCAGTTATACAAACCAGTCAGTTAATGTTGTACAGTGAAATAATTGCTGTTTGTTCTGAGATCCACACAAAACACATAAATACAGTCCGTACCGCGCAGTAAACACACTCCGTCTCAGTTATACAAACCAGTCAGTTAATGCTGTACAGTGAAATAATCGCTGTTTGTTCTGAGATCCACACAAAACACATAAATACAGTCCGTACCGCGCAGTAAACACACTCCGTCTCAGTTACACAAACCAGTCAGTTAATGCTGTACAGTGAAATAATCGCTGTTTGTTCTGAGATCCACACAAAACACATAAATACAGTCCGTACCGCGCAGTAAACACACTCCGTCTCAGTTACAAACCAGTCAGTTAATGCTGTACAGTGAAATAATCGCTGTTTGTTCTGAGATCCACACAAAACACATAAATACAGTCCGTACCGCGCAGTAAACACACTCCGTCTCAGTTATACAAACCAGTCAGTTAATGCTGTACAGTGAAATAATCGCTGTTGTTCTGAGATCCACACAAAACACATAAATACAGTCCGTACCGCGCAGTAAACACACTCCGTCTCAGTTATACAAACCAGTCAGTTAATGTTGTACAGTGAAATAATCGCTGTTTGTTCTGAGATCCACACAAAACACATAAATACAGTCCGTACCGCGCAGTAAACACACTCCGTCTCAGTTAACAAACCAGTCAGTTAATGTTGTACAGTGAAATAATCGCTGTTTGTTCTGAGATCCACACAAAACACATAAATACAGTCCGTACCGCGCAGTAAACACACTCGTCTCAGTTACACAAACCAGTCAGTTAATGTGTACAGTGAAATAATCGCTGTTTGTTCTGAGATCCACACAAAACACATAAATACAGTCCGTACCGCGCAGTAAACACACACAGTCTCAGTTATACAAACCAGTCAGTTAATGTTGTACAGTGAAATAATCGCTGTTTGTTCTGAGATCCACACAAAACACATAAATACAGTCCGTACCGCGCAGTAAACACACTCCGTCTCAGTTATACAAACCAGTCAGTTAATGCTGTACAGTGAAATAATCGCTGTTTGTTCTGAGATCCACACAAAACACATAAATACAGTCCGTACCGCGCAGTAAACACACTCCGTCTCAGTTATACAAACCAGTCAGTTAATGCTGTACAGTGAAATAATCGCTGTTTGTTCTGAGATCCACACAAAACACATAAATACAGTCCGTACCGCGCAGTAAACACACTCCGTCTCAGTTATACAAACCAGTCAGTTAATGCTGTACAGTGAAATAATCGCTGTTTGTTCTGAGATCCACACAAAACACATAAATACAGTCCGTACCGCGCAGTAAACACACTCCGTCTCAGTTATACAAACCAGTCAGTTAATGCTGTACAGTGAAATAATCGCTGTTTGTTCTGAGATCCACACAAAACACATAAATACAGTCCGTACCGCGCAGTAAACACACTCCGTCTCAGTTATACAAACCAGTCAGTTAATGCTGTACAGTGAAATAATCGCTGTTTGTTCTGAGATCCACACAAAACACATAAATACAGTCCGTACCGCGCAGTAAACACACTCCGTCTCAGTTACACAAACCAGTCAGTTAATGCTGTACAGTGAAATAATCGCTGTTTGTTCTGAGATCCACACAAAACACATAAATACAGTCCGTACCGCGCAGTAAACACACTCCGTCTCAGTTAACAAACCAGTCAGTTAATGCTGTACAGTGAAATAATCGCTGTTTGTTCTGAGATCCACACAAAACACATAAATACAGTCCGTACCGCGCAGTAAACACACTCCGTCTCAGTTAACAAACCAGTCAGTTAATGCTGTACAGTGAAATAATCGCTGTTTGTTCTGAGATCCACACAAAACACATAAATACAGCCGTACCGCGCAGTAAAACACTCTCCGTCTCAGTTATACAAACCAGTCAGTTAATGCTGTACAGTGAAATAATCGCTGTTTGTTCTGAGATCCACACAAAACACATAAATACAGTCCGTACCGCGCAGTAAACACACTCCGTCTCAGTTATACAAACCAGTCAGTTAATGCTGTACAGTGAAATAATCGCTGTTTGTTCTGAGATCCACACAAAACACATAAATACAGACCGTACCGCGCAGTAAACACTCTCCGTCTCAGTTACTACAAACCAGTCAGTTAATGCTGTACAGTGAAATAATCGCTGTTTGTTCTGAGATCCACACAAAACACATAAATACAGTCCGTACCGCGCAGTAAACACACTCCGTCTCAGTTATCACAAACCAGTCAGTTAATGCTGTACAGTGAAATAATCGCTGTTTGTTCTGAGATCCACACAAAACACATAATACAGACCGTACCGCGCAGTAAACACATCTCCGTCTCAGTTATACAAACCAGTCAGTTAATGCTGTACAGTGAAATAATCGCTGTTTGTTCTGAGATCCACACAAAAACACATAAATACAGTCCGTACCGCGCAGTAAAACACTCTCGTCTCAGTTATACAAACCAGTCAGTTAATGCTGTACAGTGAAATAATCGCTGTTTGTTCTGAGATCCACACAAAACACATAAATACAGTCCGTACCGCGCAGTAAACACACTCCGTCTCAGCTATACAAACCAGTCAGTTAATGCTGTACAGTGAAATAATCGCTGTTTGTTCTGAGATCCACACAAAACACATAAATACAGTCCGTACCGCGCAGTAAACACACTCCGTCTCAGTTATACAAACCAGTCAGTTAATGCTGTACAGTGAAATAATCGCTGTTTGTTCTGAGATCCACACAAAACACATAAATACAGTCCGTACCGCGCAGTAAACACACTCCGTCTCAGTATACAAACCAGTCAGTTAATGCTGTACAGTGAAATAATCGCTGTTTGTTCTGAGATCCACACAAAACACATAAATACACTGTGTGGGCAGAACGTAGAATTTGTGAATGTTAAACATGGTGGTGCATATAGTAACCACTGGGCTTTAAAGGGTTAATTTATCTTTATACACCGCGGCTATTTTTCTAACAACACAATACACACACAATCGTGTCTGTCACATGTGGTCAATTACGTATTGAAGATCGCAAAGAATGTACTTGAATAACACTGTACATATTACCATTCTTGTTTCAATTTAACAGACACTGCTAATGTAACTGACACACAATATATTATTGCTCGACTGTGGTCGCAAGCTCCCAACTTCTCTTAAGCAAAATTTGCACTCGTTTCTTTTCAAATTCACCTGCCACATTCAACCCCCATCCACCCCCACACCCTTCTTTCTCCCTACCAACTTTTTTCCAAAGATCTTACTGCTTCTATATCTTCCCCAAAAGTTCCCAATATCGGAAACTGATGCGAGGGGAGGCAGTGAAAGCACTGAGACCCACCGCCGCCAACAATTTAAGATATAAGAAATCTTAGTTGACAAGTTTTATATTTCATCCACACAGATTGAAAAGTTAGAAGTGCAAAGGCCTGGTCTGTGTTTCAGTGCGATTCAATGAAATGAGCGTGTAGGGATGTTAGAGACAGTGCGAATTGAAAACGGCGCAGCGTCTAACAGGGGGATGGAAGTCACTGGAATGCGGGTAGAAAACATGGAAGGGGAGGTAGTTCTCTTCTCATTACAGCTGCCATTACAACTACACCTACTCAGGAAAATGTCCTTGCATAGCATATATGCTTCTCGATTCGTACATCGCAGTAATGACGACGTCTCTGCGTACGATATGGAACACAGCAGTGTATTTTTATACAGTGTGCGAAGTTTATAAGGTGTGTACAAATAACAGCCATAAAGTGTTCTCGAACCAACACACGCGTCGATTCGGACTTATCAGTCTGACGTTTCCGGGCATTCTTTGTGTCCGCTAATAGGGGCGTCGTCGCGGAACCGGCGCGCTGTACATTGTAGTGGAAAGATTATTTAGCAATGACGGTTGGAAGTCGTGAAAAGAATGCGATAAATACGTCCACACAGCTGAGTCCTTCTGCAACAACTGTCAGCAGCTGTAACACAGCGGAAATGGGCCCCAGTCCTGAGCCAGATGAATCCAGTACACGGCTGAACAAAATTTGAAAGATACGTTTTAATATCACTAGTTGTAATCATGCAAATAATTCGCACGCAGAAAAGGGATAATATTTAATCAACAAAAATTACAGCATCTTAAATCTTAATAAACATAAAAAATTGTACTATTGCTTGATATCGGGTAATTCCTTTCGCAGATCAACGTTTAAATAAGAAACATGTTGAAAATCGACTGTGCTGCTTCAAGCGGAGGCTAAGGGAAATACATGAAATATGTCAGATTCCCTTGGCCTCTGCTTGAGGCAGCACAGTCAATTTTCAACGTTAGATTTTTTTTGTTAAAAACAATTTTTTTTGAGAATAAATTAATAAAAACAAAGGAGATTGCCACAATACCGAATCATAAACTTTCTAAAAATGTCTACCTTGAAAAGACCCTTTCGGTAGTTCAGTAGATCACGATGTTGCAAACAAACATTACCGTATTAATATTTATAATTTTACGTCTTCCAAGTGATTCATTCCTTAATGTTTCCGGACTGAAATTCTGTACGCATTTTTCACTACGCCTATCTCATCTCTCCTTCTGATTACTCAAATGTTATAAAGCTCCTCCTTATGTAATTTTCTCCATCCCACTGTTACTTCCTCTCTCCTAGGCCCAAACAGTCTTCTCATTAACCAGTTTTTAAACACTCTTATCTCACATCCGCACACACGTAACAGTGCAGCGTCGGCGTCGTATATTTTACTAAGCTCTTGGATCGGACAAGGCAATATGATACATTCTTAAGTGACTTTAATCTACGCTTAATTTTATCACGAAAATAAATATTCACTCATTCACCAACGAATGCACTTATAAATAAATTATCACTATACCCTACGTATGTTTCGGCCTTAATTCGGCCATCATCAGGGGTAACTTGCTATGTTACACTTCACTTATCACCGTCCATTTGGCACTGTTATTCAACTATTATTTTGTCAGTGTTACTACTTTACACTGGAAGTCACAAGTATATATATATATATACATATATATATATACATATATATATAAACATATATATATAAGATTTTACAAGTAATTTTCTTGAATTCGTTCGGTTGAATAACAGTGCCAAATGGACGATGATAAGTGAAGTGTACATAGCAAGTTACCCCTGATGATGGCCAAATTAAGGCCGAAACATATGTAGGGAAAAGTGAAAATTTATTTATAAGTGTATTCGTTGGTTGAATGAGTGAATATTAATACTAAGATGCACGGTGAACAAAGAGTAAAATCACGAATATATAACTGTGATTTATACGCTTACTGTGGTATCAAATGGTCGCCCTCGGTGGTTAGCGTGCTCGCCACTGGACCCAAGGTTCGCGGGTTCGATCCCGACCGAGGTCGATGGATTTTTAAGGGTGATAAAAATCCGGAGCACCACTTCCTTCGGAGGGGAAGTAAAGCCGTCAGTCCCAGTAAAAGAACCTTCGGTAGTGTCCGTAAGCTAAATTTCTCACCCAAGTCTCCTGACTGATTGCCAGATGGCTCTGGCGGTCACATCAGGATTGAGTTGAACAGCGCGGCCAGTCGGCTGGTCTCCGAACTGCCACAAATGCGCAGACCACGTAACCTCGGAAAGAGGAGGCCCAAGCCCATATAGGGCTGTCGAGCCATGGTTATTATTATTATATTATTATTATTATTATTATTATTATTATGTGGTACCAAATACACTGTAACAACTCTGAAACCATTGACTATATTCTTTCCATGTACTAAACCAACTGTAAACCCCAATCATAATAATTTACAGAATGTCACACTGTTAATACAGGTATGATACAAATGTAAACCCAGCAATAAATCACAATATTGTATATATTCTCCCTGATGATGGCTGAGCACAGGCCGAAACATGTTGAAAGCAGCACCGTTAACAAGTAAAGGAATATGTAATTGAAGGCTTTCGCCGTGGTCGTAATGTTGCTTAAAGGTTTTTTTGAGTTGTTGCCCGGCGTCAATTTTTGGTGTATGACCGACGTTTCAGGAACACTTGTTTGTCCCCATCTTGTCCCACGTTGGTTAAACACCAAAAATTGACGCCGGGCTACAACTCAAAAACTTTTAAGCAACAAATAAAGGAAGTTCTAACACAAGTCTCCACTTTACCACTCAAAATGCTTAATAATCACCCTGTAACAAAGCAAGTTGGCTCATTAATTATTCTTTTCATTCAATCATTGACGTATTTCCGGTCTTCATTCTAGGACGGTGAGAAGGTACTCCAGTGTACTCAGTCCCAGTCGTGTCAAAATTTAATTCATATTACTGTCTGAAATAACGTTTGAACATGTAAATAGTCTGTACAAACAACGAGACATAAAACAACAGATTAACACGATACGAAATACTACAATAGATTCAATAAACCCGATATTTCACCACCAAACACAACTACATATTTAAAAGTTAGGAAATCAGCTACATGTTTCGGCTTATGGTTAAGCCATCATCAGGCCGAACACAGGAATGAAAAAAAAAATAAAATTTTACGCCTGTAGTTATTAAATCTTCAGTTTGAGATCTCACACTTGTTACAACAATTAATACTGACATCTGCTTATAATTGAATCTCTTCATACACACATCAAGCTGACGGCCAGAACAATAAATTCAGTGCATTATGTCATTAATGGGTTCAAAAACTGTCATCAAAACTGGAAAATTCCAAAATACACTCAAAAATAGTTTGACAGTCGTTTTGTGTATCTGTCAAATGTCATATTTAATTTTAGGTAATAAACAGTAACCACGAAAATATTTTTTGAACGGTCTACAGATTACTTAACGACGCTGCATCAACTACAGCAATTATTTAGCGTCGAATGATATGAGTGGGTGATCAATTCCGTGACCTTGAAAAGGATTAGGGACGGCCACGACCTCCTCATTATCGACGCTTCACGATCACACTCAAGACACATCACACTCGGTAGGACTCCTCTGTACCAGTGATCAGCCCGACGCAGAGAACTCTACTTGACAACACACATCACTCACAAGTGACATCCATGCTCCAGGGGGGATTCGAACCCGCAATCACAGCAAGCGAACGGCTGTAGACCCACGCCTTAGACCGCACGGCCACTGGGATGGACTAATTATATTATATATGCCTAGTTAATATCAAAAACCACATATTTATAAAGGTTTTGAATGTAATCGTTGAAATTTAAATGTGTTCTTTGATGCTGTGAAATCGAATAATAATTCCAATCAGATGGAAAAAAAAAATGCTCACAGGCAGAAAGGAAGACTAAACTAATGAACTGACCCGTCTCTAAGCTTTCGAAACGTCTATCACAAACATAATAACCTTTAACCTATTGGCACCTATACATTCAACTTTTCCTGTTCCCAACATTACACGAAGCCTTTGTACTGGAAGTGTACAGTCGTGGTTTTGTGTCTATTCGCCTCAAAGGCTGCCCACAAGCTCCGTTTTCAGCCGCCAGCACAACACAATGACTGGCCTTCATTACATAAAGTAAAGCATACAAGTTGATTAAGAACAGAAGTAATTGGCGTGTGCGCTGGTCTGTATGCTGTGTACTTACGTTACATAACACGGACAGGTGTTATTGATATGGTTGGCAGCACTGTGCTCCCAACGTGTATGCACGTCGCAGGGAGGCAATCGGAGCGTTTCGCAAAACGATTTCAAAAAATCGACTACTAGCTTCGTCATATCCGCCCGTCTGTTTGTCCGCATGGCACAATTCGATTTCTACTTCGTTAAAACCGATATTGGTTTTTTTTTATTAAAACCTGTAGACATGTTCCATTTTTGGTTAAAATCTGACAAAAATAACAGACACTTTACCTGAAGAGCCTATGTTCCTCCCTCAATGTGAAAGACCAAGTTTTACACTCCTACAAAACAACAGGCAAAATTATAGTGCTCTGTATTTTAATCTGTATATTTTTGGATAGCAGACTGGAGGACAAAACATTTTTCACCGAATGATAGCAAGGATTCCCCGACTTCAATCTGCTCTTTTAATTTCTTCATGAATAGAATTTTGATTCGTTAGGTTTGTTCACAAATATTTGAACTGTTCCAATGTTTCAAAGGATTTATTATCTATCTTTATGTTGTAATTTCGCCCTGCATGCTGTTACACACTACAAAATCTTCTTGACAAGATAAGTCGTCCCTGTGAGAGTCACAAGCCATCAAGTCTCCCAGTCTTCGCAAACTGCACACTTTTACACAACGTGATGTCAGCAGTACACAGTGTGCAGTTGTCAGTCCAGGCCTGGTACAGCTGATCATGCCTCATCTTACATAACCTCTGCTACACCAGCCTATGTCAGTGCAGGCCTGGTACAGCTGATCATGCCTCATCTTACATAACTTCTGCTACTCCAGCCTATGTCAGTCCAGGCCTGGTACAGCTGATCATGCCTCATCTTACATAACTTCTGCTACTCCAGCCTATGTCAGTCCAGCCCTGGTACAGCTGATCATGCCTCATCTTACATAACCTCTGCTACACCAGCCTATGTCAGTGCAGGCCTGGTACAGCTGATCATGCCTCATCTTACATAACTTCTGCTACTCCAGCCTATGTCAGTCCAGGCCTGGTACAGCTGATCATGCCTCATCTTACATAACTTCTGCTACATCAGCCTGTCAGTCCAGGCCTGGTACAGCTGATCATGCCTCATCTTACATAACTTCTGCTACATCAGCCTGTCAGTCCAGGCCTGGTACAGCTGATCATGCCTCATCTTACATAACTTCTGCTACATCAGCCTGTCAGTCCAGGCCTGGTACAGCTGATCATGCCTCATCTTACATAACTTCTGCTACATCAGCCTGTCAGTCCAGGCCTGGTACAGCTGATCATGCCTCATCTTACATAACTTCTGCTACTCCAGCCTATGTCAGTCCAGGCCTGGTACAGCTGATCATGCCTCATCTTACATAACTTCTGCTACATCAGCCTGTCAGTCCAGGCCTGGTACAGCTGATCATGCCTCATCTTACATAACTTCTGCTACATCAGCCTGTCAGTCCAGGCCTGGTACAGCTGATCATGCCTCATCTTACATAACTTCTGCTACATCAGCCTGTCAGTCCAGGCCTGGTACAGCTGATCATGCCTCATCTTACATAACTTCTGCTACACCAGCCTGTCAGTCCAGCCCTGGTACAGCTGATCATGCCTCATCTTACATAACTTCTGCTACACCAGCCTATGTCAGTCCAGGCCTGGTACAGCTGATCATGCCTCATCTTACATAACCTCTGCTACACCAGCCTATGTCAGTGCAGGCCTGGTACAGCTGATCATGCCTCATCTTACATAACTTCTGCTACACCAGCCTGTCAGTCCAGGCCTGGTACAGCTGATCATGCCTCATCTTACATAACTTCTGCTACATCAGCCTGTCAGTCCAGGCCTGGTACAGCTGATCATGCCTCATCTTACATAACTTCTGCTACATCAGCCTGTCAGTCCAGGCCTGGTACAGCTGATCATGCCTCATCTTACATAACTTCTACTACACCAGCCTATGTCAGTCCAGGCCTGGTACAGCTGATCATGCCTCATCTTACATAACTTCTGCTACACCAGCCTATGTCAGTCCAGGCCTGGTACAGCTGATCATGCCTCATCTTACATAACTTCTGCTACATCAGCCTGTCAGTCCAGGCCTGGTACAGCTGATCATGCCTCATCTTACATAACTTCTACTACACCAGCCTATGTCAGTCCAGGCCTGGTACAGCTGATCATGCCTCATCTTACATAACTTCTGCTACACCAGCCTATGTCAGTCCAGGCCTGGTACAGCTGATCATGCCTCATCTTACATAACTTCTGCTACATCAGCCTGTCAGTCCAGGCCTGGTACAGCTGATCATGCCTCATCTTACATAACTTCTGCTACATCAGCCTGTCAGTCCAGGCCTGGTACAGCTGATCATGCCTCATCTTACATAACTTCTGCTACATCAGCCTGTCAGTCCAGGCCTGGTACAGCTGATCATGCCTCATCTTACATAACTTCTGCTACATCAGCCTGTCAGTCCAGGCCTGGTACAGCTGATCATGCCTCATCTTACATAACTTCTGCTACATCAGCCTGTCAGTCCAGGCCTGGTACAGCTGATCATGCCTCATCTTACATAACTTCTGCTACATCAGCCTGTCAGTCCAGGCCTGGTACAGCTGATCATGCCTCATCTTACATAACTTCTGCTACATCAGCCTATGTCAGTCCAGGCCTGGTACAGCTGATCATGCCTCATCTTACATAACTTCTGCTACATCAGCCTATGTCAGTCCAGGCCTGGTACAGCTGATCATGCCTCATCTTACATAACTTCTGCTACATCAGCCTATGTCAGTGCAGGCCTGGTACAGCTGATCATGCCTCATCTTACATAACTTCTGCTACAACGACAGCTCAATCACTTGAACTTTAGTAAGCTTTACCGCCTTCAATTTAAACCTCTTACATTTTGTGTTGGTGTTTCGCCTAGTTTTGTATTGCGATCACTTACATTTTCGTGACTCCGTATAGCTTCTGCTTGCCACCTGCATAATTTGGTGACATCACACACACAGTGGCCTGAAAGTCACATGCATCTGGCGGACCGGTGTGTCCCTTTTAAATCAGTCAATCCTGCAGACAGCCTTGCTTTGTAGTCGCTGACAGTACTAAAGACAGGTGTTTACCGCGAATTCTTAAGCGAAGTAGGCATACGTCATTACGGACCAGGGGCGTCCAAACTATTTTTCGCAAAGCACCACAATCTTTATTGTGGGCCGGTTCGCAGGCAGCACGTGTAAAAAATCACAATAAGTCGTATAACTAACTGGCTAAATCTTTGTTTAATTTTAAAGCGTAATTATATGATTTAACGAAGTGGCCGCGGACGGCACAACACAACCTGGTGGGGCCGCATGCGTCCCGCGAGCCCCGGGTTTGATACCCCTGTTATGGAAATAAAGAGCGCTCTATGAAATTTTAATCTGATGTTACAACTTAACCGATTACTTCTGACTATGGAACACACTCTGACAAACACCGTCAAAGCATTAGCTATGATCGTTTCAATAGGCCTACGTATTCATGTAATAGTTCTACCAAATGCAGGAAATTTCTTGACTGAGACACTAGCAGCTTCTCAAGACGCACTGTCCTCCATGGAGTTACTTCGCCATCGTTTTATCAAAGTTTATGATGAGACATTTTATACTGGAAGCACGAAATTAATCTGAATGGCAATTTTAACATGCAGTCCCCACCTCACAGTAAACACAGTGCGCATCTCCATTACAAACATCTGTTTACAGAAATCGTAAGCTACAAAGATACGTTGTGTGCACGAAATGCAGAGTTATTATTATTATTATTATTATTAATGTAACTGGTATAATACTGAATGCCGATCCCAGTGGCCGTGCGGTCTACGGCGTGGGTCTACGGCCGCTCGCTTACTAGGATTGTGGGTTCGAATCCCACTGGGGGCATGGATGTCTGTCTCTTGTGAGTGTTGTGTGTTGTCAGGTAGAGGTCTCTGCGACGAGCTGATCCCTCGTCCAGAGGAGTCCTACCAAGTGTGGTGTGTCTGAGTGTGATCGTGAAGCCTCGAAAAATGAGGTGGCCTAGGCCCCCAAGGGGCTGTCGAGCCATTGGGGGGGGGGGATAATACTGAATATGAAGCATTGGTGGAATGAAAAGTGATGTGGGAAAAACCTGTACCAGTGCTACACCATCCACCATAAATCCCATATTGACTCACATGTTATTGAAATCGTGCCTCCACGATGAAATACTGACTAACCGCCTGACCTATAAGACAACCAGGTGGTAAACAGCAGAATCCACCAGGCTTTAAGAGAAATAACACACAATCTATACACTCTGTCTCTTAGCATTTTATGGCAAAACAAGCCACCTATACGATCTCTTGTGTTTACTACGGCGCTCTAAACGAGCTGCCTCTGTTTATCTGCAGACAGTGTAGATTCCAAACACCCCGCAGCGACGTAGGCACGGCCCACAGTAAACACTTCTGTACGTAAAACTTTGACTAGGCGGTGAGCACATTTTGACGAGAGTATACATGGAATTAGAACCTTCTGTTGCGTTGAGATGAAGTCATTTAGCGACGTGGCGATTCTGTAAACAACAATGGTATGGTGACGAAAACAGAACAATACAATTAACCATGAAATTCATCTAAATTCTATTTAAAAAGAGCCAGTTCGTACCGCACAGTAAACGCTTTCAGCCTCCATTGCAAGACCAATAAGTTAAGGCTGTATACCGAAGTAACAGCTGTTTACTGTGAGAATGTGCCATAGGATACATTCTGTGGGCAAAAGAAACAAGACAGGCAATGTACGTATAACGTAACATTAAGGCGCGTTCGCGTAACCATTGTTGTCGTGGAAAAGCAATAAGTATTACATATTATGAGTGTGTCTGTAGCCTTAGTTATCCAGCATGCAAAGCGCATGCGCCGTATTATATTGTCATCTGTGGCCTGTCTGGCTCTACCATATTTTTCCACATTATCTCATAAACGGCACGATTTTCGGAAAAAAGTTATTGAACATAAAATGTGTGTTTTGATTTTCTCTACAACTTTTGTCTGAAACATTTGTCATTCTAAGAAGAACTTCGCGATATATGATCATAAACGTACACATGTCTTCATGTAAAGTACCCGTTACTCTTGACAGACTTTAATAAAACTTGATTTTTCCCAACAGATTTTCGAAAAATACTCAAAAATCAAATTTAATAAAAATCCGTCCAGTGAGAGTCGAGTTGCTGCATGCAGACGGACAGACAGACAGACATGAAGACGCTAATAGTCGCTTTTCGCAGTGCTGCAAACGCGCCTAAAATTGTTCTAATGTTCAAGGAGGTGGTACATATAATAACCACTGAGCGGTGCGTTAGCAAGCACGATCGCGTAATCCGACATTTATTGTCACTTTGTAACTCCCTTCTTTCACTGCCTGTAATTAATTAAATCACCGGTAACATTATTCATTATAGCCACAAACAAACTCCTGCTTTTTTACATGTTCTAGACCAGTGGTATTCAACCTGGGGTACGCGTACCCCCGGGGGTACGCGAAGACATCTTAGGGGCTACTTAAAATTTAAAAAAAAATAAATATATTATCTCATGATAAACACTGAATAATCAGGGCCAGATTTAGGATTAGCCACAAGAGACCCGGACGTAAGGACATTCGATTTGGGAGCGCCATTTCTCTCTCTCTCTCTCTCTCTCTCTCTCTCTCCTTTATGCGATTCTTATCTGGGCGGCTAGTTTAATTTTATTCCACATAGTGCATATAATTTTGCTTTGCTAAAATACCTTTGTTCCTTTATTAATTTTTATATGATAGACAATAATATATTTGTTATTTAATAGCTTGATTCTCATTTTTTTCATTTAAAACTTATTATTTAATACATTATTTTCGATGTAATTTATTTAACTTATTTTATATGTAGATTATACTTTGTATAATTTGAATTATGCACCAACAACTTTGGGGGTACAAAATTGAAGAGAAATTATATGTGGGGGTACGCGAACAAAAAAGGTTGAATACCGCTGTTCTAGACAAATGGTTTCGTAACTTTGTAGTCTTAATTAGAGATAAACAAAAGTATACAAAAACACGTTATCGCGGAATTACCGTGCACCGTTGTTTCGTCTTTATTTTGCTTCGAGTGTTTGTCACTGACAGCTGTAACAAATTAACTTAGGGCACTATGCAAGACGATCGTCAAGTCAATCAACAGACGATATGCACATTGCACTGAAGTTAACAGCAGGCTTCTGCATAAGCATCGCGTTCTCAATGTTTTTTCTCGTGCCTGAAGATATTCTCAGGGCTTTCTTGGTGGAAAAAAATTAGAAACCTCAACAACAACACAGGCTAAGCCTCGACACTGCCGATCCCAGTGGCCGCGCAGTCTAAGGCGTTGGTCTGAGGCCGCTCGCTTACTGGGATTGTGGGTTCGAATCCCACCGGGGGCATGGATGTCTGTCTGTTGTGAGTGTTGTGTGTTGTCAGGTAGAGGCCTCTGCGTCAGGCTGATCACTCGTCCAGAGGAGTCCTACCGAGTGTGGTGTGTCTGAAGTGTGTGATCGTGAAGCCTCGAACAATGAGGAGGCCTAGGCCCCCAAGGGGCTGTCGAGCCATAGGAAAAAAAAAAGCCTGGACACTGAATGCAGTGTCAATAACTAGCTTAAATAATTAATTCCACGAAATAAAGGTCGTCTTGAGAATCAACTGTTGAAGGTTCATTACCTTGTTCACAACAGCTCGCCGCTGAGCCACGTGAATCCACTTCACATCCTTCAACCTCTTTCCCGTATTACTATTATTTTCCCTTCTACTCCTATGTCTCCCAAATAGCCACTCTCCTTCATGTTTTCCGACAAAAACTTTGTATAAATTTTTTCTTTCACACGTTCTACATGTTCCACCCATCTCATTCTCTTCGACTTGAAAATCGTAATATTTGGTGAAATTTTAATATAATCATGACACTTCTCATTACGCACTTTTCCTTCTCCAGTATCCTGTTACTGCGTGCCTCATGCGTCTAATATTCCGTTCAGAAAACCTAAAGGTGTATAAAAACTAAAATTAATACCGAAATCGATATAAATCAATATAAATTTCTTACTTATAGAAAAGCTATCACTCACCCTTGCTCCATGTGACTTTGAGGATCAATGGGGGATGTAGGGAAGATGGGATAGGCTAGTGAGAGAGACAAGGGGGTTTATCCGCTAGCTTCTTGGTCGAGTTGAGACATCACGAGGGAAAAATCCTAAAAGGAAGCGACTTGAGCACTTTGCCGGATTGGACCGACTGTTGTTCTTAGAGGCCTCAGTGTCGGATTAACTTACTGATTACAGAATGTTAAAACAGCTTTACTGGCGATACTACGAGATAAACCCTCAAAGTATGGCTTCTACTGCGTGCCAAGTGCCTCGAGGAGCAAGAAGTGTATAAGGGGTGAAGTAAACGTGAAGCCGTGAAGGCTCCGTATGTACGTTACAGCACCTCACAAACAACACTGATAAACTCATTAGAAGCTTGCGGATTACTTCGGATTACTTCGGATTACTGAAGATTTCTGTCTTTTGGGATGGGCAAAACTGCAGTCTGGTGGATACGTATTGATGTTCTGGAGGAAGTTCCTGCCTTTATACTTGGGGTAAACGAGACAACACGTAATATGTGGTCTTCTGGGTTATTACACGGCGTCGTGTGGTAATTATTACTTGGAATCTTGACCCGTGAGGATGGGACCGATACTGTGTCCCGAAACGTCGGTAAATAAGACCCAGAAGACCACAGGTTTCATCAAAATCGCGGCGGAAGCCTGAACTCAAGAGACATCGCGTACTTTCAAAACATTGGAACGTACTTACAAAAATAGACGGTGTCACATCCCAGAAGACAGTACCCTTCATAGTCCTGTCGTGAGAATTTCCAACCATTTCAAACTTTTCTGCTCTGGAAAAGGAACATTTCTTTTTACAGGGGCTCCATAAGGGGAACCGAAATGTATTTAGCAAGGGAGGGCTCGGCCAATATGTTTATTGGGCCGCAACCTGTACTTGATATATTTTTGTGTTATGTGTAGCTTAGAGGGTTCGTGGCCTTATGTTGGGCCACGACACTCTAAGAAAACATCTGTATTTTGGGGGGCACAAAGGGCCTGTTAAAAAGGCCTACGTCCATTAGGCCTCTAAGGGCGCGAACCCATTGGGTATTCTAATTCTAAATCTCTGCTTATCATTTGTGAAGTATCTGAATGAGACGGAGTTAATAGGTGGGCAAAACTGTACAATGAGAAGCTTAAAATGTTATTAGGTCTACGAACGCAAGAAGCAAACGGGGGAGACGAGACCGGGCAGATGAGATATTGTGTGATATGTGGGAATGAGAGACGAGCCAGTCTATGAAATGCGGGTACGAAAGATGAGGTATTGTGCGAGATGTGGGCAAGAAAGATGAGATATTGTGCGAGATGTGGGCAAGAAAGATGAGATATTCTTGCCGAAACTAGTCGAAACCCACACAAGATATCTTAATACAAGAAATGCTGTGCAAAACCTAACACGTCGCCGGTACCTTCAAAACCTTTAATGTAGCACATATTCATTCACTCTGCAGTCTGTCTTACGACAGGTCCGTAGCCTCTTCATTCTGTAGTCTGTCTTACGACAGGTCCGTAGCCTCTTCCAAAGCGAGTTCTCCACAGGGTGCGATCTAGTGCTTCCTCTTGAAATTTACAATATCCTCTCTTTTCTTTAAGTTCATCCAGTAGCTGCTTACCTCTTCTTCCTCGTCTTCCCGTCATTTCTATCCTTCCCTCTAACTTTCCTTCAATCACATGTTTCAGAAGGCAGTTTCTACACAAGATGTGACCAATCCAGTTAGCCTTTCTTCTTTTTATTGTATGTACGATATTCCTCTCCTCCTTCACTCTATGTAATACTTCTTCATTTCTCACACGATCGGTCCAACTGATCTTCTCCATTCTTCTCCAGCACCACATTTCAAAACTTTCCAGATACTTCTGATCTACTTTCCGAAGTGTCCACGTTTCAGCACCATACAAAGCTGTGCTCCAAATGTAGCACTTTACTAGTTTCTTCCTTAAATTTAAGTCCAGTTTGCTGGTGAAAAGAGTCTTCTTGTAGCACATACAGACAGCAGGAAAATGTCCGGCGAAGGCAAATTGCTCAGTGTTTAAGCACCACATGACGACGAAAAGAGGTATAGCTCCGTTCTTCATTACACTTCGGCCCTAATTCAAAGTAAGTGGTCAGCTTCACGCCCTATCCGATTTGCCCCCACGGAAAGAGCAGAAGGTACCCACCGCATAAGTGTCTGGGTGGGCTCGAGCCGGTACGGTCGCGGTAGCAAAAGAAAGAAATCTCTGTCCAGCCAGTAACGAAGCTTAGTTCCAGGTCGTCCAGCTCGTAACTGAGTCATGGACGGTAAAGTGATTTGGTGATCTACAGACTTTCTTTTAACTTGCGACTAACCGCGGAGGCCCGTGTTCGATCCTAGGTCAGTCCATGTGGGATTTGTGGTGGACAAAGTGGCACTGGGACAGGTTTCTCCCCGAGTACTTCGGTTTTCCCCTGTCAGTTTCATTCTGATCATCTTTCTTATTCATCACAGGGTTGCACAATAAGCCTTAAGGCTGCGGTACGTCCGCAGCTTCTGCTGCGGGGCCCTTCACCACACAAACATACGACAACCACTGGAGATAGGACGACGGCGTCAGTCGCTATGCAGCAATGCAACCATGCACCGGTTCCGATTTAAACTAGACACACCCTGTATTTCTGCGTGTCCATCCAGTGATATACATCACAATCACATTAGATTTACCACACGCAATTGCAACGTATTTATTTCTAGAACATAAAAATTATCTGTACAGAACTTTTAGGTATAGTCACACGTCTGCATAATTTCGTATCAGCTTTAATTGTGCATTAATTTATGCTGTCAAACTGGTCAAACATAGATTCGTTCGGCTAATGCTTGTTTGCTTCAAATTCTAACAAGCAAAGTAAAACAAACACACATTTACACAAACATACACAACATTTCATAAAGTTACAAGTGACGTTAGTGTACCTCCCACCTCAGAATTTCGCATGGCAGCCGTGTTAATATTATCAATGTTAGGTACATAAGCATAGGCAGATAGAGTAGACTTCCAAAGCATTATAATAAACCCAAAGTTTCAAGAAATTCCGTCAATAAGTTCAGAAGTTACTGCGTATAACAGTTCAAGGTCACGCTGCGACCACACATCCATCTCTCCTTACAAGATAGGGACGGAATTGTATAGCTCAATTTCACAGTCATCGCCACTACAGACCACTGCGACGTCAAGGTGGGGCAGTGCCGCCCATTTATCTACAGACATACCTTCAAGTGGAAATAATGAAATTGTCTTCCTCACCACAACTATCCCTGGGTGTAATTTATCACCTTCCGGAGCTAATACGAGGTAGACAATCAGAGAAATGATAGGTCACCGCGTGACAAGACTGACCCCTGTCATTTATCGACCGCATCTCTGTGTCAATGAAAATAATATATATATATATAATTTGGAAATATGTCTGACATGAGACTCTTCACGTCTTCATACCACATAAAAACATAATTAATTAAGAACACGTCATGAAGACATATGAATTTCATGGGGGGGGGGGGGTTGGGAGTAAGAGGTCAGCTTCATTCCCCAGCCGCTTTATTACGAGGAAAGAACCCCCCAGCAGCAACAGGGTAGGGGTCCGTGTGTGCATCAGTACCGGTATCGAAGCGCTGGCAGAGAGAACAAATATCTGCTCCTGTTTGGAATGGAAGCCTGGTCGTCAAGCCCGAATGCCTGGTCAGTGTACTGATTGAGATAATACGGTACAGTCCTAAAACACCGAATTTAAAAGGGCATGAGGGAGAAAAAAATAATGCAAAGTGACAAGATTCATGATTTGGTCTCTTCACTTAGGTCATTACGTGGGTACTGAAATAAATTGAGATAGGCAGTACATACAGCACGCATAGTAGGGTGAGAAATGCACACCGCCGTTTACGTGGAAAATCTGCGAAAATGCCGGTTAGGAAGCGATCTAACTCCGTGGAGCAGAGTCCTTAACAGATCGTCAGGTTGTCAAGAAATTCCCGCATTTTATGGAACCCGAAGTTTCGTTACCGCAACAGGTCCCTATCCTAAGCCAGAACAATCCAGTCCACGTCTCCCACATCCTATCCAATGGCAAAATAATATTAAAAATATATTTTAAAGAAAAAGTCAGAATGTAAACTGGATTTATGCAACTTCTCCTGCTCGGAAAACACCTGTTTGTGAATTATATAACAGTCCTGTGTGGGCCGGGATAGCTCAGTCGGTATAGCGACTACGCTACGGGCTGGACGGTCCGGGGATCGAATCCCGGTGGGGGTGAGATTTTCTGCAGCCGTCCAGATAGGCCCTGGGGCCCACCTAGCCTCCTGTACAATGGGTACCGGGTCTCTTTCCCGGGGGTAAAGCGGCCGGGGCGTGGAGTTGACCACCCACCCTCATCTAGTGCCAGAGTTAAAGAAAGGGTACAGCTATACCTCTACTCCCCCTCTGGGCCTTCATGGCCTGTTCTAGGGAGAACTTTACCTTTACCTTTACCTTTACCTTTACCTCTATAACAGTCCTGTCCATAGTCGACGATTATCTGTCAAAACAAAAACTAAACTATGCGCATGGTCGCCATATTCTTACACTACATTCTACACCAAAGTGCGCATATTTCTTCACACATGTAATTCCAGGATCTAAGAATGAAAGTTATTAGTTGCGTTCCCACCCCACAAGCTCGCGCGTCCCGCCATGTTGTTACTACTGATTGTAGGAAATTGAGCAACGTGATGGGGTTGCCTCAAGTGACGTTACGTTCATATAAAGTTGACTGAAAATGGGTCAGCTTGTTTAAACGATGAAACGTAGCAACACACAGTACACAGACAAACACACAGTACACAGACAAACACACAGTACACAGACAAACACACAGTACACAGACAAACACACAGTACACAGACAAACACACAGTACACAGACAAACACACAGTACACAAACACACAGTACACAGACAAACACACAGTACACAGACAATCGCACAGTACACAGACAAACGCACAGTACACAGACAAACACACACACACACAGAGGCAGACTGCTCGACTTGAAAAGATCACTTATTTCCATTTTTGGATTAATAATAATAATAATAATAACAATAATACACAAAACAGCCACATTCGGCACTGCACACATATTTCAGAAAGTAGTAATATAAAAGTCCAAAACGTTTATAATGGAAAAGAGGATTATATGTGCTATAAATAAACTATAATATAATAAAATATATAAACTGAATAGCTTGCAACATTATATATCCTAGAAACATGAGTTTCAGGTTACATAATTGTAAATACCTGCATAGAGGTGATAAATAATAATAATAATAATAATAATAATAATAATAATAACAGCCGATCCCAGTGGCCGCGCGGTCTAAGGCGTGGGTCTGCGACTGCTCGCTTACTGGGATTGTGGGTTCGAATCCCACCGGGGGCATGGATGTCTGTCTGTTGTGTGTTGTCAGGTAGAGGTCTCTGCGACGGGCTGATCACTCGTCTAGAGGAGTCCTACCGAGTGTGGTGGTGTCTAAAGTGTGTGATCGTGAAGCGTCGATAATGAGGAGACCTAGGCCCCCAAGGGGCTGTCAAGCCATTGGGGAAAAAATAATAATGTTAAGCTAGTAATCGTGCAACACCACTTCCCTGTTAATACTAATGTGTAGTGTAAATACAATACGAGAAGTGTCAAAAAGTGACGTAATGTTTTTCGAAACACTTCCCAAGCCCTATACCAGTGCGCAAACAAATGAGGTCAAAACGTACATATCAGAAAAACAGATATGATGGCAGCCAGTTCGACACTGCATATGTCAACTCTACTGTGCCAGGGTTAACAGACATCCGCTGGGGGAACTCACGATGGGCATCAGCAAATATCAAATGTGACAGACCTCAACAGACAAAAACACACGCAGAGACGAACGTCTGATAAACAGGCCAAGAGGATAAAGAAACAAACATTCACGGACTGTTTTCACACACAAAAGAAAACCACAATTACATCAGACGAACGAAACTGCAACAAAAACCAACAGAAAGCAGCAGCTGCCTGACGTAGCACAGTACAACTAGCAGTTCATAACTCCTCTAAACCTCAACAAGCTCGATTTTCTAAAATTATTCACTACTACTGCTGCTACTACCACCACCACCACCGCTGCTACTGTCGACGCCACCACTACCAGTACTACTACTACCGTGTTACTATAGCAGACCCGAGATTCGAACCCGGAACCTCTTCGTTACGAAGTACAAACGCCAATTCACGCGCCCGCGCAATTAAGAAGCGATTAGTCGCCGGCCTCTGACCGCGGAAGCCCGCGTTCCATCACAGGCCATTCCGTGTGGGATTTATGGTGGAGAAAGTGGCCACGGGAGAGCCTTTCCTCCTCATAATTAGCCCTTCCCGTCACCATCATACAACCAAAGCTCCGTAACCTGCTCGGTGATTCATCTATCATCGACGTCATGTAACCGTAACAGCGAACTCCATCCAGCAGAGTCCTTCTTAAGAAGCTAGTAGTTCCTCAGCTAGTCAAGAAATCCCCCGTATTTTATAGACCCCGCCGGTTCATTACCGCATTCACAACAGACCGTCACCTGTCCCTATCCTGAGCCACATCAATCCAAGCCATGCCCCCAACCTATTTCTTAAAGATACAATACAATATTTTTCTCCCATCTAGACCTAGATCTTCCAAGTGGTCTCTTTCCGTCAGGTTTCCCCACCAAAACCCCGTATACACCTCTACTCTCCCACATACGTGCTACATACCCCGCCCATATCATTCTCCTTGATTTTATCACCCGAATAGTGTATGGTGGGGAGTACAGATCATGAAGCTCCTCAGTATGCAATGTTAGCAACTGCCAGCGTCGTTAAATAATCATTTGAACAGTTGATCCATGCACACTAACGACTACACACATCTCTACACCGAGCAACGCGGTCCAAGCCGCAAAACTTCTGACTCGTATTTGGCAGGTGGTCCGTTTGCATCTCCGTCTGGAAGGGTTTCCGGACTGCGTCCAGGAGCACACCGGGATAGTGATTGTCATAGGCTACGACCACTTCAATCCCATCTCCAATTCATCTTTCACCAATCACCCCACAATTCAATGTTATACAGGATGGTGCAAAAGCTACCTGACACACGTTGCCTGCAGTGTAAAGTAACCTTTGCACCACCCTATATATTCTGAGCTATTGACAGCATCGTCAAATAAACCACAATTTACATTCTTACATATGATTTACCGTGAAAGCCCGTCAGTCGCAGTGTAAGCAGTTATTTTTTGGAAATGTCTTTATTACGATAAAATTTACGTTTCAGATATTTCATTCTTTAATGTAGTCATTATACAAATACAGTGTTCAATGACGTACAAACGCACAGTACCCTATAATGAGAACAGTATACCAAAAGCTTGCTTCACAAAATGGCGTAAAAAAGGGAAGAGACTGCCTCTTCACAAAATCGCAAGAGAAGTACCATTAACACAAGGAGGGAACTTTTCAGGCACAATTAGTAATTTAAGTGGTAAAGCCTTACTAGGTTTTAAATGAGCGTTTAACAACCAATTCTGTGCATATCAAAACGCATTCTGCTGTAATTCGGCATAAAGGGAAGAAAGATTATCTTTATAAATAGAAATAAATAAAAACCACGGGACGAAGAAAGGGTGTATTTCTCCTCCAACCGGTAAAAGTTTCTACAACAGAAAATAGAAGGAAAGTAGCTACGATGTAGTAACGCAGTTTCTACACTGGAAGATGTACTTCCATGTGACTGAATTAGTATAATATGAGGAGGCAACCCTGAAAGAAGAACGCAGGCGAAAACAGGAAGATAAAACTGATATTATAGAAGCAAGTTAAGCAGTGGATACACTTGGCATAATATAAAGTCCTATTATGGGTTTCTGTAGTGGCCGCGCGGTCTAGGGCGTCGGTCTGCGGCCGCTCACTTTCTGGGATTGCGGGTTCGAATCCCACCGGGGGAATGGATGTCTGTCTGTTGTGAGTGTTGTGTGTTGTCAGGTAGAGGTCTCTGTGACGGGCTGGTCACTCGTCCAGAGGAGTCCTAACGAATGAGGTGTGTCTGAGTGTGATCGTGAAGCCTCGATAATGACGCCCTGGCCCACTAGGGGCTGTTGCGCCACTGGGGGGGGGGGGGGGTATGGGTTTCTGTGAACACAATAATAAAACTGCGAGAGACATAAATTGTAATTTCTAAGGGGAGGGAAACTTGTCGCTCAGAATCCTAGAATTTGTCAGCAGACTACAGTATGAGTTTGGACGGAACTATCAGTTACTGGTTGGACACGCACTATCCGTTACTGGTTGGACACGCACGTCTTGAAGGGCAAATTCTGTAAAAGAAGAGTTTCAACAGTAATCAGCGAGCCGGGTTGTGTCAGTAAAGTGACCGAGCTACAGGGTGGACGGTGGTAGGTCCATTACCAGCAGGCGAACAAACATGTCACCGCGTCTGAACCTCTGCAGTGTTCTTTTTAATAATGCTAATGTTAGACATCCCCGTTGGTACGCACATGCAAAAGTATATTTTACTGTTATCAGTAGTACAGTCACAACCAACACACACACTTTCAATACGTAATCACGCTACTCACACTTTCATACGTAATCCCCTACCTTTTCAACACTTTCAATACGTAATCACGCTACCTTTTTCAACACTTTCAATACGTAATCACGCTACCTTTTTCAAACACTTTCAATACGTAATCACGCTACCTTTTTCAACACTTTCAATACGTAATCACGCTAACCTTTTCTCAACACTTTCAATACGTAATCACGCTACCTTTTTTCAACACTTTCAATACGTAATCACGCTACCTTTTTCAACACTTTCAATACGTAATCACGCTACCTTTTTCAACACTTTCAATACGTAATCAACGCTACCTTTTTCAACACTTTCAATACGTAAACAGGCTACCTGTTTCAGCTCAAACAGCCATCATCAGGCCTGTGTGACAGAAAACTGTGAAAATCAAACTCCATACATTTTGGAAAGAGGAAAAATTCCCCCTTTTTACAATTACATATATAAAATGTATATCAATATATAAATGTGCTAAGAGAAGTATATGTTAAAATGTACATATAAAATATGTAGAATATAAAAAACATATAAGTATAATCATTTGATTTATTAACCCAAAGGTTTATTAATTATTAATTAGTGAACATCGGTTTGTATTTAACAGGTACAGTACACACACAAAATAAGAACCTAGTTTTTCGTACAAGCTTGGATACTACATAAAGTATTGGGAGTGAAGAAAAGTGTACACAAATGACCTACCTCAAGGACCAATCTATCCGGTCACACGAAGATCCATATGCAATGTACAGCACTGACACTGGCTGTTTACACTAGTACTGCCGTACATACATCTACATCTTACGGTCTGACATTTTTATATTCACATTTATATACTTATATGTTTTTTATATGTACATTTTAACATGTACATCTCTTAGGCAGCACATTTATATATTGATATACATTTTATATACGTAATTGTAAACAGGAGGGAGTTTTTCCTCTTACGAAATGTATGGATTTTGATATCACAGTTTTCTGTCACAGGTCTGATGATGGCTCTTTGAGCTGAAACAGGTAGCGTGATTACGTATTGAAAGTGTTGAAACAGGTATGCGTTGTGATTACGTATTGAAGTGTTGAAACAGGTAGCGTGATTACGTATTGAAGGTTTGAAACAGGTAGCGTGATTACGTATTGAAGTGTTGAAACAGGTAGCGTGATTACGTATTGAAAGTGTTGAAACAGGTAGCGTGATTACGTATTGAAAGTGTTTGAAACAGGTAGCGTGATTACGTATTGAAAGTGTTGAAACAGGTAGCGTGATTACGTATTGAAAGTGTTGAAACAGGTAGCGTGATTACGTATTGAAAGTGTTGAAACAGGTAGCGTGATTACGTATTGAAAGTGTTGAATACAGGTAGCGTGATTACGTATTGAAAGTGTTGAAACAGGTAGCCGTGATTACGTATTGAAAGTGTTGAAACAGGTAGCGTGATTACGTATTGAAAGTGTTGAAACAGGTAGCGTGATTTACGTATTGAAAGTGTTGAAACAGGTAGCGTGATTACGTATTGAAAGTGTTGAAACAGGTAGCGTGATTACGTATTGAAAGTGTTGAAACAAGGTAGCGTGATTACGTATTGAAAGTGTTGAAACAGGTAGCGTGATTACGTTATTGAAAAGTGTGTTGAAACAGGTAGCGTGATTACGTATTGAAAGTGTTGAAACAGGTAGTCGTGATTACGTATTGCAAGTGTGTGTGTTGGTTGTGACGGTACTATCGATAAGTTACTTCTCCACTGTTCATCCAGCAACATGTACAAACGGTACAAAAGCATAATGCCCCCCGGGGGGTAAAGCCTACCACTCACCGCCATTTAGTGCCAAGGTTAAGAACGAGTATAGCTATATCTGCACTCCCCTGTACGTTTCCAAGGTACGGTACTTAATTAGGCACAGGGACAATTTTCACTTTCTCTTTTCTTTCTGTGGCGCAACAGTCCAACTCGTGCCTAGGCCGCCTCATTGTTTAGGTTTCCAGATCACACACAATTAGACACACACACACCGGTATAACTCCTCTGAACGAGTGATCAGCTCGTCGCAGAGACCTCTACCTGACAACACACAACAAACACAAGAGACGAACGTCCATGCCCTCAGCGGGATTCGAACCCGCGATCCCAGCAATCACACCTACGCCTTAGACCGCACGGCCATTGGGATCGGCTTCACTTTTATTTATCATATTAATGGTTCTACTTTACATGGCCTTGCCATGGCTCTAGCGGTTCCACGGAGCCCCAGCTTCGATCCAAGGCTAGTCACGTGGGTTTTATGGTGGACAGAGTGGCACTGGGGCATGTTTTTTCTTCGACTTCCCCTTGTCAGTATCATTCCACCAATCCTCCATACTCATATTTCATTCATCTATCACCGACGCTGTATAATATTAGCAACTAACAGCATGTTTAGCAGATCCCAGTGACCGTGCGGTCTAAGACGTCGGTCTGCGGCCGCTCGCTTACTGGGATTGTGGGTTCGAATCCCGCCGGGGGCATGGATGTCTGTCTGTTGTGAGTGTTGTGTGTTGTCAGGTCGAGGTCTCTGCGACGGGCTGATCACTCGTGCAGAGGAGTCCTACCAAGTGTGGTGTATCTAATGTGTGATCGTGAAGCCTCGAAAAATGAGACGGCCTAGGCCCCCAAGGGGCTGTCGAGCCATTGGGGGGGAAAAAAAACAGCATCTTTAACTAAAATACTTTTCTCTCTCTTTCCACTTTGTTACTAACAGAAAGGAAACCTGTACTAACAAACTAACTAACTAACTATATGAAGCAGTGTCCTTCCTGAGAAGCTAACAGGTCCTCAGCTAGTCAGATTCGCCCTGCACAAACAGGTTTAACCTGACAGTTGGTATCCATCTAGACAACTTTGTAAAAATTACAAACACTGTCATACCCCAAAGGTTTTGTAACAAACGGGATGGGTTATATATATATATATATGTTTTGTAAGTCATGGAGTACACGGTAAACCGTATGCAACATGTGGAACATTTATTTAACTGTTTGTAACAAAGCATACGACATATACAGCCTACAGTATACACATTTACCCGTTATTTAAATATACAGTCTTGATATAACACGCGGGAAACCCCGCCATGACCTATATATTATTCACGACACAAGAAACACCTTAAATCACAAAACCCGAAACAACAGTCCCATATGACAAATGTCCCAATCACTGTAAGTAGCTTCTGGAAGAGAATTGTTTTGTCTGTTAGGGTGGGACTGGAGTACCAATGGTGGGCTCTTGTGAATACGGTGGATGAACCTAAGTGTTTAATAAAATTCAAGGAGTATCTTTGACCAGCTGAAAAACTAGTAGCTTTTTATAAACTCTGCTGAATATTACCAGTCAGTAACTACGCAGTTTACAATGAATCATCATGCAAAATTTCTCAGATTCATGCCCTTGTATAAAAACCAACAAAAAAATCCACCGCCAAACTCCACGGTTACTGTCACACTAAAACCTGTAATTCTAATTTGTTTTCTTTTAGCCTTCTGAAACTGTCACACCGCAAATTTCAAAGGGGTAGAAAAACGTGCGATGTAGGCACCACAACACGTGCGATGTAGGCACCACAACACGTGCGATGTAGGCACCACAACACGTGCGATGTAGCACCACAACACGTGCGATGTAGGCACCACAACAGTGCGATGTAGGCACCACAACACGTGCGATGTAGGCACCACAACACGTGCGATGTAGGCACCACCACCCAGCAATTAACCACGTCGTTGCATTACACGTAATATTCAGACGGAATAAACGATAGAACTTCCAAAGACATTTTAAAGTGTAGACAGTCTAGAAGAGAAATAAATGTGCATATCTGGTCGGAAAACCTTGAAGAAAAGAGACAGATTGAAAGATCTTGTCGTAGATGGCAATATCAGAACGAATTTTAAAGAAATAAGATAGGTATGGACTGGATACACCTGGTTCAGGATGGAAACTAGTGGCGATGTCTGGTGAGAACGACGATGAACTTGCGAGTGTTGTGTGTTGTCAGGTAGAGGTCTCTGCGACGGGCTGATCCCTCGTCCAGGGGAGTCCTACCGAGTGTGGTGTGTCTAAAAAGTGTGATTGTGAAGCCTCGAAAAAATGAGGAGGCCTAGGCCCCCTAGGGGCTGTCGAGCCATTGGTAAAATAAAGTCCCATCACGGTTGAGGAAGCTCTCTTATCGCCAATTCCAGTACAGTAGTCACCAATATTCAAAGTTTCACAACACGAATTGCAAATGAACGCTCCAATGTCCTTCAGCTGACAATTTATCACGTTTCACTTCGATACCGTAATTGCACTGTGTCATAATCCGTACTGTTATCATCAAACACTTCAATTGGACCTGTAAGTTGCGGAAACGAGCCCAGCACACCGTAATAAGAGTCAAAGCTGAAGTTGTCCTTGTACTTAATTAAGCACCACAACATGCAGGCACATAGGGGGAATGGCGGCATTGCTCCAAGCATTATTTACTCTCGGGAACTACATGGAGGTGTAATCAGCTTCACGCTTTGCTCGCTTTATACACGCTGAAAGAACCCCCGGTAATAATTTAACAAGAGACTGGGTGGTCCCAAAGCAGATACGTATATTTTTTGGAGAGGATAAGAAAATCTTAACCCTGTCGGATATCGAACCAGGATTCGTCGGTCGTCCAGTCCTTAGCCTAGTCACTATAGTAACTGCGATACCAGAGATAAATTACCTGTTCATCTGCAGAGCCATCCAACGTAGGACTATCACATTCACATAAACACCGATAAATATGGAAACAGAGAAGAGAAACTGTGTACACGGTGCATAAAAATTATGTCATCATTTTAAACAACAATGTTCAATTTAGCAAATGCTTTTGTAATAAAAAGAGCCGCAGTTAAACAAAAAGAAGGCAGGACTGTCTATAAATGAATATGTCAAACTTCGTGACTGTCATACAACGCAAAACTGAACGAGAAGCCGGAAAGAAAAATGTCTGGCGCGGGGGGCAGGCGAGGAGAATAAGACTGCTTTCGAAAGCCTTTTCCATAAAATCGTCTATCTGTCCCACAGGGTGATCATAAATCTTTGCAACAAAAAATGCATCATCTAAACTGCTGAGTTAGCTAGAGAGATAAAAATCGTGCGGAACAAATGGACTTAGTTTTACTTGCATGTACAAATGGACTTAGTTTTACTTGCATGTACAAATGGACTTAGTTTTACTTGCATGTACAAATGGACTTAGTTTTATGCAACTTGACATGTACAAATGGACTTAGTTTTACTCATGTACAAATGGACTTAGTTTTACTTGCATGTACAAATGGACTTAGTTTTACTTGCATGTACAAATGGACTTAGTTTTACTTGCATGTACAAATGGACTTAGTTTTACTTGCATGTACAAATGGACTTAGTTTTACTTGCATGTACAAATGGACTTAGTTTTACTTGCATGTACAAATGGACTTAAGTTTTACTTGCATGTACAAATGGACTTAGTTTTACTTGCATGTACAAATGGACTTAGTTTTACTTGCATGTACAAATGGACTTAGTTTATACTTGCATGTACAAATGGACTTAGTTTTACTTGCATGTACAAATGGACTTAGTTTTACTTGCATGTACAAATGGACTTAGTTTTACTTGCATGTACAAATGGACTTACCGATATTAGGCACAAGAAACTTAAAGGACATTTAACAAAAATATTAAACTTTTCATCTCCCAAGACGGAGACAGAATGGTCCTCCGAAAGGTTGGTCAATTACCGCCCAAAATACGAATCTAGAACGAATGAATGAATGAATGAATCCAGAATGAATGTACAACGCATACGGAGATGCATATTTCTTAAACCGAACGGATAGGATCTGAAGTGACAGGGGGCTTCAACAGACACGGTGCGTCGTTGTGGATTGGATTAAAATAATTAAGGATAGGGTAAAGTGGGGGGATACTGTCGACAAGGTATGGAACCAAACAATTCCATAACAGGTAAGAAATTTCGTGCTTTGAGTGACTAGTAGGTTCTCAAGAAGAAGATGGCTTTGCAAAATTTATTTGGCTAATAAGGAAATAGTTCATATTCAGTTAATGCTATCCTGTGTCCCAGGACGTTTACACTCCCTTGACCCGAAATACAAAAGAGTTCAGCAACAGATTAGCAAGGAACCTGTTGTTACGAAAATTAACATAACCAGAAACTTCACAAAAAAGGTGGGGGGATGGAAATCAACACAAATATGTATGCTTTTCTATATATATATATATATATATATATATTGCTTCTGTCATTGCATATGAATCATGCTGAGATATCTAATCAATATACGTTTGAAACATGCTGATGCAATACGATAACTTACTATCTAAAGTATCATAATACAGAGCGATAATAAATGACCTTTACACTTTAACAAAATGTAGGTATCGTACGAAAAGTATGTACGATAATAACATTTGTATCTCATGAAGAAACAGTCTCAAGGTTCCGATTATCGCTTAGACCTCAGTGAGAGGTCAAATTATGATTATAAATTTCAATGTTGTTCAGAGCTTAGAATGAACTTCTAAAAGCGTTAAGATAATTTATAATCACCCTGTATAACATATTATATTACACTTAATAAATTATGCATAAAAAGACAAACTACGATCAGGGAATTTGTTAATTGGGGAGGGAAATATAACAATTAGTGTAGGTTTTGAGTAACTGCATGTCAAATTTATTAGCAATATATCTCCATTAGCGTTAACTAGCGATTAAAATTTGTAATCACTTAAAGACTTGACATTAACCGATTAAGCGGTTAAGGGGAACACAACGAGGTACGATATATATACAGGATGTACGTTTATAATCCCCAAACTGATTGTAACCTACAAAACATAATACGAATTACGAAACTATAAACGGAGAGCGCACGTGATTTTCGAATAAAGCCTTCGGAGTACGACGTCGATCTAAGTTAACATCGACCAGTGCATTGCCTACCTCACAGTGAACACACTGCACTCTTGTTACAGATATCACAGAGCATAATACAGTCGAACTCGGTTATAACGTCATGAAAGGCACTGAATATTTTGTGTCGTTACAAACGAGTGTCGTTATAACCGAGGAGTATAATATTATGGTTAACAGTGAGGAATTAATTGGTACCACAGAATATCTGACGTTATAGTTGAGGTGCGGTATAAACCGATGTCGTTATAAACGGGTGTTGTTATAACCGAGAAGTATAATGTTATGGTTAACACTGAGGAATTAATTGGTACCACAGAATATCTGACGTTATAGTTGAGGTGCGGTATAAACCGATGTCGTTATAAACGGGTGTTGTTATAACCGAGAAGTATAATGTTATGGTTAACACTGAGGAATTAATTGGTACCACAGAATATCTGACGTTATAGTTGAGGTGCGGTATAAACCGATGTCGTTATAAACGGGTGTTGTTATAACCGAGAAGTATAATGTTATGGTTAACACTGAGGAATTAATTGGTACCACAGAATATCTGACGTTATAGTTGAGGTGCGGTATAAACCGATGTCGTTATAAACGGGTGTTGTTATAACCGAGAAGTATAATGTTATGGTTAACACTGAGGAATTAATTGGTACCACAGAATATCTGACGTTATAGTTGAGGTGCGGTATAAAACCGATGTCGTTATAAACGGGTGTTGTTATAACCGAGAAGTATAATGTTATGGTTAGCACTGAGGAATTATTTGGTACCACAGAATATCTGACGTTATAGTTGAGGTGCGGTATAAAACCGATGTCGTTATAAACGGGTGTTGTTATAACCGAGAAGTATAATGTTATGGTTAACACTGAGGAATTAATTGGTACCACAGAATATCTGACGTTATAGTTGAGGTGCGGTATAAACCGATGTCGTTATAAACGGGTGTTGTTATAACCGAGAAGTATAATGTTATGGTTAACACTGAGGAATTAATTGGTACCACAGAATATCTGACGTTATAGGTGAGGTGTCGTTATAACCGGGTTCGACTGTATATGATTTCACTTAATTAAAGTGTTACATTTCACAAGGATAAAGCAAACAAAACAGTATGGCTGACCACTCGCCTTCACACAATGCCGCAGTACACACAGCATGATTTACCACCACGAGCCTTACACGTGTTCAAGGCGTTCTTTAGGCACGTGTTTAAACTTTATTTCATATTCAAACATCCTGTTCATTATTTAACCGGAGGCTATTTACAATATTCTTTTAAAAATATAAACACCGCTCACATAACCTTGAATATGTTACCACAACTACAGACAACTCTACCATTACTTCACAGCTACCATTAACAGCTTCCTCAAGTCAGTTCTTGAATTCTTTCTTCACCACCCCCAACCTCCCTATATCGGAATTTCAAAAGTTGGCAAGCCTCGCATCTCGGTTCACCATTAACCTCGTTCCCAACTTTTCTTCGTACTCTGGTCTCTCGCAGACTTTTAACTTTACAAGAGCTCATCTCACAAAATGGAAATCTTAAATTCATACTTACAAGAAAGCAACTAATTACTCTGCTAATTACAGTCGACAACGATACGACATGCCAGCAACGCCCTCCGCATTCACACCTACTAATGAAATCAGTGCTCCGAAGACTGACTGACATCTGAATTGTCCTAACAACTTCCTAGCTCACAGAAAACACGCCTACCGCTCAATATTGTTGACACTGACAACAGTGAGGATCATATAGATACACTGTGTTAACAAAATATAACAGCAGGTGGTATAAATATTTACCATTGGCCTTAAAGGTTAACACGGTACCATCAGACTGTAGCTAAAGTGAAACAATTAACATCGCAAAATTAATCTCTGAAAGCCCGGTGAGGTCAGTCTGTACGGTATGTAGGCAACCAGCTGGACGACCCAGGAATCGGGATCGATGTCCCCATGGGAAAACGGATTATTCTGTACTGTAAATCGTTGAGACCTGGGGCCCATTCAACCTCCTACTGAATGGGTACTGGAGGCCCTTTCCCGGAGTAAAGGGACCAAGCGTGAAGGTGACCATTCCTATCCAGTGCTGAGGTTAAGAATAAGTGGAGCTAAACCTTCACTTCTATATATACTTTATGTTCTGGTACTTAACTGCCCAGGGGCAACTTTTAACTTTCCAGCTTATCAGAATTAATGAGCAGTAACAATGCAATACAGAGTTAAAGTTGCAATCTGTAAACTGGCAATAAAATTATACGTTTTACGTTCTTCAGGCAAGGCCCGAAAACTGTTTCAATTTTAGATTTAGTGACAAAATTGGGTCTACAAATGCTTCGGCCTCTTTGGTCATCAAAATAAATAAATAAATATATATATATATATACATATATAGAAGAATTCTTCTTGAGAATCTAGCAGTTGTTCAGCTAGTCAAGATAAAAAAAGGTAAAGTCCCTATCCACGTCATGATGGCATATAGGGGGAGTAGATGTGTAGCTCCATTCATTCTTAACCTCGGTAC
This sequence comes from Reticulitermes speratus, assembly GCA_021186555.1. NCBI lineage: Eukaryota > Metazoa > Arthropoda > Insecta > Blattodea > Rhinotermitidae > Reticulitermes > Reticulitermes speratus. Next base: position 4,126,444 of record JAJKFL010000427.1, read on the forward strand.
CGGATAGAGGTGAGTGGTTAATGTCACGCCCAGGCCGCTTTAACCACGGGAAAGAACACCAGTACCCATTTAAATGCAGGACGGAATGAGCTCCAGGGCCGGTAGGGACGGTTATGGAGGAGATAATATCTCGCTCCTGCCGGGATTCGAGCCCTGGACCGTCCAGCCCGTAGACAGTCACTATACCGACTTAATTATCCCAGCTCCGGCGCTCAAGATATTCCTCACATTTTATGGAACCCGAATGTTCATTATCGGATCACAAAAGCCTATCATCTGTCCCTATCCTGAGCCAGATGCATCCAGTGCATCCCTATCAGCCTGTCCCTTTAAGACCACTGTTCACAATATGCTTCCAGCTACGTCGAGGTCCTCACATTCGTGTTTTCTGATCAAACTTTGTAAGCATTCCCTTATGCATGCTACATTCCTCACGCATCATTGCGAGTTATGTTTGACAGCTTACTAACTAAACTAACTAACTAACTCCATGAAGCAGAGTCCTTCTTTAGAAGCTAACAGGTCCTCAGCTAGTCAAGAAATTCCCCGCATTTTATGGAACCCGACGGTTCATTACCGCATTCACAACAGCCCGCCACCTGTCCCTATCCTGAGCCATATCAATCCAGTCCATGCCCCCCATCCCACTTCTTGAAGATCGATTTTAATATTATCCTCCCATCTACGCCTGGGTCTTCCAAGTGGTCTTCTTCCCTCAGGTCTCCCCGCCAAAATCCTGTATGCACCTCTCCCCTCCTCCATTTGACAGCTTACTAGTGCTGACATCTCTAATCAGAACGTCCGCCTCTCAGAACTCCTCAATCAGTCTCAAAAAGCCAACGACGAGGCGTGAACAGTTCATTCATTGTCTAACTGGTGGTGAAGGAAACGTCAGTTGGGTTGACGCACGCCTTGGAACGGTCAAATGCTTTTTGTGACGGCATTTCCGTCTGAACCATCAGTCCTCCCTACAGCCAGCGTGGACGGAATACATTATATTGAATATGGAAAACGACATGCACACGTACAGGCATAGGCAGTCTGCTCCTCTTGACAGATTCGAATTCCATCCACTGAACTCTTCTAAGCAACGACGCTGACGTCATTACGCTGGGTGAAACCAAAGTGTAACAGGAAGTCTACTGTTTCTTCTTACGGTGAGAGCGAAATTAATTCTTCATTACACTAGCATGAATCAGCGCACTGTCGAAATAAGAGACCCACTTTTAGTCCCTTCTATTCATTTATTTTACAGTAGAACCTCGATCATGCCAAATAAAGGAGGCGGACCCGATAACGGATAAGCAATATTTCGGATAATTCGGAAATTCGGCTTGACGTGATAAGGCGCAATAAAAATAACATTTATTCAGAAACACGTCTTATGTTAATAAAATTTATGGCACAAAAAGTGTACGATATTTACAGATACAATACAACACTACAAAGTGTACGATATTTACAGATACAATACAACACTACAAAGTGTACGATATTTACAGATACAATACAACACTACAAAGTGTACGATATTTACAGATACAATACAACACTACAAAGTGTACGATATTTACAGATACAATACAACACTACAAAGTGTACGATATTTACAGATACAATACAACACTACAAAGTGTACGATATTTACAGACACAATACAACACTACAAAGTGTACGATATTTACAGATACAATACAACACTACAAACTGTACGATATTTACAGACACAATCAGCATACGTCAACTTTTCACAGCAAACTGACGGCGAGAGGCTCAGAGGTGTCTCGCGGCAGGCAGTTCTGGGAATCGCAGCGCCTGACAGGCGTTTCGGTTAACCCGAGTTTCGGTTAAGCGAAGTTCGGATAACCGAGGTTCTACTGTATATGACGTATGAGCCCGAATACAAGGCGACTCCCTCTTTGCAAATTCGGGTATTTAGTGAGGAAAAAAGCAGATAAATTTAGAGAAAAAAAGATAATTTTCATTTTCACACTGTGAATTAGACAAAGACGGGTACTACATGGAAACTAATATTGAAGATTTGGCTGCAATACTGACTGACACAGAACAGCGCTCTAGCACCGCTTATTAGCCACTATTTACTAGGCAATAACGTGTTCCTGATGTGTTACATGGAAATGACATAAGGCCTCGCTTATAAGGCGACCCCCCCCCTTTCTGTGCGGCTATTTGCGATAAAAAAAACCGTCACCTTATATTCATATACACTATATACTGCCTCGTCACAAAATACTGTTTTTCATAATTACTGTGCATTATACAGGGCATACACAAAAGAATGGTGCGGTTACCTACTTGTATAACCTTGATACCGCACCATTCGTTTGTGTATGCCCTGTATTTGGACAAGTGTGGCAGCCCCAGCGGGGGCCCCTAACCTTACTCTTATTCTGACAGTGTTCACAGATTCACTACGCCGAATCCTATTACGGCTCGCGATACTCAGAAGCATACAGGACAAACCCATCGAATGTCGTCACATGATCGTAGCCTATTTCACGCTAAGACATTCCTGCATCTTCCACATCTATGTCGAACAATTCTACATTGATGTTACGTTACTGACCCACTATTCGCAACAAAAATAATAAAAGAAATTTAAAAAAACCCGGAGTGTCATGTAATGAATTTGGAATGGGGATAGCTCAGTCTGAAATGCGACTGTCTACGTGCTGTGCCATTGGCATTGGACTGTTGGTAGTGGCCGGTATTACGTCTCGAACAGTCACCAGACGAAATCTACGTCTCACACTTAATACGAATTACATCGGTGACCGGGCGTTCTTTCCTGGGGTAAACAACAAGCTGAGGGCGAGAAGCTTACCACTCACCTCCATCTAAAGCGAAAGCTAAGAATGCGTGGAGTTATACCATTACCTACGCAATGTTCCCAACTAATTCGCACCTCAAGTCAGGATCCCACTGGGTCGCGACCAAGTCAGCGAAGAGGGTTTTATGGAGAAGTGTTTATGAAAAAATATAAAAAAAACAAAATTGATACCTAAATTCGAACAGAATGATCGAGAGAATGTAATTAATGAATACGTTTTTATAATTTTTTTTTTAAATAAGCGAGTGTGTTATGTAGTGTTCAACAAAAGGCATTAGTATTAGTTCATTTATAGTAAATATCACTGACTATTGCCGTTTTTTCTATGGTAGGGTCGCTGGTCACATACCTTTTGCTACTTTAGGGTCACACACATAAAAGTTTGCGAACCGCTGCTGTACGTTTCCATGAATTAGTATTTCATTATGGAAGGAGACAATTTACCTAAGCTTACACGTTTGCTAAAACGGATACGTTCCTCCCGTCCCCTGTTAAGGTGTACGTGACATGCCGCGTTACGACGTGTGGGTGTGTGTGTGAGCGCTGTGCATCTCCGAGGTCGGCAGCATCCGCCGCCAAGTGAACGGTACATCATAGCGGAAGTTAAAGCATCCTGATCACTTAACAGTGTGACATGCGAATAACATCGCTCGTTACCGTTTTAAAGGACTGTGGTTACTATATATACCACTTACTGTTAATACCAGGAAACTCTACATTTAAGAGTGTATTCATGTGTTTTGTATAAATTGTCACAGTAAAAGATAAAGCAACCCCATTACAGGCCTAGACAGGCCCTGAGGGGTCCAGGAGGTTGAGGCTCCCAGATTTGTAGACAATCGGCACATGAAGGTGGTAAGGTTGTCAGCCCTACGCACCGGCGGCCTTTACCCCCCAGGAAATATTCCTGGTACTCATTTCTGTTAGAGGCTGAGTCGACCCCAGGGCCATAGTACGGCTGGAAGGATTATGTCAAGGGATTAATTCCAGTGACACCATCGGGAATCGAACCCGCGACGTTCCGGTTTGTAGCGTAGTGCCTCAACCAACTGCGCCACCGCGCGCCCCATTGTCACAGTAAATACCGATAAATTCCCCTCAAAAGCATTAACCTAGTCTTTATAATTGTGACATTGTTCTCTGTTAGGTACGAACTGAGGTCTTGTGCGTCATTCAGAAGGAACTCATGCTTTACATGTTCAGACAGATTGCCTAGCACGACTGGCATGGGAACATTTTCAAATGGAACATTTCCTGTTCACATCCAACTGAAAATATTTCCAAACTTTCCCAATCACATATCACTTTATCAAAGAGAAAATCACTTGCAAATAAATCAAAATTTATTTATTTATTTACGTAAGCAGAATCAAACTCGAAGCAGCAGTCCGTGAGGAACAGACAGTCCCTAAAAAAGAAAAAAAAATCACTGGATTTTAAATTTAAAACCCAAAAGTTCGTTACCGTATTCAAAACAGCCTGCTACCGGTTCCTATCCCAAGCCAGATAAATCTATGTAGTGTTCAAGAAAAGGCATTAGTATCAGTTCATTTATAGTAAATGTCACTGACTATTGCCGTTACCACAGTACGGTCACACACATGTACCGCTGTGTTATGCTGTTACGTAGTGTTCAACAAAAGACATTAGTATCAGTTCATGTACAGTAAATGTCATTGACTATTGCCGTTACCACAGTACGGTCACACACATGTACCGCTGTGTTATGCTGTTACGTAGTGTTCAACAAAAGACATTAGTATCAGTTCATTTACAGTAAATGTCATTGACTATTGCCGTTACCACAGTACGGTCACACACATGTACCGCTGTGTTATGCTGTTACGTAGTGTTCAACAAAAGACATTAGTATCAGTTCATGTACAGTAAATGTCATTGACTATTGCCGTTACCACAGTACGGTCACACATATGTACCGCTGTGTTATGCTGTTACGTAGTGTTCAACAAAAGACATTAGTATCAGTTCATTTACAGTAAATGTCATTGACTATTGCCGTTACCACAGTACGGTCACACACATGTACCGCTGTGTTATGCTGTTACGTAGTGTTCAACAAAATACACTAGTATCAGTTCATTTATAGTAAATGTCACTGACTATTGCCGTTACCACAGTACGGTCACACATATGTACCGCTGTGTTATGCTGTTACGTAGTGTTCAACAAAATACACTAGTATCAGTTCATTTATAGTAAATGTCACTGACTATTGCCGTTACCACAGTACGGTCACACACATGTACCGCTGTGTTATGCTGTTACGTAGTGTTCAACAAAATACACTAGTATCAGTTCATTTATAGTAAATGTCACTGACTATTGCCGTTACCACAGTACGGTCACACACATGTACCGCTGTGTTATGCTGTTACGTAGTGTTCAACAAAAGACACTAGTATCAGTTCATTTTCAGTAAATGTCACTGACTATTGCCGTTACCACAGTACGGTCACACACATGTACCGCTGTGTTATGCTGTTACGTAGTGTTCAACAAAATACACTAGTATCAGTTCATTTATAGTAAATGTCACTGACTATTGCCGTTACCACAGTACGGTCACACACATGTACCGCTGTGTTATGCTGTTACGTAGTGTTCAACAAAAGACATTAGTGTTAGTTCATTTACAGTAAATATCACTGACTATTGCCGTTACCACAGTACGGTCACACACATGTACCGCTGTGTTATGCTGTTACGTAGTGTTCAACAAAATACACTAGTATCAGTTCATTTATAGTAAATGTCACTGACTATTGCCGTTACCACAGTACGGTCACACACATGTACCGCTGTGTTATGCTGTTACGTAGTGTTCAACAAAAGACACTAGTATCAGTTCATTTATAGTAAATGTCACTGACTATTGCCGTTACCACAGAACGGTCACACATATGTACCGCTGTGTTATGCTGTTACGTAGTGTTCAACAAAATACACTAGTATCAGTTCATTTATAGTAAATGTCACTGACTATTGCCGTTACCACAGAACGGTCACACATATGTACCGCTGTGTTATGCTGTTACGTAGTGTTCAACAAAATACACTAGTATCAGTTCATTTATAGTAAATGTCACTGACTATTGCCGTTACCACAGTACGGTCACACATATGTACCGCTGTGTTATGCTGTTACGTAGTGTTCAACAAAATACACTAGTATCAGTTCATTTATAGTAAATGTCACTGACTATTGCCGTTACCACAGTACGGTCACACATATGTACCGCTGTGTTATGCTGTTACGTAGTGTTCAACAAAAGACACTAGTATCAGTTCATTTATAGTAAATGTCACTGACTATTGCCGTTACCACAGTACGGTCACACACATGTACCGCTGTGTTATGCTGTTACGTAGTGTTCAACAAAAGACACTAGTATCAGTTCATTTACAGTAAATGTCACTGACTATTGCCGTTACCACAGTACGGTCACACATATGTACCGCTGTGTTATGCTGTTACGTAGTGTTCAACAAAAGACACTAGTATCAGTTCATTTATAGTAAATGTCACTGACTATTGCCGTTACCACAGTACGGTCACACATATGTACCGCTGTGTTATGCTGTTACGTAGTGTTCAACAAAAGACACTAGTATCAGTTCATTTACAGTAAATGTCACTGACTATTGCCGTTACCACAGTACGGTCACACATATGTACCGCTGTGTTATGCTGTTACGTAGTGTTCAACAAAAGACACTAGTATCAGTTCATTTACAGTAAATGTCACTGACTATTGCCGTTACCACAGTACGGTCACACATATGTACCGCTGTGTTATGCTGTTACGTAGTGTTCAACAAAAGACACTAGTATCAGTTCATTTATAGTAAATGTCACTGACTATTGCCGTTACCACAGTACGGTCACACATATGTACCGCTGTGTTATGCTGTTACGTAGTGTTCAACAAAAGACACTAGTATCAGTTCATTTATAGTAAATGTCACTGACTATTGCCGTTACCACAGTACGGTCACACACATGTACCGCTGTGTTATGCTGTTACGTAGTGTTCAACAAAAGACATTAGTATTACTTCATTTACAGTAAATGTCACTGACTATTGCCGTTTCTTTTATGGTAGGGTCGCGGGTCACATACCATTTGCTACTTTAGGCTCACGAACATAAAAGTTCAAAACAGCCTGCTACCGGTTCCTGTCCCAAGCCAGATAAATCCACTCAACACATTCACGCCATAATTCTTCACCATAAATTTTAATATTATCCTACCATCTGCATCTATGTCGTACAAGATTTCCCCTCTGTACATTTTCTACGCATCACAGAAGACATTATCTTTATAGTTACCGCAGTGAGAACCTAAATTCTGACACTCAAAAACACAGAAACTCGAAACTGTAAGTTCACATTACACCTGCTGTCCTTTCAGATGCTGTAGCTCAGTGGTTCCGGCGTTCTGCACGGGAGATGATGAGTGAAAGACGTTTCAACTTGACATAAACAAGAAAGGTGACGTCACTAAGTCACCTCAGCAGAAATAACGGTAAATTGTTGTTAATGGGCTGTTTTATGCTTCCAGTTCTTGAGAAGAAGCTGTGTTGTCCCTTACGGCATTACATGTCACATCCAGATTTCAGTGTTATTTTGTTGGCTTCCCATAAGATGTAATACTTTCGAAACGAAAATAAAACCAGTGATAAATTCAGGTACTGCCAACTTCTTAACACTAAAAACCCTGCATCTTTCCCACACAATGTATGTTTCTCACAACAAACAGACCATCAGCTCCCTATACTGCGTTCACCTATTGGTCTCTCTAATCGAAACACACCGCGTTTTCTGTGCGGTGCGAACTGAATACTTACAAAGTAGACTAATCTTAGTCTACAATATTAGCAGCCAAAATTCACGTATACCTCTCGCGGAGCCCTACCCCAAAAATTAACTTCAAAATTTTCCGCCAAAACGCAGCTCTGCCAACGCGAACAAAATTTAGTCATACTTTTGACCATCAAACACGAAATTTCAGCCCAAATGCTCAACTTCTTTCCTCTGCTGCATAACCCCCCCCCCCCCCCCCCCCAACAGCACACTTCCCATCACCTTATATTCTTCACTGTCCAAATTTTTTACCTTGCTACCAGCCTTCTTTTACTAGAAGGACGAGCAGGCACTCCCTGGGAACCTTCAGAGCAATAAATTTCGTGACTAGACCCTTAATAACAATAACAATAATAATAATAATAATAATAATAATAATACCTCCATATAGCACAGTCCTTCTTGAGAAGCTAGCAGGTCGTCAGCTAGTCAAGAAATTCCCCGCGCTTTATGGAACCCGAACGTTCATTACCGCATTCACAAGAGCCCGCCACCTGTCCCTATCCTAAGTCATATCAATCCAGTCCACGCCATCCCATCCCTAATAATAATAATAATAATTACAATAGATGTAATGCCTCTCGCTGCACCCCTATCCAAGCTTTTTTCTTCTCTCTCTTAATCTTTGGTCGGGGTTCGATCCTGGGCCAGTCAAATGACACAGAAAATGGACGTGGGGACATATTTTTCTCCCAGTACTTCAGTTTTCCCCTGTCAGTATCATTCCACCAATGCTCCATACTCATTCATACATCTACCACCAACACTGTATAATGTTTTTCTCCCAGTACTTCAGTTCCCCTGTCAGTATCATTCCACCAATGCTCCATACTCATTCATACATCTACCACCAACACTGTATAATGTTTTTCTCCCAGTACTTCAGTTCCCCTGTCAGTATCATTCCACCAATGCTACATACTCATTCATACATCTACCACCAACGCTGTATAATGTTTCTCTCCCAGTACTTCAGATTTCCCATGTCAGTATCATTCCACCAATGCTCCATACTCATTCATACATCTACCACCAACACTGTATAATGTTTTTCTCCCAGTACTTCAGTTTCCCCTGTCAGTATCATTCCACCAACGCTCCATACTCATTCATACATCTACCACCAACGCTGTATAATGTTTCTCTCCCAGTACTTCAGTTTCCCCTGTCAGTATCATTCCACCAATGCTACATACTCATTCATACATCTACCACCAACGCTGTATAATGTTTCTCTCCCAGTACTTCAGTTTTCCCACGTCAGTATCATTCCACCAATGCTACATACTCATTCATACATCTACCACCAACGCTGTATAATGTTTCTCTCCCAGTACTTCAGTTTTCCCCTGTCAGTATCATTCCACCAATGCTACATACTCATTCATATATCTACCACCAACGCTGTATAATGTTTCTCTCCCAGTACTTCAGTTTTCCCATGTCAGTATCATTCCACCAATGCTCCATACTCATTCATACATCTACCACCAACGCTGTATAATGTTTCTCTCCCAGTACTTCAGTTCCCATGTCAGTATCATTCCACCAATGCTCCATACTCATTCATACATCTACCACCAACGCTGTATAATGTTTCTCTCCCAGTACTTCAGTTTTCCCATGTCAGTATCATTCCACCAATGCTCCATACTCATTCATACATCTACCACCAACGCTGTATAATGTTTCTCTCCCAGTACTTCAGTTTTCCCATGTCAGTATCATTCCACCAATGCTCCATACTCATTCATACATCTACCACCAACGCTGTATAATGTTTCTCTCCCAGTACTTCAGTTCCCATGTCAGTATCATTCCACCAATGCTCCATACTCATTTATACATCTACCACCAACGCTGTATAATGTTTCTCTCCCAGTACTTCAGTTTTCCCATGTCAGTATCATTCCACCAATGCTCCATACTCATTCATACATCTACCACCAACGCTGTATAATGTTTCTCTCCCAGTACTTCAGTTTTCCCATGTCAGTATCATTCCACCAATGCTCCATACTCATTCATACATCTACCACCAACGCTGTATAATGTTTCTCTCCCAGTACTTCAGTTTTCCCATGTCAGTATCATTCCACCAATGCTCCATACTCATTCATACATCTACCACCAACGCTGTATAATGTTTCTCTCCCAGTACTTCAGTTTTCCCCTGTCAGTATCATTCCACCAATGCTCCATACTCATTCATACATCTACCACCAACGCTGTATAATGTTTCTCTCCCAGTACTTCAGTTTTCCCATGTCAGTATCATTCCACCAATGCTCCATACTCATTCATACATCTACCACCAACGCTGTATAATGTTTCTCTCCCAGTACTTCAGTTTCCCCTGTCAGTATCATTCCACCAATGCTACATACTCATTCATACATCTACCACCAACGCTGTATAATGTTTCTCTCCCAGTACTTCAGTTTCCCCTGTTAGTATCATTCCACCAATGCTCCATACTCATTCATACATCTACCACCGACGCTGTATAATGTTTTTCTCCCAGTACTTCAGTTTCCCCTGTCAGTATCATTCCACCAATGCTCCATACTCATTCATACATCTACCACCAACGCTGTATAATGTTTTTCTCCCAGTACTTCAGTTTCCCCTGTTAGTATCATTCCACCAATGCTCCATACTCATTCATCCATCTACCACCAACGCTGTATAATGTTTTTCTCCCAGTACTTCAGTTTCCCCTGTTAGTATCATTCCACCAATGCTCCATACTCATTCATTCATCTACCACAAACGCTGTACAATGTTTTTCTCCCAGTACTTCAGTTTCCCCTGTCAGTATAATTCCACCAATGCTCCATTCTCAGCATCTTCATCTTAATACTACTCTTATCAGAACGAGACGCGGACGAAAGCCTGGGAACCTTCCATAGAGCAACGCTTTTACATATATCGGCTATCATCAGAAAGACAGGCGCTTTGTTTTGTTTCAGTGTTCAAAGCGTTGCCTTGTTTATGTACAGTTAACAAGCTACATCGTCTGAAGACTCTTGCCGGAAATTTGAGACATAAAGCAAAGAGATAACGAAGACGGCAGAGGATATGCAATCCGAACAGCACACAGGTAATAAAAATGACGTTACGTTTAGTAACAGGAACTTCGGAAATCAATTCAACCCCATTCCATCAACTCATACACTGCTACTCTGTTTCCATTAAAAATAATTCCGGCCACACTATTGTCTGGCTTCTGAACAAATAAGTAAGTAATAAATTAGTTACTACATTCAGTTTCCTGAAAATCTGAAACACAGAACACCAAATGAAATGGGATAAATATAAATAAATACATATATATTAAACAGTTCCACATAATGGACATTTCCCTGGTAAATTAACTAACATTTTAAAGAAGAAAACTACCCTGATTTATGTTTAAAGACCCAGTCCGTACCGCGCAGTAAACACACTCCGTCTCAGTTATACAAACCAGTTAGTTAATGCTGTACAGTGAAATAATCGCTGTTTGTTCTGAGATCCACACAAAACACATAAATACAGTCCGTACCGCGCAGTAAACACACTCCGTCTCAGTTATACAAACCAGTCAGTTAATGTTGTACAGTGAAATAATGGCTGTTTGTTCTGAGATCCACACAAAACACATAAATACAGTCCGTACCGCGCAGTAAACAAACTCCGTCTCAGTTATACAAACCAGTCAGTTAATGCTGTACAGTGAAATAATCGCTGTTTGTTCTGAGATCCACACAAAACACATAAATACACTGTGTGGACAGAACGTAGAATTTGTGAGTGTTAAACATGGTGGTACATATAGTAACCATTGGGCTTTAAAAGTTTAAATGCCAAATTATTTACAACCACAATACACTTATGTCTTCATACATCCAACATATAAGTTTCCATTCCTACTGTTAAACAGGCCCCCAAAAATTCGTATTCTTTATTAAATTCCCAAAAATTATAAACACACTGGTACATTTAAATTAATATATACAAAACTGAAGAGAATGATATTCCTGAACGACATATATGAGGCCCAGCGTTTTGGGGGTTAAACATGGAGAAACGTCGGATAACTCCCGTCTTCTGTCGCCTGCACGTAAGAGACCAATCTGTGTCAAGAAGCGAACACAAATTTCACACCGCCGTTTTGTTACTGCGTGGGTGTGGTCCACGTGACGAACGAACAATAAGGAGACTTCTTTACTTACAGAGTCGGCCGAAACTGTGGCTCAGACGTTTCTTCAACTTCTGGACTCTACTAAGGGCACCTCCTTTCTTGTCCCTCATCGTAACTCCTGCGGACAAAAGACACCGGCGATTAGCGAGTTATAGCAATTCCATTAAAACGTGTCCCCTTTTGTTTTGCATTGTAAACTTCCTCGCTAACTCAATGAGAACCCACAAGAATCTAATTCTATTGTTCAACGTATCACAATAGAAATCAACTTCCGACAAGCTTTGTCGTTTGTTTAAAAATAGAATAACAAACACAAGGAAAACAAAATACCAAAACGCGTGTACTCTTTTAGCACTACATCCCTTCTTAAAAAGGGGGGACGGGCAAAAAGTAAATTTACGTCATCATGATGTTGTCTTTGGTATGAACAAGGCAATACGAGGTCACATAAACGCCGCGAATTTTAATTTCCTGCTATCAGTAACAACAACATGGCCAACGCTAGGAAAATGGTGAGGCCAGCGCGCCATTAAGGTTCTGAAATTATATAGCAATTAATCTTCAAAAATTATGCAACTTTTGTTGCGGTAACACTTTTTTGAAATGTAAAACAAAAAGAGTGTGGCGATGAGAATTTTTTTTTTTAGAGCTACGCATATAATTTTGGAAGGAGAAACGTCATAAACATAACTATATATTATACATGAATTAGTGTTTGTAATTGAACAATAAAAAATATGGCAATGATGCGAAACTCTGAGGTTATATTCGGAAAAGTTCCATGTACAAATACTACGTAGAGATACGAACAAATGGAAAGCTTTGCAACAGACAAGTATACTTTATGAGCTCTCATCGAAACTCATTATGTCTTAAAACAGCAAAAAAAAAAAAAAAACAGACAGCAATGAAACCGACGAAATATAATTATCTATAGTATCATTCCAACATGCAGGTACAGTATTAACTGAAACACAATAACTAAGCAGCCAATCAGCATGAACTTCAAGGATTATTTATTTAGACTGTTTCCAGTTCTTTATATAAAAACGTTTAGGAAATTGATTATACTTCCTTCTTCAGGTAGAAAAGATATAAAGAAATGCCTGCTTTGTGTGCCCACCTTAGTACAGCCACTATCATACCGTGAATCCCTAACTCACACCCTGTAAAACCACTAATGTATTATAATAATCCTCTCCATGTCGAATTATTTACGATGACGAGGAATATTTTATACATAGAACATAACTCATTTATTACACATCAAACAAAGTTCAAACTATTATCCTTCAACTTTGAGCCACATTATCGAATAACATCGCATATAACATAATAACAAACTTTGCAAATGTTATTTTTTTGAACAGCATGTACCTAAGAACAGTTACTCGTCAACCCATTATTAAAGTACACATTTTTTGGGGCGCGCCTGTGTCGTCGACAGCGTCCTTCATCGTCCTGTTTCTCGCGCTTACGTTTCAGGCGCAATCAGCACTACATTACACTTGTTTCATTTGTGACCCCGACATATCCTACACAGTGCCAAACTGTTATCACTGTTTACAGTACGGTATAATTACGAATACTTCCACCTACTAAATTAAAATTAATTACATACTGGGTATCACGACTATAACGAATTCAGATGCAATATTGTATATCACCCGTGCTTTATTATACAGGGAGTATTTTTATAGTGTGTCTGAGCACTGCAGCTCTCACAGACATCTTACAACACAGGAACCTCAGAGACGTGCTAAATATACTCCCTGTATAATGAATGACATGAGGACACAGAGAACTCACAGAGTAGGAAGCGTTTTTCTGCCGACTACTTCTTACACAACATGTGCATGTATCTTGACAGCCTTGCTCTAGCACACGGCCTTTCCTATTTACCATTTCTTTAGCGCACAACAACTGTCGACAACACAGGCCTATGCAGGCTACGACATGATACAGGCGGAACCTTGCGAGGGAGAATACCTAGCGCACTAAATGTGTCTGATTTCAGGCTTCCGCCGCGATGTTGATGTAATCTGTGGTCTTTTGGGTGATTACACGGCGTCGTGTGGTAAATAATTACCACACGACGCCGTGTAATTACCCAAAAGACCACAGATTAAATATGTCTGAGTTTGAAATTCTTTCCACCACCACCACGCCACCTATCCACTTCATCAATCATCACCACCATCACCATCTCACCCCATCGCATCATAATCACCACCATTACATCATCACCACCACCGCCATCATCACATTGTCATCATCACCACCATTACGCCATCATAATCACCACCATTACATCACACCACCCCACCGATCATCATGTCATCATCACCACCATTACCGCCATCATAATCACCACCATTACATCATCACCACCACCGCCATCATCATCATTGTCATCATCACCACCATTACCATCATAATCACCACCATTACATCACCAACCACCACCGCCATCATCAATCACATCATCACCACCAACCGCCATCATCATCATCAATCACCACCATTACATCATCTATCACACATCCATACCACCACCAGCCATCATCATTGTCATCATCACCACCATACGCATCATAATCACCACCATTACATCATCACCACCAACCGCCATCATCATCATGTCATCATCACCACCATTACCTCATCATAATCCACCATTTACATCATCACCACCAACCGCCATCATCATCATTGTCATCATCACCACCATCATCATCATCATCATCATCACCATTACCGCCATCATCATCATAATCAACCACCATTACATCATTATCACCTACCACCACCACCGCCATCATCATTGTCATCATCACCACCATTACCGCCATCATAATCACCACCATTACATCATCACCACCACCGCCATCATCATCATTGTCATCATCATCATCGTCATCATCACCACCATTACCATCATCATAATCACACATACCAACCACCACCACCACCTTATCATCACCACCCCTCAATCAAATTTTATCATCAACAGCTTCATTATGTTCACATCCTATCATTAGTCATCTTTCCATTACCTATCTATCACTTACCGCCAAATAAACACTTACGGCTACATAACCCACCACGTTACTCAATTTCAAAACTCAACGCCATTCATTGCTATACCCTTCACCGTATAAACACCATACATCTCAAAATCCATCCCACATTGTCATCAAACACACATGTCATCATCACCACCATTACCATCATCATAATCACCACCACCACCACCACCTTATCATCACCACCCCTCAATCAAATTTATCATCATAGTCTTCATTATGTTCACAATCCTTATCTTAGTCTCTCTGTTCCATTCCCTTTTCCTTCCACCAAATAAACACTAGGTGCTACAAACCCGTTCCGACGTTTCTAAGTTTCAAAACTCAACTTGCCATGTGCTATACTTTCACTCGTAGAACATCCAAATACTAAAAAAATTCAAGTCCCACATCGCAGAAAACACACAGTGTCTCCATGCAAAAAAAAAAATCAGCCGGCTAATGCTGTTTGGGACATAATCGCTGTTTATTGCGAGAATTACAGGGCGAACTTAAATACAGCGTGCGGGCAAAATGCAAAGTGTTTTAGTTTAAAGCAAATGGTACATATAATAACCACTGTACTTTGATAGCATAACGTTATCTGCAGCTGTCAGTAACACACAGATGATGACAGCAGCCGTCAGTGGCTGTGAACTCTTCACTTTTTTTTTTGCGTGGTGAAGGGCCCCGCAGAAGATGCTACGGACGCACCGCAGCCTTAAGGCTTCTTGTGCAACCCCTGTGATGAAGATGAGCAGTTTTTTTAAACCAAGTTTTACAATTGAGCACGAATGGAATGAAATTGACAGGGGAAAACCGACAACTCGGAGAAAAACCTGTCCCAGTGCCACTTTGTCCACCACAAATCTCACATGGACTAACCCGGGCCTCCGCGGAGAGAGCCGGCGACTAACCGCCTGAGCCATGGCACGGCCAATTCTTCACTTAATATTCAGAAGTTCAGTGACCATCTGGAAGACAGACGTCATGTCTAATACGTGAGACCTACAGGCAACGTGCTAAGCTGCAGTGTGCACGTTAAATGAGCAGCATTAGCAGCACAGTGACAACGAGCACGTAAACATGGCCGTCATGAGGCCTACAGCTGCAGAAGGTTATAATCATAAACATTGCAATTGATTCCCCAGACCACGAAGTAAATGGACTAATGACCGCCGAAGTAACGACTAGCACACACAGACACACGTTAATGCTGCATGCCACAAATTAGCATTTCCGCATCATACTTGTTTAATTTCTTGGGCTTAAGTTTTACTATTCTCAGTTGAAGAATGTTAAGTCTACCCGTGATTTCAGGCTTCCACTGCGACGTTGATGATATCTGCGCTCTTGTGGTCGAGTGGTAATCCTTTACCGACGTTTCGGGACAGAGTATCGATCCCATCTTCAAGCGTCAAGAAATAATGAAGTAAAGAATTCTTCTTGGACTTCTTGACCTTGAAGATGTGGCCGATACGTTAGTCCCGAAACGTCGGTAAAGGATTAACACTCGACGCTGTGTAATATTCCAAAAGAGGGCAGATCTCAATGTAAGTCTATTTTGCGTATTCATTATAATACTCGATCAGTTTCGTTTACATGTTTCGGCAACTTATTTTGTAAAAACCTTCGCCTGTTGATGGCAAAATAATACACTGAGTACTGTACTGAATACAGTAAAATGCGTTCGTATTTTACTGAGACTAATAAAAACACTGACACTAGCCGTATTATTCCAAGAGCGGCAAACAGTTGGTGTTTAGGATTTTGTATCGTCTGAAGACGGAGAACACTGAAAATTCAGCCAACTATTTACAGTGGTCACATATTGAACAGGCTCACAAATTGACTGTTCAACTGAATGTTTATTCTTTTAGAGCCGACGTAGCTCGGTACAATGAACACGATATAAACTGGGCAACATCAGAATCAGAACTCGATTCCCGAGAAGGGTAGAGATTTCTGCCTTCTCCAAAGAGTCAAGAAAGGGGTTTTTTTTTTAGGTCCACGCAGTCTCCTATCGAGGAAGTCCTACTCGGGGTTAAAGATCAACACAGTCATCGCTTAACCCTTTTACCGTCTAATGATTACTAAATGTACCAGCATTAAAAAAACCTACGTTCTGCCCACACAGTGTATTTATGTGTTTTGTGTGGATCTCAAAACAAACAGCGATTATTTCACTGTACAGCATTAACTGACTGGTTTGTATAACTGAGACGGAGTGTGTTTACTGCGCGGTACGGACTGTATTTATGTGTTTTGTGTGGATCTCAGAACAAAGAGCGATTATTTCACTGTACAACATTAACTGACTGGTTTGTATAACTGAGACGGAGTGTGTTTACTGCGCGGTACGGACTGTATTTATGTGTTTTGTGTGGATCTCAGAACAAACAGCGATTATTTCACTGTACAACATTAACTGACTGGTTTGTATAACTGAGACGGAGTGTGTTTACTGCGCGGTACGGACTGTATTTATGTGTTTTGTGTGGATCTCAGAACAAACAGCGATTATTTCACTGTACAGCATTAACTGACTGGTTTGTATAACTGAGACGGAGTGTGTTTACTGCGCGGTACGGACTGTATTTATGTGTTTTGTGTGGATCTCAGAACAAACAGCGATTATTTCACTGTACAACATTAACTGACTGGTTTGTATAACTGAGACGGAGTGTGTTTACTGCGCGGTACGGACTGTATTTATGTGTTTTGTGTGGATCTCAGAACAAACAGCGATTATTTCACTGTACAGCATTAACTGACTGGTTTGTATAACTGAGACGGAGTGTGTTTACTACGCGGTACGGACTGTATTTATGTTTTTGTGTGGATCTCAGAACAAACGAGCGATTATTTCACTGTACAACATTAACTGACTGGTTTGTATAACTGAGACGGAGTGTGTTTACTGCGCGGTACGGACTGTATTTATGTGTTTTGTGTGGATCTCAGAACAAACAGCGATTATTTCACTGTACAGCATTAACTGACTGGTTTGTATAACTGAGACGGAGTGTGTTTACTGCGCGGTACGGACTGTATTTATGTGTTTTGTGTGGATCTCAGAACAAACAGCGATTATTTCACTGTACAGCATTAACTGACTGGTTTGTATAACTGAGACGGAGTGTGTTTACTGCGCGGTACGGACTGTATTTATGTGTTTTGTGTGGATCTCAGAACAAACAGCGATTATTTCACTGTACAGCATTAACTGACTGGTTTGTATAACTGAGACGAAGTGTGTTTACTGCGCGGTACGGACTGTATTTATGTGTTTTGTGTGGATCTCAGAACAAACAGCGATTATTTCACTGTACAGCAACTGTTGTATAACTGACGTGGTGTTTACTGCGCGGTACGGACTGATTATTTTTGTGACTCGAAAAAGATATTCACTGAAGAATGACTGGTTGTATAACTGAGAGGGAGTGTGTTACTGCGGTACGGACTGTATTTATGTGTTTTGTGTGGATCTCAGAACAAACAGCGATTATTTCACTGTACAGCATTAACTGACTGGTTTGTATAACTGAGAAGGAGTGTGTTTACTGCGCGGTACGGACTGTATTTATGTGTTTTGTGTGGATCTCAGAACAAACAGCGATTATTTCACTGTACAGCATTAACTGACTGGTTTGTATAACTGAGACGGAGTGTGTTTACTGCGCGGTACGGACTGTATTTATGTGTTTTGTGTGGATCTCAGAACAAACAGCGATTATTTCACTGTACAGCATTAACTGACTGGTTTGTATAACTGAGACGGAGTGTGTTTACTGCGCGGTACGGACTGTATTTATGTGTTTTGTGTGGATCTCAGAACAAACAGTGATTATTTCACTGTACAACATTAACTGACTGGTTTGTATAACTGAGACGGAGTGTGTTTACTGCGCGGTACGGACTGTATTTATGTGTTTTGTGTGGATCTCAGAACAAACAGCGATTATTTCACTGTACAGCATTAACTGACTGGTTTGTATAACTGAGACGGAGTGTGTTTACTGCGCGGTACGGACTGTATTTATGTGTTTTGTGTGGATCTCAGAACAAACAGCGATTATTTCACTGTACAACATTAACTGATTGGTTTGTATAACTGAGACGGAGTGTGTTTACTGCGCGGTACGAACTGTATTTATGTGTTTTGTGTGGATCTCAGAACAAACAGCGATTATTTCACTGTACAACATTAACTGACTGGTTTGTATAACTGAGACGGAGTGTGTTTACTGCGCGGTACGGACTGTATTTATGTGTTTTGTGTGGATCTCAGAACAAACAGCGATTATTTCACTGTACAGCATTAACTGTCTGGTTTGTATAACTGAGACGGAGTGTGTTTACTGCGCGGTACGAACTGGGTCTTTTAAATACACTTCAGGTTAATTTTAATCTTTAAAGGGTTAGTCTGATGTAAATTCCGAGCATTTTCCTCATTGGATTGTGGATGGTCATAATTTCCCCTCCCCCAATCAAGACATCCCACATCCGGAATGAGATTCGAACCTGAAACCGTCTACAGCAGAAGTATCAACCGCTCCGAACATGACATTCTGTCACACCTCGTCTATATACTGAGTACGTACTTACATTTCCATTAATATGCAATCAAACCCCATGACAAACGGCTTGTTAATTATACAGGACACGTACATGCACTTTGGTTTAAGTACAAATCCTAACATTTGAATATTAAGGAGAAACGAAATGGGCAAATCAATAGGAACAGACCAAGGTATACGAAATTAATATATCAGCACCTTGATACATAGCGTTAGTGCACCACTGTCTTAAGAAGCAACACTAATGCAAGAACAAAGACTGGAAGCTTACGCGACAACGAAGAGTCGCGTAAGTATTCAGCATATGACGTTTCGGAGGTACACCATACCTCCATCACAAGCATCTACATCTTTAGTGTTAAAGTCCAAGCTAATGATTGGGAAAGAATGTTCCGTCGAAACGAGTCACCCGTCTACCAGACTACACGACGTCACAACCCAGGATCTTCCCACTCTATTTCCCTAAAAGGTCAGTATTTCTGTTTCTCTCTATGTCCACCGCATCAATTAAAATTCCGTACACCGCAAAACAAATGGGACAAATAACCTCTTTAACCACAATCCAGATAAAAACCTATAGCTTGTTACCACTGACTACGAATACAGGGTGTTTTTGACGTAAACCGTCTTACATTTCGGTACACATAGGTGGGTCACCTCGGCGCTGTTTTGGCGTAAAACGTCTTACATTTCGGTACACATAGGTGGGTAACCTCGGCGCTGTTTTGACGTAAAACGTCTTACATTTCGGTACACATAGGTGGGTCACCTCGGCGCTGTTTTGACGTAAAACGTCTTACATTTCGGTACACATAGGTGGGTCACCTCGGCGCTGTTTTGACGTAAAACGTCTTACATTTCGGTACACATAGGTGGGTCACCTCGGCGCTGTTTTGACGTAAAACGTCTTACATTTCGGTACACAAGGTGGGTCACCTCGGCGCTGTTTTGACGTAAAACGTCTTACATTTCGGTACACATAGGTGGGTCACCTCGGCGCTGTTTTGACGTAAAACGTCTTACATTTCGGTACACATAGTGGGTCACCTCGCGCTGTTTTGACGTAAAACGTCTTACATTTCGGTACACATAGGTGGGTCACCTCGGCGCTGTTTTGACGTAAAACGTCTTACATTTCGGTACACATAGGTGGGTCACCTCGGCGCTCGCGGTGTCAGACTTTCGCGTTACCTACGTTTCTTCACAGTGCTCCGCGCCTACTTCGACTACAGCAGTGAACGATACACAGTTTGAAAGGTAAGGAATATGCCTACACGGTAAAAAAAAAGAATCATCGAAAAATCTTGAAATCTGCCAAAATGGCGGCCATGTCAAAATCACCTACGATTTTCACACTCTCACCATCTAACGTCTTACATTTCGGTACACATAGGTGGGTCACCTCGGCGCTGTTTTTTACAGGTTCACGATGCCGAGACTAACTAACGCACAAAAGCAAGAAAACTACCAAAAACGGAAGAAGGAGGCAGAGGAGGGTTCACAGAGGCAGAAACAAATTCGAAAAAAAAAGATCGCCAACATTCAACTTGTCGGCGTGACGTTTTACGTACAATTGGCGGTTCAGTCGTAGCTTGAAACACCGAATTTTTTTCCTACTTGACCGATAAGCTCCAGCCCAACACTCTAGTGAGTTTTTATTAGACTTTCTAACGGTTATTATCACTGCGATCGTTTGTCTAGCTCCCGTCATCGACTGTTAAACCACCCGGACACGCGGCGTACGACGCAACGCTGGCGGAGCGTTGGGTCGGCGCTTATCGGTCAAGCAGGAAAAAAAAAAACATCCTGTACACAACACCTTAAATGGACCTCGCGAGCAGCCAAATAATTTACTTTAAATGTAAACAGATGTGAAGTTAAGTACATATTACGTTCAATGATGCACTTCACAAACGCAGCAGCTTTGTCAATACACATTACACCTCTATGAACCAACAGTTATACTCAGGGCACAGAAAGAATTCCCACGGATCGACTACCTCGATCGTACTCCCCCCACAGTCGTTTAGCCATTCTGTTCATACATGTTGGTGTTGATAACCACGTTATACCTTTCGTCAGTGACAAGCGCTTTGGGCTGGTTGATATAGACCGAAGGGATTTGGAGGGAAATACAGCAGTAGGAGGGAAGTGGAAAGCTAGGGGAGCTGTTATCACCATGAACCAAGGAAGTTCTTCCAGTGTCCTCAGTAAGGAAGGACTACGATATCGGACTTTGCTTTGAAACTGCTCCAGTTCGAGGGAGGTTGTGTTCTTTTATGAGTATCAGACTGTGGAGAAATGGATGGTAAACAAACATGGTGGAAATGTGGAGTTGGATTGATATGGCTCAGGATAGATGAGTAGCGGGTTGTTATTAACACGGTAATGAAACTTGGTAGTCAGGAACACCCTGTAGATGAAGAAACTAAATTCATTCGAAACGTCGGGAAGTACTCGCCCAAAGACACAGCTTCACATCACAGAATACTTCAATCTTCAGCAACATTGCAGTAAGGACCTCAAATGCCGTACCTCTTCGCGATCTGAGTCATTCACATAGGACTGAGGGATCCTTGTAGTAAGTTCAGTTTTTAGACGCGTTTGCAAAATTGCGAAAAGTGACCATTTGCTTCGTCGTGTGTGTCTATCTCTCTGTCTGTCCGTCCGTCCGCATGGAAAAACTCGAATCCCACTGGACGGATTTTCATGAAATTTCATATTTTAGGATTTTTCGAAAATCTATCCAGAAAATTCAAGTTTCATTAAAATCTGACAACAATAACGGTACTTTACATGAAGACCTATGTACATTTATGACAATATCTCGCTCAATTCTTCTTACAATGACAAATGTTTCAGACAAAAGTTGTAGAGAAAATCAAAACACACATTTTATGTTCAATAACATTTTTCCGAAAATCGTGACATTTATGAGATAATGTGGAAAAATGTGGTAGAACGAGAAACGCCACAGACGAAAATATTATACGACGCATGCGCTTTGCATGCTGCGTAACTAATACTACACACACACTCAGAATATGTAACAATTATTGATTTTCCACGGCCACAATGGTTACGCGAACGCGTCTCAATTTTACGTTTATACCTACACTACATGTCTCGCCTATTATCACTGTCCCACTCGGACACGGACTTTTGACCCGTGAGGATGGGACCGATACGTTGTCCCGAAACGTCGGTAAACAATTACCACACGACGCCGCGTAATGCTCCAGAAGACCGCAGCTTTCAACATATACTAATTTTGTCCGCGCTATAAATAAATATACAGGCGAATCATGACAGCTTGATAGCAAAGACGTTCGGATAGAATCAGAGGGTGTTTGATGTCCGTTAAAAACGAACTATTCCGGCATATTTCTGGAAGCAGGGAGCAAATGGACGAAACATCCAAAAAAGCAGCCGTTATAGCTCAGCTAAGTCGGTATAGCGGACAGGCTACACGCTGGAAAACCGAGGGATTGTGTTCGATTCCTGGCAGGGGCAAGAGACCGGCTCTGAGGACCATGCAGGTTCCTGTTCAACGGGTACCGGAGGCTCTTTACCCGAATGATAAAGGGGCCAGAAGCTCATCACCTCCATCCAGGTTAAGAATGGGTGGAACTATACCTTAACTCCCCCCCCCAAATACATTTATGGCGCAGGCACGGAAAAACTTACTTTCACCCAACATATTACCTGGTCTAGGTTAAGAATGGGTGGAACTATACCTTAACTCCCCCCCCCCAAATACATTTATGGCGCAGGCACGGAAAAACTTACTTTCACCCAACATATTACCTGGTCTAGGTTAAGAATGAGTGGAACTATACCTTAACTCCCCCCCCCATATACATTTATGGCGCAGGCACGGAAAAACTTACTTTCACCCAACATATTACCTGGTCTAGGTTAAGAATGGGTGGAACTATACCTTAACTCCCCCCCCCCCAAATACATTTATGGCGCAGGCACGGAAAAACTTACTTTCACCCAACATATTACCTGGTCTAGGTTAAGAATGGGTGGAACTATACCTTAAACTCCCCCCCCCCCCCAAATACATTTATGGCGCAGGCACGGAAAAACTTACTTTCACCCAACATATTACCTGGTCTAGGTTAAGAATGGGTGGAACTATACCTTAACTCCCCCCCCCCCAAATACATTTATGGCGCAGGCACGGAAAAACTTACTTTCACCCAACATATTACCTGGTCTAGGTTAAGAATGGGTGGAACTATACCTTAACTCCCCCCCCCAAATACATTTATGGCGCAGGCACGGAAAAACTTACTTTCACCCAACATATTACCTGGTCTAGGTTAAGAATGAGTGGAACTATACCTTAACTCCCCCCCCCCAAATACATTTATGGCGCAGGCACGGAAAAACTTACTTTCACCCAACATATTACCTGGTCTAGGTTAAGAATGGGTGGAACTATACCTTAACTCCCCCCCCACATGCATTTATGGCGCAGGCACGGAAAAACTTACTTTCACCCAACATATTACCTGGTCTAGGTTAAGAATGAGTGGAACTATACCTTAACTCCCCCCCCCCATATACATTTATGGCGCAGGCACGGAAAAACTTACTTTCACCCAACATATTACCTGGTCTAGGTTAAGAATGGGTGGAACTATACCTTAACTCCCCCCCCACATGCATTTATGGCGCAGGCACGGAAAAACTTACTTTCACCCAACATATTACCTGGTCTAGGTTAAGAATGGGTGGAACTATACCTTAACTCCCCCCCACATGCATTTATGGCGCAGGCACGGAAAAACTTACTTTCACCCAACATATTACCTGGTCTAGGTTAAGAATGAGTGGAACTATACCTTAACTCCCCCCCCCAAATACATTTATGGCGCAGGCACGGAAAAACTTACTTTCACCCAACATATTACCTGGTCTAGGATAAGAATGGGTGGAACTATACCTTAACTCCCCCCCCCAAATACATTTATGGCGCAGGCACGGAAAAACTTACCTTCACCCAACATATTACCTGGGTAATAGCAAGGGGACAAACAGTGTCGTAATTACAAACACGATAAGAATAGGGTCCAGAGATCGAATCTCTAACAGGTCAGAGTAAGAAAACTTTGTACCTGATGAAGGAAACATATTTAGGTTCCGAAAGGTTTTCTGAAAGAAACTCAAAACGATGTCCAAAATAATGCGTCATGTTTCGTCACCAACACGATAAGATTGGGTCCAGAGATCGAATCTCTAACAGGTCAGAGTAAGAAAACTTATTACCTGATGAAGGAAACTTATTTAGGTTCCGAAAGGTTTTCTGAAAGAAACTCAAAACGATGTCCAAAATAATGCGTCATGTTTCGTCACCAACACGATAAGATTGGGTCCAGAGATCGAATCTCTAACAGGTCAGAGTAAGAAAACTTATTACCTGATGAAGGAAACTTATTTAGGTTCCGAAAGGTTTTCTGAAAGAAACTCAAAACGATGTCCAAAATAATGCGTCATGTTTCGTCACCAACACGATAAGATTGGGTCCAGAGATCGAATCTCTAACAGGTCAGAGTAAGAAAACTTATTACCTGATGAAGGAAACTTATTTAGGTTCCGAAAAGTTTTCTGAAAGAAACTCAAAACGATGTCCAAAATAATGCGTCATGTTTCGTCACCAACACGATAAGATTGGGTCCAGAGATCGAATCTCTAACAGGTCAGAGTAAGAAAACTTATTACCTGATGAAGGAAACTTATTTAGGTTCCGAAAAGTTTTCTGAAAGAAACTCAAAACGATGTCCAAAATAATGCGTCATGTTTCGTCACCAACACGATAAGATTGGGTCCAGAGATCGAATCTCTAACAGGTCAGAGTAAGAAAACTTATTACCTGATGAAGGAAACATATTTAGGTTCCGAAAAGTTTTCTGAAAGAAACTCAAAACGATGTCCAAAATAATGCGTCATGTTTCGTCACCAACACGATAAGATTGGGTCCAGAGATCGAATCTCTAACAGGTCAGAGTAAGAAAACTTATTACCTGATGAAGGAAACTTATTTAGGTTCCGAAAAGTTTTCTGAAAGAAACTCAAAACGATGTCCAAAATAATGCGTCATGTTACGTCACCAACACGATAAGATTGGGTCCAGAGATCGAATCTCTAACAGGTCAGAGTAAGAAAACTTATTACCTGATGAAGGAAACTTATTTAGGTTCCGAAAAGTTTTCTGAAAGAAACTCAAAACGATGTCCAAAATAATGCGTCATGTTTCGTCACCAACACGATAAGATTGGGTCCAGAGATCGAATCTCTAACAGGTCAGAGTAAGAAAACTTATTACCTGATGAAGGAAACTTATTTAGGTTCCGAAAAGTTTTCTGAAAGAAACTCAAAACGATGTCCAAAATAATGCGTCATGTTTCGTCACCAACACGATAAGATTGGGTCCAGAGATCGAATCTCTAACAGGTCAGAGTAAGAAAACTTTGTACCTGATGAAGGAAACATATTTAGGTTCCGAAAAGTTTTCTGAAAGAAACTCAAAACGATGTCCAAAATAATGCGTCATGTTTCGTCACCAACACAATAAGATTGGGTCCAGAGATCGAATCTCTAACAGGTCAGAGTAAGAAAACTTATTACCTGATGAAGGAAACTTATTTAGGTTCCGAAAAGTTTTCTGAAAGAAACTCAAAACGATGTCCAAAATAATGCGTCATGTTACGTCACCAACACGATAAGATTGGGTCCAGAGATCGAATCTCTAACAGGTCAGAGTAAGAAAACTTATTACCTGATGAAGGAAACTTATTTAGGTTCCGAAAAGTTTTCTGAAAGAAACTCAAAACGATGTCCAAAATAATGCGTCATGTTTCGTCACCAAACCATCGTCATACACACTTAAATATGTTATAATTACGATGGCATTGCCAAGTTATGACGTTTTCACGTTTATCTGCCGTGCAGTAAGCCACTGCGTGCTTCCAGCACGACAGCCATCCATGTTTCACGTGTGAATAACACTTCATGTATGACAACTGAGAAGTGTGCAGAGCTAACGGGAAGCAACTCAGCCACTACATGGCACGGAACTAGTTTTCTACACATAATTTCTTAACGGCATGATACAAAAACATTTCCCGTTAACTCACCAAAAAACCATTTCCTTTACCCAGATATACAGGGCATACACAAAAGAATGGTGCGGTATCAAAAGTGAATAAAAACAAACCGCACCATTCTTTTGTGTATACCCTGTATATACCACCAATGGACCTACTGTACCAGCTCCAGGTGACAGACGAAAGAATATGGAGTATTGGCTGGCGGGATGATAGTGACTTAGAAAACAAGTAGTACTCGGAACACAAATCCCGCGTGGAACGGCATGGGATCAATCCCTGGCCTCGGTAGTAAAAAACCGCTAACCACCTGGTGGTTACTATACGTACCACCCGCTCTAACTTGAATATCGGGATTTTAACGACGGTGTAGTCAATATTACGATCTTCTTGGATGTGACGCCGTGTAGTTAGGCACATAGATGCCAACGTTTCGGAGGAACCTGCTGTATTCTTCTTCAAGGCATCTCCATTCACCGACATACGTTCATTGAGTGCTGTTTAATTAAGCACGGGGATAACCTAGCCTTCACAACATAACTACCGAATGCGTATCAGTGTATTTATTAAAGTCATATCTCATTTCAATAAAACACCGCGTTGCTAGATCTGGTATGCGAGATAAGATAACCTCACTGATAAATGAGTGTTAAAACACCAACTTATGAATTTCACAACACCCCACAGAGACGTCAAGTTTAAAATAGCATTTCTGATATCATACAAACTATATTGTAGGGAATTTTGTACCGTGTATTAGCGGCAACTGTTGTCGACCCTGCCTGAAAACAGAAACAGCTATTTCAACCGAAACGTCGGCAAAACATTCCACTGCATCACGGTAAAAAAAAAAAAAGCAGGTTCACTGGAACTTGCAGGGTGAGTTACTGTACTGTGTTTTTGTTTTAACCTGTCGTAATGTTAACAGTACGTTACAACTGCAGTAACATTACGAAACCACATTTTTATAGCTGTTTTATAAACACACGTTCAATGTGATTCTTACAACAAACAGCCATTATTTCCCTAAACAGAATTAAACCTTTTTGTTTCTAATGGACACGGATTGTGTTCTCTGTGAGGCAGGAAATTAATTTTGGTAGTTTAAACGAACGTTGGTCTTAAAATGATTATCAGTTATATTTTATACGGTTTACACTTATGACGTGCGAACACCGTTAACGCTTAGATAATTTAAAATATATTGTCACAAATATACACAACTGGAACTG
This sequence comes from Reticulitermes speratus, assembly GCA_021186555.1. Classification (NCBI taxonomy): domain Eukaryota; kingdom Metazoa; phylum Arthropoda; class Insecta; order Blattodea; family Rhinotermitidae; genus Reticulitermes; species Reticulitermes speratus. Next base: position 4,154,360 of record JAJKFL010000427.1, read on the forward strand.
CTTGGTACAAATACTGTACGTCTCACATAGAAAGACGTTTTACAGCACCGAAGCGTGTAGCAAGAAGAAGGAAAGTGGAGACATCCCGGGCCGAAGCCTTTGTTAAGTCCCTTTGCAGTATCACTGTTATGCAGGTTCCGTGCGATGGTCATTAGCCTGAACTCGAAGGAAAATATTATTAACTCGCTTCTGTATCGCTGTTTTGTATAACATTGTGAAGGAAAGGTGATTTGAGGCAAGGGGGAGGTGATATTTTTATCTGAATACACACAATTTTAAACCCTAGCGAAATATCCTCAGAAAAAATTTCAATGCAAAATTCTGACAAATCCCGTCTGTATACAGCACCCGCAGATAACCTTCCCACTTATCTATTCTTACGTAATATGGCTCCTGAGGGGCAGATGACGTCACGAAGTCACTCAACATGCGAGCTGTGAGCTTCAGAAATTCTCGCAATAGAGGCTTATATAATAATAATAATAATAATAAATAATAATAAAACAAAATTGATACCAGTAATAATAGTGGCAACTGGAACCATCTCAAAATCATTCACAAAATACCTCAACAACATACCTCCAAAGCACGACATCAAGGAACTACAGCAAACAGCCATACTGGGCACTGCGCACATATTTCGGAACGTACTAATGTAAATTTTAAAGAACGCCACCCCTTTGTGTTGTTAATAGTAGAAAAATTAAATCAGTATATGTCTAAACACAACTAAACTCTATTTCATTCAACAATTAAACCAACAATGCACTTTATTTCTCAGTTATGTTCATTAACCCCTGTGTTCTTGGTATTGATACTTCTTTCATTATTGCCGTTCGACTTTGATATCGATGTATTTCGGTGACAGTTGTTCTATTTTACAGATATTATTGAACCAAATGGACGCGTTTGTTTTAATCAGTTTTCTCTTGATGTTACGATATTTTTTTTTTATTTTTCCAAAAACAAACCCTAATTTACATGTGTATATTAGGGTTAAAGTTTAACCAAGTACATATAATAACAATATTGTTACTTACAATTTTCTATTGATATGGTGTATAAAATTAATGAAATGTTTTTGACAACAGTTTCTAATGTTACGATATTGGTATACAGATTTAGCCTGTTTGGCAATAATAAATTAAGGGTTAATGAACATAACTGAGAAATAAAGTGCATTTGTTGGTTTAATTGTTGAATGTTATCAAAATGCACGGTGAACACAACGTAAACTCTATTTATTACACGTAACTACATGTTTCGACTCATCTCAGGTCATACATTATGTATATTTATTGCTTAATATGCTTTAAATACCAACTGTGAACCTGAAGATGACCTGAGATAAGTCGAAACATTTAGTTCTATACAATAACTACAATTCAGTTGTGTTTAGACACATCCTGATTTAATTTTACCACTAATGTTAAAGTACAAATCATTCAACATTGGAAATAACTTACATGTACAACAATTTGTAACCACAGAATGGCTGCAACACTGTATACCACAGAGATATATTTTGAAATATACCGACAACAACAACAATTCTTCAGAAATACCTGATTTCGACAAAGGAACACCACTGTTTTGTTCATTACAGTGTTATTTCTTCTGATTTTATTTTAACTTTGTCCTGCAGACGTAAGCTAAATATTGAAAACACAAAGTACTTGTATGTAATGGTAATATCGCTATGTGACGTGAAATTCTTTTCGTTTTTAGACACAGAATTTGGAGCCTAAAAGTAATTCAGTGTTTGTTTCTCGTGCTGTGTTTCGTCGACGAGAAAGTGCTGACGGTCTGTATTGATACCGTCGCTTACTGATACCATACGGTGTAGTTACGACTTACAATTTATCGTTTTCTTCCAATTCACTGAAAGACAAACCGCCATGACAACACGCAATGCCATACTTTAGATAATTCTACACTATTTTAAAAATCTATTTACTAGCCTTGATTTCAGGCTTCCGCCACGATGTTGATGATATCTGCGGTCTTCTGGGGTATTACGCGGCGTCGTGTGGTAATTGTTTACCGACGTTTCGGTACAACCTATCGGTCCCATCTTCAAGGGTCAAGACGTCCAAGAAGATTTATTTCTATCCTGTTGCAATTAACCTTCCTCGAAGAGTTTTAATGATTTTGTAACACCTGATGATGGCCAAGCAGGCCGAACATGTAGTATTAAAAATAAAATGTCTGAAAAAATGGAGTTATCGACGGTTACGTCACAACGGAGTGAACAGCCTACTTGTCCAAATTTCTGATTCGTGATAGAAGTAAAAAAGGTAAGTAATATGGCCACAGGAAAATAGTACAACATTTAGTGCCAGATTTCAATGTGATTACAACGATCCGAGTAGGAAAGTAGGCCTTCCTACTCGGACTCTTGACCCGTGAGGATGGGACCGATACGTTGTCCCGAAACGTCGGTAAACAATTACCACACGACGCCGCGTAATAACCCAAAAGACCGCAGATTTTACCCAGTTACTACCTCACAGTACACACAGTCTTCATTACAAAACACCAACCGGTTAATGCTGTTTAGGAAGTATTTAGGGAAATAATCACTGTTTATTGTGACAATTAAATATAAGCTGTAAATACAAACACGATTTTAACGCAGTGTTTTTAAGTTCAAAGTATGGGAAGATTCAGTTTGTGAGGCACGAATTGAATTTTTTAAACATAATATTTGGTATAATTTTAGTTTTCAAAGGTCAAAGGGTCCAGTACCGCATAGACTGTAGTAACAACATTTATGGACAGGTCCATGAGCGTAATGGATCCAGCAAAGAGATCCGAAATCAGAATAACGTAACGTAACATGGGTAAAAAAAAGTGAAAGTGGACTACACCAGTTTGATTTTGCAATCGAAAACAGTTTAAGCTTACAAGTTCAAGATTGCCCTGCCAGTGTCCCATTAACCTTGAACCGAAGGACATCGAACGAACCGGCCGCCAAACTTTGTGAGTATGCCGATAGGAATCTCGACATGGTCTTGGCGTTCTTTACGTCACTTCAGACGATGTTCTAGGGCGCAGACACGGTCTAGAGACTGTCTTGTGAGACTTACAGGTCTCATAATATTAAGAAACGTACAAATAAAGGAACAAAATCCGGGTGTGAAGCTGACCACACTGACCATCTAGGGCCTATGTTAAGAACGTGTGGAGCTATACTTTTATTTCCATATACGCCTTCATTCCGATTTGCTAAAACACAGGGATGATTTCACGTTTCATAACAATTTTGATAGCCATATTTCAGGTTACCAAACTAAACTTGCAACCAACTTGTTCATATTAATTACGTCATAAACAGGCGACTAAGGTTTAATTCTTAGAAATTCATGTAACACCAACAAAAGCACTATTCTATATTTGTTCCTATTATCTTTTTTACATAGCTGCTACATGTTTCGGCGTTATATCACGCCATCTTCAGGGAGCTGACACCAAAGTTTATATAAAACTTACCGCAATAAAATGGGTCACGATGTTCGTATTACGCCCATTTTGACCTATTTTATTGTTGTACGTTTTTATAGAAACTTTGGTGTCAGCTCCCTGAAGATGGCGTGATATAACGCCGAAACATGTAGGAGCTATGTAAAAAAGATAATAGGAATAAATATAGAATAGTGCATTTTATGGTGTTACATGACTTTCTAAATTTGTCACAATGCACGGAATAAACAATGCAACAATTTTCCTTTGTTTAACATGACTAAATATAACAACAATAAAACACTAAGACGCTATATAAACAATGTTTCTGAGCGAGTTACGTCGTTTGCATCACTGAGAGGCTTAAGCATAACAAATATACATACTGCAGCTGAATTTATCCTTTCGCCCGTTGATGCGTGCAGTGACGGTAATTCGCACAAAACGCACTCTGACGTCACTAACCCACTGCCGTTCCACTGGTTCACAGAAATCTTTCACAAATCTCCAAAACTTAAACTGAACTTGCTAACCATCACTTCGACAAATCACCTTTACAAGACGAACGACCGGCAAACACTAAGAGTGTATCGCAGACTTCACACTCAGTGTCGTAACAAGTCGCAACTCTAACCAATGAGAATGCATTACTGAGTAAGAGAGGGGGAATGCAGGAGAGGAGTGGGGAGGTATGAAACAACCTCGGCACGAGAGAGGCGGGTATGAACACGTCATGAAAACATCTTTACTGCAGTGGTTATCAACCTGGGGTACGCGTAACCCTGGGGGTACGCGAAGACATCTCAGGGGGTACGTAAAATTAAAAAGAAAATAAATATAATATTTCATGATAAACACTGAATAATCAGGGCCAGATTTAGGGTTAGCCACAAGAGACCCGGACGTAAGGACAAGCGATTTGGGAGCGCCATTTCTCTCTCTCTCTCTCTCTCTCTCTCTCTCTCTCTCTCCTTTATGCGATTCTTATCTGGGCGGCTAGTTTCATTTTATTCCACACAGTGCATATAATTTTGCTTTGCTAAAATACCTTTGTTCCTTTATTAATTTTTATATGATAGGCAATAATATATTTGTTATTTAATAGCTTGACTCTCCTTTTTCTCATTTAAAACTTATTATTTAATACATTATTTTGGATGTAATTTATTTAACTTATTTTAGATGTAGATTATAGACTGTGTATAACTTGAATTATGCACCAACAACTTTGGGGGTACAAAATTGAAGATAAATTATATGTGGGGGTACGCGAACAAAAAAGGTTGAATACCACTGCTTTACTGTACATGATAGGGAGGTGGAGGGCGGCGGACAAAGAAACGTAACTCACTGTGCGACGCCGTGTAGTGTACAGACGTTTCGGAGGAACCTACCGCCGTATTTCGCGGAGAAAAAAGTGGATGCCTAAGGTTCCTTCGAAATGTTGGTATGTTGAACCATAGTATGTGGCGTCATCAGATAAGACAGTGATCATCACAAATCAATGCCATACACTGCTTCTGGCAGTTAGGTCATTCTTTATATGCGTGTAACAAGCCTCGTTAGTAAGGTCTGTTTCTATTACGTCACGTCAATTACATTTGATTGGTAGGCAAGGACAACGCTACTTTAAAAACACAGTACAGCTGTGTCTATGCCCTGTGATTCAACTGGAAAGGCTTTGTTTTGGGCCACGTGGGTCTGTGATATCGTAGCAGAAAACACTAGTTCCCCAGTACAAGCCATTAGTAATGTTCCTTTTTCTACCGGCCACCTCAACAAGGCTTTCCTGGCTTACTGTCTTCGTACCAATGCTCAGATGGTGCCCTACACCAGTGGTATTCAACCTGGGGTACGCGTACCCCGGGGTACGCGAAGATATCTCAGGGGGTACGTAAAATTAAAAACAAATAAATATATAATTTCATGATAAATACTGAATCATCAGGGCCAGATTTAGGGTTAGCCACAAGAGACCCGGACGTAACGACATGCGATTTGGGAGCGCCATTTTTTTCTCTCTCTCTCTCTCCTTTATGCGATTCTTATCTGGGCGGCTAGTTTCATTTTATTCCACACAGTGCATATAATTTTGCTTTGCTAAAATACCTTTGTTCCTTTATTAATTTTTATATGATAGGCAATAATATATTTGTTATTTAATAGCTTGACTCTCCTTTTTTTCTTTTCAAACTCATTATTTAATACATTATTTTGGATGTAATTTATTTGACTTATTTTAGATGTAGATTATAGACTATATATAACTTGAATTATGCACCAACAACTTTGGGGGTACAAAGTTGAAGAGAAGTTATATGTGGGGGTACGCGAACAAAAAAGGTTGAATACCGCTGCTTTAGAAGATAAGGCGTAAGGCTGCACAGATAAGACCATCTATTATGACTTCACTTATGCAAGTCGTATAAAGAACATATAACCTGACATGACGTCATCAACGACATTACATATCAAAAACACTGCAAGTTCGTCCGAAACATCAGTACCTACCCACACGGCGTCATATATAAAAGATCGTAATCACGACGCAAGACATTTACCACTGTACCAGCATGATCCACGTCCATATGGTGCAGAATGTGAAACAAGAAAATCACTCACGGCATTTGATGAATGATATTCCAAAAAAAAAAAAAAAAAAAAAACCCGGACATGTCACAACCATACAGTGTGCGCTCTCAGTTTCAGCAATACTCTAACAAAATTGATTAGCTACCGTTCCACATCAGTGGTGCACAAGTTTAGTGTAAGGTCCAGTTGAGCTGTTTCCTGGGGGCAGATTCATCACTCAGAGACATGTAATACGTCTTTAGCAGCTTTGTTCTGTACTAACAAATACGAAGAAGTTACTGCTGTTCGTGTTCCTTCATTTACTTTCAACCCCCTTGGCGTACTCTGACAGTTCAGGCGGTCAGCAGGCGGCGTCTCGTTACGGAGGCCCGGGTTCGATCCTAGGCCAGTCCAGGTGGGGTCTGTGGTAGACATAATAACACTGGGACAGATTTTTATGTGGGTGTAGCCACAACGAGTCAAAACACTTTGGATAAGAGAAAAAAACTCTAGCTCCTGTCGGGAATCGAACCATGACTGCTTGGTCCTCCACTCCGTAGCCTAGTCACTATACCGACTGAGCTATCCCGGATCCCGAAAACACACTTATCGACTGAAAAATAAGAGTTAATGCTGGTCAGTGCAAATAACCTAACTCCATGGAGAAGAGTCCTTCTTGAGAAGCTAACAGGTCGTCAGCTAGTAAAAAAAAACCCCGAAGGTTCATTACCGCATTCAAAACAGCCCGCCGCCTGTCCCTATCCTGAGCCATATCAATCCAGACCACGCAATCCCATCCCACTTCTTGAAGATCCATTTTAATGTTATCCTCCCATCTAAGCCTGGGTCTTCCAAGTGGTCTCATTCCCTCAGGTCTCCCCACCTAAATCCTGTATGCACCTCTCCCCTCCCCCATACGTGCTACATGCCCCGCCCACCTCATTCTATATGGTTGCTTATTATAAGAACCACAGGAAACATACAAATAAACACACTGTGTGGGCAGAACGCGGAGTTATTTTAGAGTAAAAGCAGGAGTTAACTGCTGTATTTTAACTGGTTAGGTACACGGACATGTCGGCTCAGAAAACGATCAGCGGTCCCCAAACTGATTACCGCTCATTTCCGCTGTTTTCTATAGTTCTGCTGAATGCTGAGACAATACCTTGATGCAGACATCTTACTTATTCGAACAAAATTCTATGCTTTATTGTCGTGGTTACGTCCTTCTTCTTCAATGGCGTGACGGCCCGAATCTGGCCTGACCTCTCCAACAGTTCACCTCCACATATTCCTGTCCTCTGATAGTCCCCTACATCCTCTTATACGCAGCAGCAACGAGGAGTCCCTCCTGATGTCTTCCCATCTCAGTCGTGGTCTTCCCACAGGTCTTCTTACATGAAATTGGTTACTTCATTTGTTTTTTCAACTAAGTATACATTACAACGCCGATCCCAGTGGCCGTGTGGTGTAAGGCGTGGGTCTACGGCCGCTCGCTTACTGGGATTGCGGGTTCGAATCCCGCCTAGGGCATGGATATCTGTCTGTTGTGAGTGTTGTGTGTTGTCAGGTAGAGGTCTCTGCGACGGGCTGGTCACTCGTCCAGAGGATTCCTACCGAGTGTGGTGTGTCTAAAAGTGTGATCGTGAAGCCTCGAAAAATGAGGCGGCCTAGGCCCCCAAGGGGCTGTCGAGCCATTGGAAAAAAAAAAAACCATTACAACAACTAGAAGTATTCATGTCAGTTGTCTTCAGCGCGTGTGACCATGGTGTGCCGGGGTCCTTGAAGTTACGTTGCGATTACGTGATAGTATTTTCAGAATTTGCAATAAATGCAAGAGTAGCGTGACTAGCACACGCCTGTTGCTACAAGGCTATGTAGGCGCAATTACAGCAGTTTCCAACGTCTGACTCACGCATACTCCAGAGCTCGTCGTATCATAAAACTAGTTCTGATTGAGTTCATCGAATGCCGTCTCATGTTAAAACTGAAAGAAAGATCGGGTTCTAAGAAATGACACGACAGAAGGTGCAAATGCGGTTCGTTTTCAGTAGTCGAGATGGAATCTGTGATACAGGATGTGGCAGAATTCAGCGGGGTGGCTGTTTGCCAGTTCAATAAAATAACTGCTAAGATAGAAAAGAAAAACGGGTGGTGGCTGTAGTGGGGAGAAATATGTCCGCAGATGGAAGGTTACGGTAATGCGGGTGGTATATCAGTTTATAAATTTGTCCGGGGACCGAATCCCGGTGGGGGTGAGATTTTCCGCAGCCGTCCAAGTCGGCCCTGGGGCCCACCCAGCCTCCTATACAATAGGTACCGGGTCTCTTTCCCGGGGGTAAAGCGACCGGGGCGTGGAGTTGACCACCCACCCTCATCTAGTGCCAGGGTTAAAGAAAGAGTACAGCTATACCTCTATACTCCCCCTCTGAGCCTTCATGGCCTGTTCTAGGGAGACCTTTACTTTACTTTATGAATTTGAAAAGTATTGGGAATTCACATTAATAAAGTCAATACAATATTGCAATAAACACGGCGCTCCCCTTTAAGCAAGTTATGAGTTAGTTTTTTGATTAGCGTTCTGGCTCGAATATCGGAAGGCCAGAGTTAACACATCGCGTTGGCCTGTCCACCGCCAGAGATCCTGTACAAGGTCTGGCGGTCGTTCAGTTACCAGTTAACACATCGCGTTGGCCTGTCCACCGCCAGAGATCCTGTACAAGGTCTGGCGGTAGTTCAGTTACCAGTTAACACATTACGTTGGCCTGTCCACCGCCAGAGATCCTGTACAAGGTCTGGCGGTAGTTCAGTTACCAGTTAACACATCGCGTTGGCCTGTCCACCGCCAGAGATCCTGTACAAGGTCTGGCGGTCGTTCAGTTACCAGTTAACACATCGCGTTGGCCTGTCCACCGCCAGAGATCCTGTACAAGGTCTGGCGGTAGTTCAGTTACCAGTTAACACATCACGTTGGCCTGTCCACCGCCAGAGATCCTGTACAAGGTCTGGCGGTCGTTCAGTTACCAGTTAACACATCGCGTTGGCCTGTCCACCGCCAGAGATCCTGTACAAGGCCTGGCGGTCGTTCAGTTACCAGTTAACACATCGCGTTGGCCTGTCCACCGCCAGAGATCCTGTACAAGGTCTGGCGGTCGTTCAGTTACCAGTTAACAAATCGCGTTGGCCTGTCCACCGCCAGAGATCCTGTACAAGGACTGGCGGTCGTTCAGTTACCAGTTAACACATCGCGTTGGCCTGTCCACCGCCAGAGATCCTTTACAAGGACTGGCGGTCGTTCAGTTACCAGTTAACACATCACGTTGGCCTGTCCACCGCCAGAGATCCTGTACAAGGTCTGGCGGTCGTTCAGTTACCAGTTAACACATCGCGTTGGCCTGTCCACCGCCAGAGATCCTGTACAAGGTCTGGCGGTCGTTCAGTTACCAGTTAACACATCACGTTGGCCTGTCCACCGCCAGAGATCCTGTACAAGGTCTGGCGGTAGTTCAGTTACCAGTTAACACATCGCGTTGGCCTGTCCACGGCCAGAGATCCTGTACAAGGACTGGCGGTCGTTCAGTTACCAGTTAACACATCGCGTTGGCCTGTCCACGGCCAGAGATCCTGTACAAGGTCTGGCGGTCGTTCAGTTACCAGTTAACACATCGCGTTGGCCTGTCCACCGCCAGAGATCCTTTACAAGGACTGGCGGTCGTTCAGTTACCAGTTAACACATCACGTTGGCCTGTCCACCGCCAGAGATCCTGTACAAGGTCTGGCGGTCGTTCAGTTACCAGTTAACACATCGCGTTGGCCTGTCCACCGCCAGAGATCCTGTACAAGGTCTGGCGGTCGTTCAGTTACCAGTTAACACATCACGTTGGCCTGTCCACCGCCAGAGATCCTGTACAAGGTCTGGCGGTAGTTCAGTTACCAGTTAACACATCGCGTTGGCCTGTCCACCGCCAGAGATCCTGTACAAGGACTGGCGGTCGTTCAGTTACCAGTTAACACATCGCGTTGGCCTGTCCACGGCCAGAGATCCTGTACAAGGTCTGGCGGTCGTTCAGTTACCAGTTAACACATCGCGTTGGCCTGTCCACGGCCAGAGATCCTGTACAAGGACTGGCGGTCGTTCAGTTACCAGTTAACACATCGCGTTGGCCTGTCCACGGCCAGAGATCCTGTACAAGGTCTGGCGGTAGTTCAGTTACCAGTTAACACATCGCGTTGGCCTGTCCACGGCCAGAGATCCTGTACAAGGACTGGCGGTCGTTCAGTTACCAGTTAACACATCGCGTTGGCCTGTCCACGGCCAGAGATCCTGTACAAGGACTGGCGGTCGTTCAGTTACCAGTTAACACATCGCGTTGGCCTGTCCACGGCCAGAGATCCTGTACAAGGTCTGGCGGTAGTTCAGTTACCAGTTAACACATCGCGTTGGCCTGTCCACGGCCAGAGATCCTGTACAAGGACTGGCGGTCGTTCAGTTACCAGTTAACACATCGCGTTGGCCTGTCCACGGCCAGAGATCCTGTACAAGGTCTGGCGGTCGTTCAGTTACCCGTTCAATTTCGGAAACGCTGTTTACTTGAGTTATTTAATCTTCTCAGAGCAGTGGACGTTTGAAATCATTGGGTTATGACGCCGTGTAGTCTGATAGGTGATTACCAAAGCCTCGGAGAAACATAATGTACTTTCAGCCTGAAAATGGCAGAAACAGGCTCCTCTGAGCCATTGACAATCACTTACAAAACAACACGGCGACACCTATAATAACAACATCTAAATTGAAAAGAAAATATTTCCCTTGGCCTCCGCTTGAGGCAGGACTGTCAATTTCAACGTTTCGTTTCTTATTTATACACGTTTCTTATGATCCGCTGATCTCCGAAAGAACTTAGCAAGCATTAAGCATTAGTAAGCACAATTTTAGGCCGATCCCAGTGGCCGTGCGGTCTAAGGCGTGGGTCTTCGGTCGCTCGCTTACTAGGATCGTAGGTTCGAATCCCGCCTGGGGCATGGATGTTTGTCTCTTGTGAGTGTTGTGTGTTGTTGTCAGGTAGAGGCCTCTGCGACGAGCCGATCCCTCGTCCAGAGGAGTCCTACCGACTGTGGTGTGTCTCTCAGTGTGATCAAAAGGAATTAAAACCTCGACACTGAAATGGGAAACCGGAGTAGGTAGAAAAGGACGACTAAAAAAAAAGTACAATTTAAAATGTTTATTAAGATTCTGTAATTTATATTGATTAAAGATTTTACTGTTTGTACTTTCGAACTGTTAGCAAGAGTAGAACTAGCAAACAGAAATCCAGCAGCTGTTTCAGTCCGTTTCTTGAACCACACTATCCACCAGAGTTCATAACTAAACCTCAGGAACGTTCAATGCCGATTATCCTGAGACGGTTCATCCTCTTCCTCACAGTACGTTTCTCCTAGACAACCAGCTTAATGTTATCCTTCCATCTACCAAATCTATCAAGTAACACTGTTTACAAACCAACAAAATGCACTACACTTTCACTTTTATTATTTATTCATCAACCCCTACAGACGTTTCGGTGAGACCAATATAAAATCTGTCAAGTAACAGTTCTCCAAGAAGTTTCCCAACTCAAATTTTATATCCATTCCTTGATTCACTCAGCCTGGGCTACATTCCCAGGTCACCGCAGCCTGCGAGATTTTACTGTCCTAAGAACAGCAAAGGACGTGAGCTAAGTGACTGAAGGACAGACAGACAGACAGACAGACTGACTGACTGACGGTTAACTAACCCCATGAAGCATGTCATTCTTAAGAAGCTAACAGTTCCTAAGTTAGTCAAGAAATCCCCCCCCCTCCAATTTTATTCAAAAAGTGTGTTCATTAGTGTTTACACAACAGCCGCCACTTGTCCCTGTCTTGAACCAGAAGAATTCAGCCGACGACCACCCATCCCCTTTAAGATCCATTCTAATATTATCCTCGAACTTACGGCCAGTCTTCCAAGAAGTATCTTTCCATCAGGTTTCCCCACAGAAACCCTGTATGCATTTCTCTTCTCCCCCATACGTGCTACATGCCCCACCCATCCCCTTTAAGATCCATTCTAATATTATCCTCGAACTTACGGCCAGTCTTCCAAGAAGTATCTTTCCATCAGGTTTCCCCACAGAAACCCTGTATGCATTTCTCTTCTCCCCCATACGTGCTACATGCCCCACCCATCCCCTTTAAGATCCATGCTAATATTATCCTCGAACTGACGGCCAGTCTTCCAAGAAGTATCTTTCCATCAGGTTTCCCCACAGAAACCCTGTATACATTTCTCTTCTCCCCATACGTGCTACATGCCCCACCCATCTCATACTCCTTGTAATCTTCTTCTTCTACAGGCACTACAACCTCAACCTCTGTAGGTTTTGGCCTTCTCAACTATGTCCTTCCATTTCTTCCTATCCTGGATGCAGTTTCTCCAGTTTTTGACATTTTGAATCCTCAAGTCTGCCATAACATCATCTTCCCATCTATTCTTCGGTCTTCCACGCATTCGTATAGATATAGGCTTCCAGTTATAGATTATTTTAACCAATCTGTCATTTTCCATTCTGTACAAATGCCCAAACTACCCTAATCTTTGTGTTTTAATATGATTTACTATATTCTTATACTTATTAGTTTATTAAGCTCTTCATTTGTTTTAATTCTCCATGAGCCATCCATGTTTTTACTTGGTCCAAAAATCCTTCTTAGTATCTTCCTTTCATATATAAGCAATTTTTGCTTCATTGCTTCTTTCAGGACCCATGTTTCAGAGCCATAGGTAACTACCGATCTTATAACCGTTCTATAGAAATGTAATTTTACACTCTTTACGATTAATTTACTTTTAAATAAGGTTTGGTTTGCATAATATGCTTTGTTACCTTGGATTATCCTTGTTTTGGTCTCTTCTTCTATTGTATTATCTCCGTTTACGATTGATCCAAGGTATTTATATGATCTCTTTTGCTCTAGACATGTACCGTTACAGTTACGTTGTTACTTTGTGTGTTACTCCTTGTAATCACCCAAATAATATTCTACTAGGAACACAAATCATGAGCGGACCCGCAAACCACTATGCATCTCTGTTCTTTAACACATAATATACTCAAATTTTGTACGTGGACTATGCAGACGAATCAACGGCAGAAGCACAGTCGTTATTTCACTGCGTTATTGGACTGGTTCGGATATATTACAAAAATTACCGAAGCGTATGCGCTTATAGGTGTACCAGAGCCTGGAAATTAGTGACACCGCGGCGATGATAGATCGATGGAGCTGTGTTTCTCCGACCCGGCGATGTGTTTACATCCATCTCACTCACTGCTGACATCTTTCCATCTGTCGAACCTCAGATCAGTACAGAACACATTAAACAACTCCCTGTAACATACCCCATACATTCAACGCCAATACATGTCAGCCTATACCGCGATTCTTGCCGTGGTTCTGGTCTTGAAAAACGAATCGTAACGCGCTGGTAAATTGAAACACTTTACACTTCCCTCAAACACCTTGTGTTTGGCGGGGGGGGGGGGGGGGAGGGAGGGGGTACGTTTCTGAGTGGATACGTTTCAATACTACACTTGGGAACTGTGATTACATTCTTGGGAATTTAGAAATAACAGAAATAACAGCATGCTGCACAGTCCTTTTTGAGAAGCTAACAGTTACTCAGCTAGTCAAAAAAATTCCCAGAATTTTATGGAAACCGAAGGTTTATTACCGCGTTCACAGCGGTACACTATTTGTCTCTATCCTGAGCCAGATCAATCCGTCCCTTGCCCTCTCAACCGATTTCATTAAGATCCAATTTAATATTATACTCTCAAATAAGACAGGGTCTTATAAATGGTCTCTTTCCCTCAGGTTTCCCCACCAAAACCCTGCACGCTCCTCTCTCCCATACGTGCCACATGCCCTGCCCATCTCATTCTTTAATTTATCATCTGCATAATATTTGGTGCCGATCCCAGTGGCCGCGCGGTCTAAGGCGTGGGTCTACGGCCGCTCGCTTGCTGGGATTGTGGGTTCGAATCCCACCGGGGGCATGGATGTCTGTCTGTTGTGAGTGTTGTGTGTTGTCAGGTAGAGGTCTGTGCGACGGGCTGATCACTCGTCCAGAGGAGTCCTACCGACTGTGGTGTGTCTAAAGTGTGTAATCGTGAAGCGTCGAAATGAGGAGGCCTAGGCACCCGAAAAGGGGCTGTCGAGCCATATGAAAAAAATAATAATATTTGGTGAGGAGTACAGATCATATGGTTCTTCCTTATACAGTCTCCTTCACTCCCCTGTCACCTCGTCCCTCTTAGGCCCAAATATCTTCCTCAGCACCCAATTCCCAAATACCCTCAACCTACGTTATTCCTTTAATGTGAGACTAAATTCACGCTCATATAAAGGAACAGACAAAATTACAATTCTGTAAGGAATGTACTAACGTTTCAATAGAATAGGGAGCTGTGATACCTCAGTGTTGCAACTGGGTTATTGTCTGGAAGGCCGGGCATCTGGGCCCAATGCCTTATAGGAACAAGTCTGGAAGGCCGGGCATCTGGGCCCCATGCCTTATAGGAACAAGTCTGGAAGGCCGGGCATCTGGGCCCCATGCCTTATAGGAACAAGTCTGGAAGGCCGGGCATCTGGGCCCCATGCCTTATAGGAACAAGTCTGGAAGGCCGGGCATCTGGGCCCAATGCCTTACAGGAACAAGTCTGGAAGGCCGGGCATCTGGGCCCAATGCCTTATAGGAACAAGTCTGGAAGGCTGGGCATCTGGGCCCCATGCCTTACAGGAACAAGTCTGGAAGGCCGGGCATCTGGGCCCCATGCCTTATAGGAACAAGTCTGGAAGGCCGGGCATCTGGGCCCAATGCCTTATAGGAACAAGTCTGGAAGGCCGGGCATCTGGGCCCCATGCCTTATAGGAACAAGTCTGGAAGGCCGGGCATCTGGGCCCAATGCCTTATAGGAACAAGTCTGGAAGGCCGGGCATCTGGGCCCCATGCCTTATAGGAACAAGTCTGGAAGGCCGGGCATCTGGGCCCAATGCCTTATAGGAACAAGTCTGGAAGGCCGGGCATCTGGGCCCAATGCCTTATAGGAACAAGTCTGGAAGGCTGGGCATCTGGGCCCAATGCCTTATAGGAACAAGTCTGGAAGGCCGGGCATCTGGGCCCAATGCCTTATAGGAACAAGTCTGGAAGGCTGGGCATCTGGGCCCAATGCCTTATAGGAACAAGTCTGGAAGGCCGGGCATCTGGGCCCAATGCCTTATAGGAACAAGTCTGGAAGGCTGGGCATCTGGGCCCAATGCCTTATAGGAACAAGTCTGGAAGGCCGGGCATCTGGGCCCAATGCCTTATAGGAACAAGTCTGGAAGGCTGGGCATCTGGGCCCAATGCCTTATAGGAACAAGTCTGGAAGGCCGGGCATCTGGGCCCAATGCCTTATAGGAACAAGTCTGGAAGGCTGGGCATCTGGGCCCAATGCCTTATAGGAACAAGTCTGGAAGGCCGGGCATCTGGGCCCCATGCCTTATAGGAACAAGTCTGGAAGGCCGGGCATCTGGGCCCCATGCCTTACAGGAACAAAAAGTTCCTGTCCTCCACAGTAATCAGACAGGACTCTGAGGCCCACCCAGTCTATCCAGTTGAATACCGTGGGCCCTTTGCTCATGCATACGGCAGCCGGAGCATGAGGCTGATTACTCACATGCATCAAACGCCGAACTTAAGATGATTCAAGCTATACCTCCACTCCCATATACATTTTTTCAAGAAACTTGGTTAGGCATGGAAAAAATATTAGAGAAATAGCATAAATATATAAACACAGCGTTAAATAATGACATATTAAAATACTCGTACTTTATAGTGAATCTGTTTATTCAATAAAGTAGTTCAGGAAGCAGACATACTCTGTAATCAATCTGTTTATTCAATAAAGTAGTTCAGGAAGCAGACATACTCTGTAATCAATCTGTTTCTTCAGTAAAGTCATTCAGCAAACAGGCATACTCCAATATGTTTCTTCAATAAAGTAGTTCAGGAAGCAGACATACTCTGTAATCAATCTGTTTCTTCAATAAAGTAGTTCAGGAAGCAGACATACTCTGTAATCAATCTGTTTCTTCAATAAAGTAGTTCAGGAAGCAGACATACTCTGTAATCAATCTGTTTCTTCAATAAAGTAGTTCAGGAAGCAGACATACTCTGTAATCAATCTGTGTATTCAATAAAGTAGTTCAGGAAGCAGACATACTCTGTAATCAATCTGTTTCTTCAATAAAGTAGTTCAGGAAGCAGACATACTCTGTAATCAATCTGTTTCTTCAATAAAGTAGTTCAGGAAGCAGACATACTCTGTAATCAATCTGTTTCTTCAATAAAGTAGTTCAGGAAGCAGACATACTCTGTAATCAATCTGTTTATTCAATAAAGTAGTTCAGGAAGCAGACATACTCTGTAATCAATCTGTTTCTTCAATAAAGTAGTTCAGGAAGCAGACATACTCTGTAATCAATCTGTTTCTTCAATAAAGTAGTTCAGGAAGCAGACATACTCTGTAATCAATCTGTTTCTTCAATAAAGTAGTTCAGGAAGCAGACATACTCTGTAATCAATCTGTTTCTTCAGTAAAGTCATTCAGCAAACAGACATACTCCAATCTGTTTCTTCAGTAAAGTCATTCAGCAAACAGACATACTCCAATATGTTTCTTCAGTAAAGTCATTCAGCAAACAGACATACTCCAATCTGTTTCTTCAATAAAGTAGTTCAGGAAGCAGACATACTCTGTAATCAATCTGTTTCTTCAATAAAGTAGTTCAGGAAGCAGACATACTCTGTAATCAATCTGTTTCTTCAATAAAGTAGTTCAGGAAGCAGACATACTCTGTAATCAATCTGTTTCTTCAGTAAAGTCATTCAGCAAACAGGCATACTCCAATATGTTTCTTCATTAAAGTCATTCAGCAAACAGACATACTCCAATCTGTTTCTTCAATAAAGTAGTTCAGGAAGCAGACATACTCTGTAATCAATCTGTTTCTTCAATAAAGTAGTTCAGCAAACAGACATACTCCAATCTCTTTCTTCAGTAAAGCCACTGAAAAGCCCTGATGCATGTCCTTGCTACGCCTGGCACGCTAGCCAACCAGGAAAGCGGAAGCAACATGCTGATGAGTCATCAACAATAAACTTAACTACACACCACAAAACAAAACCACATTTCTTACTCACGTTCTGCCGTTCATTATCATTAAACCTATATTTAATGGCTTAAATGTATGACAAACGTAACCAATGATTTGAACATGACATGGTACAATGCGATAATGCAGCGAAACGGAATGTTTCCACCTTCATGTGTGCATGGAAGCCAACTGCAGCAAATAAGCTCCACTTACATTCTGAATTATCAATGAGAATAAAATATGTCTATGGCTTACAACTTTGAAATAAATTATTCATGTCACAACACATGCTCACCTATACAGGGTGGCTCAAAAAAACTGTCCTGACTCTGCAGTCAACATGTTAATTGAACTTTACTGACACAGTACCTATATTTATTGAATATCTGAAATGCTCAAAATGTGATATCTGCGCTCTTCTGGGATATTACGCGGCGTTGTGTGGTAATTGTTTACCGACGTTTCGGGACAACGTGTCGGTCCCATCTTTACGGGTCAAGAGTCCGAGTAGGAAAGAGACTCTTGACCCGTGAATATGGGACCGACACATTGTCCCGAAACGTCGGTAAACAATTACCACACGACGCCGCGTAATATCCCAGAAGAGCGCTGATTTCATCAACATCGCGGCGGAAGTCATAAATCGTGCTCAAAATATATTTCTTCTACACCCACTGCTTGTGTATTGCGTGTAATGAAACACATCAGAGAAGTCATCAAATTACGCAAAATG
This sequence comes from Reticulitermes speratus, assembly GCA_021186555.1. Lineage (NCBI taxonomy): Eukaryota > Metazoa > Arthropoda > Insecta > Blattodea > Rhinotermitidae > Reticulitermes > Reticulitermes speratus. Next base: position 4,172,352 of record JAJKFL010000427.1, read on the forward strand.
ATACAGACTATCGCAAGATCGCATCACGTGGATCCTTCCAGCTACACAATAATTTACGTGATACATAAATTCACGAAAAATGAGAGAAGCTTTGAACATTGGATGACATATAATCTGCAACGCTAAAGTAATCACAAATGCAGGCAATACTTCAGACTTTACTGTTATTTGGGTTGCATAACTGTAAGGCATCATCACTATATGCACTTTATAGGGAGAAACCTGGAAATGGACGAGTCGTGATTATGAAACACAAATAAGTCACGGGCCAGTGGAGAGGAAGAAGTACTTTAGTCCCCAGGCTGCCTTAAAGTTTACAGACTTCAAGTAAAGTGCGAGTTTCATCAAGTTGCAAGACAAAACAAGTTAGACACGCATGCAGCACACAATGCCTTACGACTGTATGTTGGGTGATGTCAGTCCGAGACTGCAAGCTGCGATCTTACGACTACGACGGTTGATTTGTGTTACTTCTTGGTGGTAATTTAGTGCTTAGTGTATGATATGACACCGCCCTACCAAGCAAGCCAGATAAAGCGTTATCTGTTCTAACGTGTCATTGCAATAAATCCAACACAGTACACAATATAATACAATACAATATAATATACAGTCGCCGATCCCAGTGGTCGTGCGGTCTAAGGAGTGGGTCTACGGCCGCTCGCTTACTGGGATTGTGGGTTCGAATCCCGCCGAGGGCTTGGATGTCTGTCTGTTGTGAGTGTTGTGTGTTGTTAGGTAGAGGTCTCTGTGACGGGCTTATCACTCGTCCAGAGGAGTCCTACCGAGTGTGGTGTGTCTAAAAAGTGTGTGATCGTGAAGCTTCGAAAAATAAGGCGGCCTTGGCCCCCAAGGGGCTGTCGAGCCAATGGAAAGAAATATATATATATAGTCTTTAGGCGGTTAGTCGCCGGCCTCCCACCGCGGAGGCCCGGGTTCGATCCCGGGTCAGTCCATGTGGGATTTGTGGTGGACAAACTGGAACTGGGACAGGTTTTTCCCCCGAGTACTTCGGTTTTCCCCTGTCAATCCACCGGTGCTCTATTACTTGGAAAAATAAAAAAAAAATGATCATCTTTCATCTTCATCACAGGGTTGCACAATAAGCTTTAAGGCTGCGGTGCTTCCGCAGCATCTGCTGCGGGGCCCTTCTCCACAAAAAAATATATATAGTCTTAAAATTTGTCCCTATATTATTCCAAGATTTTAGTATAAAGGAAATCTTATTTCTGTAAATATTTTGCCATGACGAAGTATAACTATGACCAGCAATGTACAAGCTTCTGTACCTTCCGCTGAAGACAGCCAGGATAGGCCGAAACATGTAGGGTCAAATTTTAATACTGTTTCACTGCATTTTATAGTGTATATACTGTAAATATTGTTAGACTTATTGTATGAAGTAGTTCAGAAGGTACACTGTCAAAATGTCCTATAAAGTTAATGTAAGTTGTATTTGGAAGGCGTGCATTAAGAATCTCGATCGAGACATCGACTATCCTGAGACTGAAACACCTTCCATTGTTCTGGGATATGACTCTGCGTCACTGGATAAATGACTCCAAGAAAGATGCTTCTTGGACATTCCGACCCTTGAAGATGAGATCACTACGTCGTATCGAAACGTTGTAAACTAAATACCTCGTCACGCGGCGCCATATCGAAGAAGAAAGCTCATCCACATCGTAGCGAAAACCTAAAAGCTTCCTCATCCTGAGGTTCTTCGCGGTTTTCATCAGTCCCCCCAGCAAATGTCCGGCATATTCCTTAAATTAGGTTAGGACCGTTTCCTTGGGACATCGTTTCAAATTCATTATTAACCAGTCGTTCCCTAAATACTATATGAGCTGCTGCAACGGCCGTCTTGCCGATCCCAGTGGCCGTGCGGTCTAAGGGTCAGGTAGAGGTCTCTGCGACGGGCTGATCACTCGTCCAGAGGAGTCCTACCGAGTGTGGTGTGTCTGAGTGTGATCGTGAAGCCCCCCCTAGGCCCCCAAGGGGCTGTCGAGCCATTGACAAAAAAAGTAACGGCCGTCTTATAACAAACAGAGACGCCAATTTGAAGTTCTCATAGCGGTGTTGCCGAATGTTCAAATTTCTGTGGATTCTAGACGCTGTTTTGCTGGGGCACTACTCCCCCAACGATACAGTGCCGCATCCCTGAGGACATGGGATCTTCAGATACCAAGATATTACTACAGTACTCTCCTGCAGAAACACCACAATATCTAAGTCGAAATGTTGGCACTTATGGTTGTGTTCAGGAATGCGAGGCAAAAATAGCTGTGTCCAGATGCGCAGTAATGACTGAGTGAGATCGCCAATGGGCTGACAATCGCATGATTAATTCGCTGGGCTGCTGTACGCTATTCCGAGTCCCTGGCCCACAATAAGCTTTAACAACGAGGCGCCTTGTCGCCGCAGTGCATATTCATTCACGTACAGGGTGAGCATAAATGATGTTCACCATCTTCGTCCCCTACTGTGGAGCAATCAGACAAGATATACCATCCGGACAGACAGACATTACACTACATTACTTAGATCTCAAGCAAAATGTCGCTAAGTACATTACGGAACGTTTTCAGACAAATTAAATGCGTCATACACGAAAAATATCACCCTTGCGTAACATCGTTTTAGTGACTTGAGTAGGTCGCACACTAGTTCTCTGCTAGGTACGTGCTACTGCACCATGGCGGTCATAGCAACCATTGTTACCGGGTTGTGTTCTCTGTAAGGTACATATTCTTGGTGAAAACCCCGTTTATATAATTTAAAGAGACTGTTCACTGTGAGGTACGACTGAGGCTGAAAAGAGTTACGCACAACAGAACCAGAAGGCAGCACTCCGGCAGATAGAATTAAGGCTTGTGTTGGTATAAAAACGAAAAAAAAAAAACACTTGGGTTCAAATAGGCCGTGGAGTAACGCGTGAATATATAAGGGACAAGGGGCCAGTACTTTTACATTCCAATGGATGGACAAGCCCAAGTATCGGTTAGTGGTACAGACACTTAAACCACATGTTTTATCAGTTTTAAAAAATCGTTAATTACACATGGAGTTAAACTGGCTAATAGACGCGGTTTTGCTACAACTGAAAATACTTTTTTCCATGATACTAACGACTGATTCGAAAATCTGATAGCTGACTTTAAAGTTCAAATGTTAGAATGTTGTACGTTGTCTGACTGTTTCACAGTGAAAGATGGCAACGGTAGCGAAAATTTGAGCTCACCCTGTAGATTAAGAAACAGTTCTTCATGCAGGACGACGGAAATAAAGGAAGTGGGAATGAACGCCCCAATTAACGGGCTGAGTCAGAGCATGAAGGAAAACTAATTAGTATTAAACACACAGAAATATATATATACCGCGCATGGCAACTAAAGTAGGCCTACTGTATTCATTCCTTTAACCCCTACATTCCTTGCCCCTCCAAGTCTTAACGACAGAAAGGGAGAGAGAGAGAGAGAGAGAGTTATGCGGGTATTTAACAAGCCGAGTACCGGACATCCATGCACAAACAGTTGAAAGACGCAGCAAAGTAACAACTTATCCCTGTGCCCAATTAAGCACATCACAAAGGCACACAGACGAAGCCAAGAGCGAAGACAGCTCCAGAATTTTTCTTAACGTCGGCAATAGCTGGAGCTGAGTGTACAGATTCACGCCCCCGGCCACTTTACCCCGAGGAAAGGGCTCTTGGTATAGATGTAATAAGTAGCTGGGTGGGCCTCACAGCCAGTGCGTAGGAAGAGTAAGAATCACTTGCTTCAGTCAGGAATCTAGAAGTGACTCATCGGTCACTATAGTGACTGAGCTACACCGGCTCCGTTTAAAGACGCAGTTCTTGGAAGAATTGCCTCTCTGTTATTCTGCATTACGAACGACAGCGGGAAGTCTGGAACAGTAGTTGACAGGAATCTGCATGACACAAGCCAAATACTGCCTTATCGGAAAACATTCAGCCCAGCGCCTTTAATTTCCTTGCTAAGCAGGGAACTTAATGATCTGTGCTCATCACCAAATATTATTCGGGTGATCAAATCAAGAAGAATGAGGTGGACGAGGCATGTAGCATGTATAGGTGAGGGGAGAGGTGCATACAGGATTTTGGTGGGGAGACCTTAGGGAAGGAAACCACTTGGAAGACCCAGGCGTAGATGGGAGGATAATATTAAAATGGATCTTCAAGAAGTGTGATGAGGGTCATGGACTGGATTGATATGGCTGAGGATAGGGACAGCTGGCGGGCTGTTGTGAGTGCGGTAATGAACCTTCGGGTTCCATAAAACGCGGGGAATTTCTTGACTAGCTGAAGACCTGTTAGCTTCTCAAGAAGGACTGTGCTCCATGCAGTTAGAGTTGATGTTTATTTCCTAGTAATCTGAACCTTACCACTAGATGGAAGTCATGTCAGTTTCACGCCCCAGCCGCTCTACCCCCCGGTAAAGCGGTCCTGCTACCCATTGAATAGGATGATGATTGGGCTCCAGAGTCGGTCTGGAAGCTGCGGGGTATAAACACGCCCTGCTCAAGAGCCAAACCCCGAACCGCCAGTTCTTGAGCCAGTACGCTAGGCAGTATAGTGACTACACACTTTAAACCAGTGGTATTTAACCTTTTTTGTTCGCGTACCCCCACATATAATTCCTCTTCAACTTTGTACCCCCAAAGTTGTTGGTGCATAATTCAAGTTATACACAGTCTATAATCTACATCTAAAATAAGTTAAATAAATTACATCCAAAATAATGTATTAAATAATAAGTTTTAAATTAGAAAAAGGAGAGTCAAGCTATTAAATAACAAATATATTATTGCCTATCGTATAAAAATTAATAAAGGAACAAATGTATTTTAGCAAAGCAAAATTATATGCACTATGTGGAATAAAATGAAACTAGCCGCCCAGATAAGAATCGCATAAAGGAGAGAGAGAGAGAGAGAGAGAGAGAGAATGGCGCTCCTAAATCGCATGTACTTACGTCCGGTCTGTTGTGGCTAACCGTAAATCTGGTCCTGATTATTCAGTGTTTATCATGAAATAATATGTTTTTTTTTTAATTTTACGTACCACCTAAGATATCTTCACGTACCCCCGGGGTACGCGTACCCCAAGTTGAATACCACTGCTTTAAATCATACAACTCTATATATGTAATTTCATACAAAATTTACAAAACACTGCAATTTTGCGTCGACTTGGATACATTCACAATAAAGCTGGACCATACAACCAATCTGCAAAAGAAACACGGATGAAGAGGTAAATACGGACCGGCGAGCAACAAGAGGACAGGACTAAATAACCACTTGAATTAATGACGCTCAGGTCAATCTCCAGGCTTCAATCAGCCGTCTACTGTGGTGGCCGCAGGTTGATGGGCAGGAAGCGAGAAGCGACTGGGAGCTGCAGTTATAGTGGGGAGAAACGGAGCCTGCATCCGGTACATACAGTTCGGGGACCAGGCTACCGACGTGTCAGAGTTCGATTCCTGAAAGGGAAGTGTCCAACGCAGCCTACTCAGTCTCCTATCCCACGCGTAATATTGGGCTCTTTCTCTGGGAGTAAAGCGACCGAAGCGTCAAGCTAACCACTCACCTCAATCTAGTGCCGAGATTAAGAATTAATGGCGCTATACCTCAACTCCTTCATGGTCTGCACAGGGAAAACTCAGCCTCCAACATAATTTTGGGTACCGGGGTCTCTTTCCTCATGGAGTAAATCGGCTGAGGCGTGAAGCTGATCTTTCTCCTCCACCTAGTACCGAGGTTAAGCATTCATACAGCTACATCCACACCACCTTATGCCTTTATGGCATGGCGATGAAGCAGAGGGACAGCTTTATCGCTTTTTGGCGCGATGGCAAAACTGCGAAAAGCGACTATGAGCTTCGTCATGTTTTCCTGTCCGTCCGTCCTTCTGTCCGCATGGAACAACTCGCCTCCCACTGGACGTATTTTCATGAAATCTGATATTTCATTATTTTTTTTCGAAAATCTGTCGAGAAAATTCAAGTTTCGTTAAAATCTGACAACAATAACGGTACTTTACATGAAGACCTATGTACATTTATGATAATATCTCGCTGAATTCTTCTGAGAATGAGAAATTTTCAGACAAATTTGTCGACAAATTCAAAACACACACTTTATGTTCAACATATTTTTTTTTTTCACGAAAATCGTGCCGTTTATGAGATAATGTGGAAAAACATGGTACAGTCAGACAGGCCACAGATGACAATAGAATACAGCGCATGCGCTTTGCATGCTGGATAACTAAGGCTACAGACACACTCAGAATATACAATACCTATTGCTTTTCCACTGCAACAATGGTTACGCGAACGCGCCTCAGTGTTACGTTATGCGTACACTGCATGTCTTGTTAATTTGGTATGTCTTTAGTTTCCGAACACCGTCTGTATAACAGAACGGGGAATTGGAACAAGATAAGCAATTAGTCCCGATCTGTTCAGGCAAAACTGGATCCAACAGGGGATGATGTAACTGTAATGGAAAGGGGTGAAAATGGCGTCAACCCCCTCTGTATCCTTTCATGAGAGAAGCACGGGAAGGAAGGGAATAACACGCAGCAGTTTAGAACCAGCAGTTCCGGTACCTGTAACACGCAGTTCTACCTACCGTCAACAGGCCGACACGACACCTGTATTACATCATAATCTAGGTTTAGTTACACAATACATCACGGTATGTAACGTTGTGGCCCTTACCATGGAGGCAGCAGACTATTCCCGAAGTTGGTACCTACCGCGGTACACGGCGTCACGTCACGTACGTATATAATGTCATTTAACGACAATTAGCAAATAATTAATTGGCTAGACATGGAAGGAAATGACCGCGACCTAATTTGATGAATATCCCGAAATCTGCCAGGAGGGAGTAAGGAAGACTAATAAAGTCCTGTCAGGATATTCGGTGTCCCGGGCCGAGAGACGAACCGGGTACCCTTTAGAATACAAGTCAAATGCGTTACCACTTCGGCAAACTCGCATCGTATAACGTCATTATTTTATCTGACAATTCTCGGTTGCCACTTCCTGTCGGCTCGTATATCGTATAATCTAGCCCACTTACCCGACCGGCCCATGCGCGCGGCGAAGCAACGATGGCTGACAAACGATATAGTTGTGAGATAAAATAATGATCGTGTGTGATGCTTATCTTTCGTTTACTGTTTTGTTATGCATTGTTTACAGATCAACAACATTGCAGGAACGGGCAATAAACAGCATATAAATTGAGACAGGCAAAATACTAAGATTAATACTATTAAATAATACTCTGCTACCAGAGAGATTGGTCAGCTCTCATTGTTACCCGTACACACTGTAACGTCTTACATTCACCAGTCAGGAACGGGAATTGGGCGTGGGTATTGTTGACATTGTGAGAGTCTCAGTTTATAGTTGGATGGACTTAGGGATACACGTTGCCACCTTCCTGTGGTGTACAAAGCGTTCCAATACGACGCGGCCTTCAAACGAACAAGTACTTACATACGCAACAGAGAACGTGACTGTCCTGATAGAAAAGCGACTTAGAATTTCAAGAGTCGGGGTGTGATATTTATTAGCAAAATGCATACTGAATAAAATATATTAAAATGTCAACACAGCAACAGGGCCGCGATAGCTCAGTCGGTATAGCGACTCACTACGGGCTGGACGGTCCGGGGATCGAATCCCGGTGGGGGCGAGATTTTTCGCAGCCGTACAGACCGGTCCTGGGGCCTACCCAGCCTCCTATCCAATGGGTACCGGTAAGCGGCCAGGGCGTGGCGTTGACCACCCACCCCCATCTAGTGCCAGGGTTAAAGAAAGAGTAGAGCTATAACTCTACTCCGCTTCTGGGCCTTCGTGGCCTGTTCTATGGAGAACTTTACCTTTACCTCACCAACACAGCAACAGACCAAGGCAGACAGACAGCATTACAAAAAAGAACAAGACCAGTCTCTACAACAAGACCAGTCTCTACAAGACCAGTCTCTACAACAAGACCAGTCTCTACAACAAGACCAGTCTCTACAACAAGACCAGTCTCTACAACAAGACCAGTCTCTACAACAAGACCAGTCTCTACAACAAGACCAGTCTCTACAACAAGACCAGTCTCTACAACAAGACCAGTCTCTACAACAAGACCAGTCTCTACAACAAGACCAGTCTCTACAACAAGACCAGTCTCTACAACAAGACCAGTCTCTACAACAAGACCAGTCTCTTCAAGCCACTTTGCGAACTACTTCGTTAAATGATGAAGAGCTGCGATTCTCATGGCGTTGACTGTGAAAATTACCCTCTCCTGGGATATCACGCCGTGTAGTCTGGTAGACGTCTACAGATGTTTCGGAGTCAATTAGTAACTCAACGTCAGGGGTGAAGTTTTGGACCTGAAGAAGGATGCAGTGCGTTTCTCCGTAAAGTAGGCAAATGCGTAAATGATCGCTGTTTATTGTTTGGGGTCTTATTTAACGACGATGCCAATTTCTGAGATTATACAGCGTCGGCAGTTGATGAATGAATGAACATGTAGCATTGGTGGAATGATACTGATAGGAGAAACCCGAAAGAGAGGGAGGAAAACAAATCCCAGTGTCACTTTGTCTACCACAAATCCCACATGAACTTGCCCGGCATCGAAACAGCGTCTCCGAGGTAAGAGGCCAGCGGCTAAATGCCTGTACAACGGAATAGCCAGCTGTTTATTTTGAAAATCATACGAAGTGTATTAAATACACTATGCGCAAAAAAGGACAGTTTCTTTTTTCAATAAACTGGGCGGTACACGTAGCAATGACTGTGCTTCCAGATATTACTGTCTCCGGTCACATTTTCTGCCAATATATGTAGGCCAACTTTGTTGATCTTGGTGTCTTCAATCAGAGGTTGCCATCACTGACATCAGCAATAATAAACTTCAACAGCTGATAAAACGATGTAGAAACATAATAAACAGAATCTGTCGTCTTCCATTTCCTGGCTACGCATTCTCAGCTTAACAAACAAAACATTCGCCAAAGTGTCTGAACACAAATGAAAACAAATTTCACGTTAAAAGTGCATCCAAAAACAATATTAATGTGAAACATATATTATATATATATATATATATATATATATATATCACTGATTCAACTTTGATCTATTACCGCATTATCTTCACGTATGTCCCTGTGTTTCTATTGAATCACGATCGCAGTCTCAACACACTATAAATCTCAACACGTGAAATCAATACATCGTTGTCTGATATGGTAACAGAAGGACTGAATTATAATGAGACAGCTGTGTACTGCGTGCCAGTGCCAAACGAATACTGCTATGACTCAGTTTCATGGCCCATTCTTCTGCTTGTAACACTAAGAAGCTGGCATGGGTTGCTCACAGTGATTAATGGAGAATTACTGACGAGCAGAAACAAGCTTAAAAGATCTGCTGAGCTCATTACAGCTTTTTGGGCGCGTCGGCGACGGAAATTGCAAAAACGTCCCAACTAATTTTGTTACATTTTTATCATCTACTACAATTCCAAGTAATAAATCAGGCAAAGTAAGAATATCGTAATATCGTAACTCTTATCATCAGCAAATTGGACTTAAATTTAAGGAAGAAACTAGTAAAGTGCTACATTTGGAGCATAGCTTTGTATGGTGCTGAAACGTGGACACTTGGGAACGTAGATCGGAAGTATCTGGAAAGTTTTGAAATGTGGTGCTGGAGAAGAATGGAGATCAGTTGGACCGATCGTGTGAGAAATGAAGAAGTATTACACAGAGTCAAGGAGGAGAGGAATATCATACATACAATAAAAAGAAGAAAGGCTAACTGGATTGGTCACATCTTGCGTAGAAACTGCCTTCTGAAACACGTGATTGAAGGAAAGTTAGAAGGAAGGATAGAAATGACGGAAGACGAGGGAGAAGACGTAAGCAGCTACTGGATGACCTAAGACACTGGAAATTGAAAGAGGAAGCACTAGATCACACCCTGTGGAGAACTCGCTTTGGAAGAGGCTACGGACCTGTCGTAAGACAGACTACAGAATGAAGAGGCTACGGACCTGTCGTAAGACAGACTACAGAATGAAGAGGCTACTGACCTGTCGTAAGACACACGACAGAATGAAGAGGCTACGGACCTGTCGTAGACAGACTACAGAATGAAGAGGCTACGGACCTGTCGTAAGACAGACTAAAGAATGAACAGGCTACGGACCTGTCGTAAGACAGACTACAGAATGAAGAGGCTACGGACCTGTCGTAAGACAGACTACAGAATGAAGAGGCTACGGACCTGTCGTAAGACAGACTACAGAATGAAGAGGCTACGGACCTGTCGTAAGACAGACTACAGAATGAAGAGGTTACGGACCTGTCGTAAGACAGACTGCAGAATGAAGAGGCTACGGATCTGTCGTAAGACAGACTACAGAATGAAGAGGCTACGGACCTGTCGTAAGACAGACTGTAGAATGAAGAGGCTACGGACCTGTCGTAAGACAGACTACAGAATGAAGAGACTACGGACCTGTCGTAAGACAGACTACAGAATGAAGAGGCTACGGACCTGTCGTAAGACAGACTACAGAATGAAGAGGCTACGGACCTGTCGTAAGACAGACTACAGCATGAATAAATCACAATAGCACGTGACACGTAAAGATATGTGCAGTCATGCGTAAAGGCAGCACCAGAAGTACACAGCAGTAAAGACAGACACAGACGACACGTCATTTCCCAGCTTGGTTCCTATCCCGGTCAAAGACAGCTGCATACTGCAGGGTGGCTGTAAGACAAGCTGAAGGGTGGCAAAATGCACTTCAGGCTACAGGCAGCCAGGCAAGGAAGATGCAATCAGCTGCCACTGACACGGGGTGTCAAAAAAAGAGGGTTCCTAAGGGAATGAAAGAGAAAGAAAAGCTACAACACGGTCCAAAAGTACGTCACCGAAAGAAGCTACTTGCGTCGCGGTTAATGGGCGTATCTATAGGAATATGACCACTTGCAAGACTTTGGCGTAGAAGAGAGGATGATATTAAAATGGAGCTGAAATAAATAGGATGAGCGGGCGTGAACTGGATTCCTGTGGCTCAGGATAGGACAAGTTGCGGGCTGTGGTAAAAGCGGTGATAAACTCTCGGGCTCCACTAAATGCGGATAATTTCTTGGCCATCTAAGGAACTATTAGCTTCTCAAGAAGGACTGTGTTCCATGCAGTTAGCTGGTTAGTTAAAACAATGGTATGTTTGAACATGAACATAAAATTGTGCACGTCACACGTGTTCTTATTAAGTAGTTCTGAAACGTCGACATTATATTCTGGGATAAAAAAAAGCCTTTAACTTTCTGAAGACAAAAACAAATCTCCACTACACATAAAGATTAAGTTCGTACCTCACAGAGAACAGTTTGCTTCTATCTAAATAACAATCAGATAATGCTGTTTATTGTGCCAACCTTAATTACATTTCCGTTCGTATAAAAACTAGCGGCAAGCGGTGGCGCAGCCGGAAGGTCGCGGGTTCGATTCCCGATTATGTCATTGGAATTTTTCATTGACTATGACCCTGAGGTCGACTCAGTCTCTAATAGAAATGAGTACCAGGAATATTGCCTTGAATATTGCCTTGGAGGTAAATGCGACCGGTGCGTAGGGCTGATAACCTTACCACCTTCATGTGCAAATTGTCTTGAAATCTGAGAGCCTCAAAATACTGGAGACCTAAGGGTCTGTCCAGGCCTGTACAGGGATTGCTTTACCTTTGCATTTCGTATACAAACCAACAAACCACCCGTCTGTTTAATTTGCAAAACATGTAGACCAAGAAAAAATGACCTGTTACTTCCCCCATTGCAAGTGGTCGAGGGTATTTCTGGAGCCTGATACTGTGCCTACAAACACACCGAACGAACGCTAGACCGCGTATGGCCATGTTATATCGAAAAACATTTAAGGCTCACCGAACCCAATCAACCCCTAATCAGTTACAGAAGCCTACACTACAATTCAGTGTGGGAAAAACGACTCTGAAGGCCATGCTTTGTCGAGGTGAAACCACTGGACGCAACACGCAACACTACGTTCCTAAAGCAGGATTAATGCAGTTACGCAGTACATCTTATTGAGACTACACGCACTTCTGAAACATCCTACTGTCGCGCAGCAACCCGCATTACACTTCACTTACACGGCCCGCTTGTATTATGGTGTGCCTCGGGTGAGTTGCGATCGGACGCCTCGACTCTCTGGGTGCAAGAAACAGGAAGGGAATTAAGAGACGGACCAGAAGAAGGGAAGAGAGAATGTGGGAGAAGGCTGGGATACGTAGATACACAAAAAAAAACAAAAAAACATTATGGGTGCAAAACACAGAAGCCGTGTAAAATGCAAAATAACAGTATAACTTAAAGCGACTATAGAAGAACATGTAATATCAGTTCAAAAAAATATTTTCCACAGTCTTAAGCCTGAATTTGGCGGTCTCGAGTGTGCTTACCATAATCTATTACTAAAGAAGGAATTTGTTTATTCCTTGCAACAGTAACTTAGGTTAAGTATTATTATTTCCAGCCCCCACCCCCTCAATAATGCAGGGTATCTTGCCATCAGCCCAGGTCTAAGTTTTTATTTATAGTATACATTTCCAAACTACTGGATACGACATGAGAAATAGTGAATAAGTACAACTCTCCCGCGTACACACTGTTCTAAATTAATGCGAAGTAAGATACACATTTCACTTTGAATACTGTCTTATTATGAACAATATCCAGTTATTAGAATTAGAAAGAAAGAATATTTAATTACAGACTGCATGCCTCGAGGACTATTTATTACGAAGACTCTGCCTTTCAATATTAAGACCTAGATAGTGATTTTGATATATTGTAATAACGTAGGTTATTTTTTATCTTCAGTTTGTTTCGGCTTTTAAAACATGCTTAAAACTGTAAAGTTGAGATCTAAACAAGGTAAAAAAGAAATATTTTTGACTGTGTTGTATGTAAAAAATCTTTCTTTAAACAGTTACTGTCTAAGAAGCTTCCAACAATAATGCATAATTAAATGATTTTTAAAGAAATGTGTTACTCAACAATAAACAGCGATGTGAAAACTTTTTTTTAATGCCTGATAAAGGTTTTATAAAACCTCGAAATATGTCGCAATGTAACATTCAGTAAATATTTATTCTGATTTCACCGTGCATCTTTTGCTAATTATTAACAAGTCACCAACTAAATGCATTTCTTTATTTAAACAACACTACAAGGCTTCTTTAAAAAGTTAGTTAAAAACCCTACATATGTTTCGGCTTATTAATAAGCCATCCTCAGGGGGTGTCACAACTGCATTATTTAAAAAACACATCCTCATATTAGTTTATTGTGTATGTATATAGTCACTACCATCACTTTAGCTACATTGTGACTTCTGTATCGTATATTATCACGAATAAAAAATCCGGAGCACCACTTCCTTCGGAGGGGAAGTAAAGCCATCGGTCCCATGTCGTAGATTTACGGCATGTAAAAGAACATTACGGGCATGAATGGAAAGGTTGCGTAAGCCAAATTCAAAGCCTCCATTTCTCACCCAAGTCTCCTGACTGCCTGCCAGATGGCTCTGGCGGACACATCAGGATCGATAGAATAGTAGCGCGGCCAGTTTTCCAGTCACCAACTGCCACGAATGCGCACGACCCAGTAACCTCGGAAAGAGGAGGCCTGAGCCCATATAGGGCTGTTGAGCCATGGTTATTATATTATTATATTATCACGAATAAAATGCATATATTAAAACACATCCTTGTGTTACTCTATGAGTCCTTCCAGTAATTTGCGCATTCAAGGTGGTTAGTATATAGCAGTTTATTTAAATGTGCTTTCTTCTTATATAGGTGTTTTAATTCGGCACTAACACAAGGATGTATTTTTAATATATACATTTATTCCTGCTAATATACGATACAAAATGTTTCACCACCAAAACCCTGTATGCACCTCTCCTGTCTCCCATACGTGCTACACGCCCCGCCCATCTCATTCTTCTTGATTTGATCACCCGAATAATATTTGGTGATGAGTACAGATCATTAAGTTCCTCGTTATGTAGTCTTCTCCACTCCCCTCTTACCTCGTTCTTATTTATTTATTTACTTATGGTTCATTTAACGACAAGGCAAGTGTCACGGAATATATCGGCGAAACGTCAAGGGTGAAACGTCAATAATGAACTGCAAAGGATCAGCAAGGATATGTTAGTGGTCTAATCAGAAATACAGGGCATACACAAAAGAATGGTGCGGTTTCAATAGTATTCACTATTGAAACCGCACCATTCTTTTGTGTATACCCTGCACAATCCCGGTAATATGCTGGCGGGACTGAGAAAACCACGAAGAAACTGACCCCCGACAGTCCACACTGTAAGTTCATTCATTCTGTAGTCTGTCTTACGACAGGTCCGTAGCCTCTTCCAAAGCGAGTTCTCCACAGGGTGCGATCTAGTGCTTCCTCTTTCAATTTCCAGTATCTTTTCTTTTCCTTAAGGTCATCCAGTAGCTGCTTACGTCTTCTCCCTCGTCTTCCCGTCATTTCTATCCTTCCCTCTAACTTTCCCTCAATCACCTGTTTCAGAAGGCAGTTTCTACGCAAGATATGACCAATCCAGTTAGCCTTTCTTCTTTTTATTGTATGTACGATATTCCTCTCCTCCTTCACTCTATGTAACACTTCTTCATTTCTCACACGATCGGTCCAACTGATCTCCATTCTTCTCCAGCACCACATATCAAAACTTTCCAGATACTTCTGATCTACTTTCCAAAGTGTCCACGTTTCGGCACCACACAAAGCTACGCTCCAAATGTAGCACTTTACTAGTTTCTTACTTAAATTTAATTCCAGTTTACTGGTGAAAAGATTTTTCTTCTTGTTGAAACTGTAAGTTAAAGAGATCTATAGTTTGAGTCAACTTGCCGAGCGCAAGGTCGTGCGATTTTCTGAGTCAGTCGAGAGGTCATGGAGATAACATCCGACATGTAAACACAGTAACGATGACATTCATGGTCAATTTGTTGCAAACTCTGCTGCTGGCGAGACGGACGACGGTGAGGGGGGGGGGGTAATGACGTCAATACTAGGGCTTAATGCATCAACCTTCCTTACCCACACTGCCTTTACATGACCTCACTCAACATCAACACACTACAACAATACAGTTGTCCACTTCAGTACCCGAATACACTTATCTTCACAAAGCTTAGCTGGATGACCACGAAATCCGCGGGTTCGATTCCTGGTAGAGGCAAGACTATTCTCTTCTCCGTCTTTCCCCCTCCAAACCCGCTCTGAAGCCCACTCATCCTATCCAATCAGTACCGCAGCCACTCCCCAAAGGGTAATTTGGGCGCAGCGTGAAGCTAGCTACCCATATCCATCTACAAACGAGGTTCAGAACGTGTGGAGTCATCCACCAATCACCATTCGTCCTCATGCGATGGTGCTTAATTAAAAGCACAGGGACAACTTTGCCTTTTCCTTTTCTTGTTAATTCCTCCATCTTCTTATTAATTATAATCAATTATGCATTCCCGATATTTCTGTCACATTCCGGTCCCCAAATCCTATCAAGCCTCCTCTTGGTTACTCCTTCAGGACTTCTGTTTCGTCATGTGTTTGCTGTCAAGCAAGTGTAGGCATTCCACAGTCTTCCATTCTCGGTAGATTCTGCAACCAAGTAGTTCTGTAATTTTGATAATGTTATCATCATCATCTTCTTCATTATCTTGAACGTAAATAGATGTAGGACACCTGGGTCCTGTCCTGTGAGAACTCAGTCTTGAAGATGCTGTTGATCGCTCCACTTTGTTTTTGGTCGACCTATGTCGCGTTTGCCTTTTGGTGTGTATTCCAGTGCCATCCTGGATATTCGTGAGTGTTCCATCCTTTTAAAATGCTTCAGCCAATTCTTTGTAATGTTATATTCACCCTAAAAACGTCGACTTTTATCCTATTTCTGTATAGCGCTCATAAACTTAACGTGTAAGTTACATCCAGCTCATGCACAAAGAAAATTCATGTCTGCAGTATCTATGCAAGTATCGTGCATTTTCTTGTAATAAGTTTCGCCCCCACACTTATTGTTTAAAACACAAATATTTTATATCTACATTTGGTCAGTTCTGAGTTACTGTGTACCGTCCATTGTTCTGTACAAATGTTGTTAAGTCCACGAATAAGAACCTTGGTGATGCGAGAAAGGATTAAGGAACAATGTACGTCACAGCATTACACTGTGTTGGTACATCCTTAACCCTCTCATGACTAAGATGACCCTGAAACACATTTAAACATTCAGTCCGTACCGCGCAGTAAACCCACTCCGTCTCAGTTATACAAACCAGTCAGTTAATGTTGTACAGTGAAATAATCGCTGTTGTTCTGAGATCCACACAAAACACATAAATACAGTTCGTACCGCGCAGTAAACACACTCCGTCTCAGTTATACAAACCAGTCAGTTAATGCTGTACAGTGAAATAATCGCTGCTTGTTCTGAGATCCACACAAAACACATAAATACAGTCCGTACCGCGCAGTAAACACACCCCGTCTCAGTTATACAAACCAGTCAGTTAATGTTGTACAGTGAAATAATCGCTGTTTGTTCTGAGATCCACACAAAACACATAAATACACTGTGTGGGCAGAACGTAGAATTTGTGATTGTTAAACATGGTGGTACATATAGTAACCACTGGGCTTTAAAATGTTACATTAATATACCTACATATTCTGTCACTAACGCTTTAAAGATGAAAACTAACCCCATTTTTATATAAGACCCAGTCCGTACCGCGCAGTAAACACTCCGTCTCAGTTATACAAACCAGTCAGTTAATGTTGTACAGTGAAATAATCGCTGTTTGTTCTGAGATCCACACAAAACACATAAATACAGTCCGTACCGCGCAGTAAACACACTCCGTCTCAGTTATACAAACCAGTCAGTTAATGCTGTACAGTGAAATAATCGCTGTTTGTTCTGAGATCCACACAAAACACATAAATACAGTCCGTACCGCGCAGTAAACACACTCCGTCTCAGTTATACAAACCAGTCAGTTAATGCTGTACAGTGAAATAATCGCTGTTTGTTCTGAGATCCACACAAAACACATAAATACAGTTCGTACCGCGCAGTAAACACACTCCGTCTCAGTTATACAAACCAGTCAGTTAATGTTGTACAGTGAAATAATAGCTGTTTGTTCTGAGATCCACACAAAACACATAAATACAGTCCGTACCGCGCAGTAAACACACTCCGTCTCAGTTATACAAACCAGTCAGTTAATGTTGTACAGTGAAATAATAGCTGTTTGTTCTGAGATCCACACAAAACACATAAATACAGTCCGTACCGCGCAGTAAACACACTCCGTCTCAGTTATACAAACCAGTCAGTTAATGCTGTACAGTGAAATAATCGCTGTTTGTTCTGAGATCCACACAAAACACATAAATACAGTTCGTACCGCGCAGTAAACACACTCCGTCTCAGTTATACAAACCAGTCAGTTAATGTTGTACAGTGAAATAATAGCTGTTTGTTCTGAGATCCACACAAAACACATAAATACAGTCCGTACCGCGCAGTAAACACACTCCGTCTCAGTTATACAAACCAGTCAGTTAATGTTGTACAGTGAAATAATCGCTGTTTGTTCTGAGATCCACACAAAACACATAAATACAGTTCGTACCGCGCAGTAAACACACTCCATCTCGGTTACACAAACCAGTCAGTTAATGCTGTACAGTGAAATAATCGCTGTTTGTTCTGAGATCCACACAAAACACATAAATACAGTCCGTACCGCGCAGTAAACACACTCCGTCTCAGTTATACAAACCAGTCAGTTAATGCTGTACAGTGAAATAATCGCTGTTTGTTCTGAGATCCACACAAAACACATAAATACAGTCCGTACCGCGCAGTAAACACACTCCGTCTCAGTTATACAAACCAGTCAGTTAATGCTGTACAGTGAAATAATCGCTGTTTGTTCTGAGATCCACACAAAACACATAAATACACTGTGTGGCAGAACGTAAAATTGTTGATGTTAAACATGGTGGTACATATAGTAACACAGACAACATTAACCTGAATTGTATATAAAGATACAGTTCGTACCGCGCAGTAAACACACTCCATCTCGGTTACACAAACCAGTCAGTTAATGTTGTATAAGGAAATAATCGCTGTTTGTTCTGAGATACACATAAAAAACATACATTCTATAGGCAGAACACAATTTTTTTTAAAGTTAAACTCGGTGGTATTTAGAGTAACCACCAGGCTTTAAAACTTTAATCAGAGTTTACAGGAAACTGTGCATACAGAGCACACGATATTTCTAAGTCTTATATTGTTACATCGTCACCGTGTCTTTATCATGAAGTATAATTAATTACAACCCAACACAGTACACATAATAAAACAAATTTGGGACAAGCCAATTTATTTTATGTAATATGAGAGACGAATAAACTGGTTTGACCCAGATTAATTATATTATGTGTACTGTGTCGGTTTTTAAGCAAACACACGATATTTGTGCTTCATACCATCCACATATGCATGTCGGTACCACCACTGCTTTATACAGTTTCGGACTGTTACACACACATATAACACAACAGCACAGCCATAAATTATATTTATTATACGAGTACATCGTTAAACACAACGTATACGCTATAATACAAAGTGTCCAGACCGGCTGTGGGGCCCACCCAGCCTCTTATTTAATGGGCACCGGGGACTCTTTCGTTGTGAGTAAAGGGGCCGGGACGTGACGTTAACCTCTCGCCTCAATCTATTACCAAGTTAAAGAATGAGTGGGCTATACCTCCACTCCCTATATGCCTTCAAAGTGTGCACAGGGGCAACTCGCCTCAATCTAGTACCAAGTTAAAGAATGAGTGGAACTACACCTCCACTCCCTATATGCCTTCAAAGTGTGCACAGGCACAACTCGCCTGAATCTAGTACCAAGTTTAAGAATGAAGGAGCTAACCTCCACTCCCTATATGCCTTCAAAGTGTGCACAGGCACAACTCGCCTCAATCTAGTACCAAGTTAAAGATGAGTGGAACTACACCTCCACTCCCTATATGCCTTCAAAGTGTGCACAGGCACAACTCGCCTCAATCTAGTACAAAGTTAAAGAATGAGAGGAGCTATACCTCCACTCCCTATATGCCTTCAAAGCGTGCACAGGAGCAACTCGCCTGAATCTAGTAGCAAGTTAAAGAATGAGAGGAGCTATACCTCCACTCCCTATATGCCTTCAAAGCGTGCACAGGGGCAACTCGCCTCAATCTAGTACCAAGTTAAAGAATGAGTGGAGATATACCTCCACTCCCTATAGGCCTTCAAAGCGTGCACAGGGGCAACTCGCCTCAATCTAGTACCAAGTTTAAGAATTAGAGGAGCTAAACCTCCACTCCCTATATGCCTTCAAAGCGTGCACAGGGGCAACTCGCCTCAATCTAGTACCAAGTTAAAGAATGAGAGGAGCTAACCTCCACTCCCTATATGCCTTCAAAGTGTGCACAGGCACAACTCGCCTCAATCTAGTACAAAGTTAAAGAATGAGAGGAGCTATACCTCCACTCCCTATATGCCTTCAAAGCGTGCACAGGAGCAACTCGCCTCAATCTAGTACCAAGTTAAAGAATGAGTGGAGCTATACCTCCACTCCCTATATGCCTTCAAAGTGTGCACAGGCACAACTCGCCTCAATCTAGTACAAAGTTAAAGAATGAGAGGAGCTATACCTCCACTCCCTATATGCCTTCAAAGCGTGCACAGGAGCAACTCGCCTCAATCTAGTACCAAGTTAAAGAATGAGTGGAGCTATACCTCCACTCCCTATAGGCCTTCAAAGCGTGCACAGGGGCAACTCGCCTCAATCTAGTACCAAGTTTAAGAATTAGAGGAACTAAACCACCACTCCCTATATGCCTTCAAAGCGTGCACAGGGCAACTCGCCTCAATCTAGTACCAAGTTTAAGAATTAGAGGAACTAAACCACCACTCCCTATATGCCTTCAAAGCGTGCACAGGGGCAACTCGCCTCAATCTAGTACCAAGTTTAAGAATTAGAGGAACTAAACCCCACTCCCTATAGCCTTCAAAGCGTGCACAGGGGCAACTCGCCTCAATCTAGTACCAAGTTTAAGAATTAGAGGAACTAAACCACCACTCCCTATATGCCTTCAAAGCGTGCACAGGGGCAACTCGCCTCAATCTAGTACCAAGTTAAGAATGAGTGGAGCTATACCTCCACTCCCTATATGCCTTCAAAGCGTGCACAGGGGCAACTCGCCTCAATCTAGTACCAAGTTAAGAATAGAGGACTAAACACCACTCCCTATATGCCTTCAAGCGTGCACAGGGGCAACTCGCCTCAATCAGTACCAAGTAAGAATGAGTGGAGCTATACCTCCACTCCCTAATAGGCCTTCAAAGCGTGCACAGAGCAACTCGCCTCAATCTAGTACCAAGTTTAAGAATTTAGAGGAACTAAACCTCCACTCCCTAATATGCTTCAAAGCGTGCACAACGGGCAACTCGCCTCAATCTAGTACCAAGTTTAAGAATTAGAGGAAACTAAACCTCACCCTATATGCCTTCAAAGCGTGCACACGGGCAACTCGCCTCAATCTAGTACCAAGTTTAGAATTAGAGGAACTAAACCTCCACTCCCTATATGCCTTCAAAGCGTGCACCGGGCAACTCGCCTTAATCTAGTACCAAGTTTAAGAATTAGAGGAACTAAACCTCCACTCCCTATATGCCTTCAAAGCGTGCACACGGGCAACTCGCCTCAATCTAGTACCAAGTTTAAGAATTAGAGGAACTAAACCTCCACTCCCTATATGCCTTCAAAGCGTGCACACGGGCAAACTCGCCTCAATCTAGTACCAAGTTTAAGAATTAGAGGAACTAAACCTCCACTCCCTATATGCCTTCAAAGCGTGCACACGGGCAACTCGCCTCAATCTAGTACCAAGTTTAAGAATTAGAGGAACTAAACCTCCACTCCCTATATGCCTTCAAAGCGTGCACACGGGCAACTCGCCTCAATCTAGTACCAAGTTTAAGAATTAGAGGAACTAAACCTCCACTCCCTATATGCCTTCAAAGCGTGCACACGGGCAACTCGCCTCAATCTAGTACCAAGTTTAAGAATTAGAGGAACTAAACCTCCACTCCCTATATGCCTTCAAAGCGTGCACACGGGCAACTCGCCTCAATCTAGTACCAAGTTTAAGAATTAGAGGAACTAAACCTCCACTCCCTATATGCCTTCAAAGCGTGCACACGGGCAACTCGCCTCAATCTAGTACCAAGTTTAAGAATTAGAGGAACTAAACCTCCACTCCCTATATGCCTTCAAAGCGTGCACACGGGCAACTCGCCTCAATCTAGTACCAAGTTTAAGAATTAGAGGAACTAAACCTCCACTCCCTATATGCCTGTGCAGAGGGACAACTACTACGCCCAAATCATCACTGCGTACCATCCAGCCTCCTACCAAATAGGTACAGAGGACAGAGCGACCACAGCATGAAGCTGACACTGCAATGAGTTCATATGCGTGCAGCTTCGGGGCATTTCACATACGATCAAAGACAGCTGGAAGAGAGTAATGAACCTCGCAACAACACAGACATGCAGACGTCATTAAATGTAACGAATTAAACACGTTGTCACATATTCTTCTCTTCCCCTCTTCGTTATAATTTTCGCTTTCATTGTTACTCTTTTCCTTTATGCTCATTGTCATCATCATTCTCTCTTAAGTATTCCTTTATTTGGGTTCATTGTACGGCCTGAAGCACGCAACTGCCTGTAAAGGGTGCGGCAGTCCTGGGAGCATATGCTTTAGTTTACGTCACATACAGAAATTTTGCAACAGAAATAGACAACACAAAATATTTTACGTCAAATGACACACTTTTTGTATGACGATGACCACTGAAATGCTTAAATCGAATGTCGCTGTAGGGACCAAAACTATTAAACTGTGTGTCCTAATGGCTGATAAGGCAGCACGTCCAAACTGGCCAATTCTAAAACATGCCAACAGATTAGACCACAAATTTCATTCAAACTTCCAAACGCTATTGAAGGCATGTGTTTAGTCCTTATAATTACAACCACAATCACGGTATACAGGTCGTAAGCCACAAATAACTTCCATATACTAATATGCTTCTAATATCTTCTGCCCCTTGAAATCAGTAAGCCGGAAGGTCGCGGGTTCGAATCCCTATGGTGTCATTGGAATTTTTCATTGACATAATCCTTCCGGCCGCACTACGGCCCTGGGGTCGACGCAGTCTCTAACAGAAATGAGTACCAGGAATATTTCCTGGGGGGTAAAGGCGGCCGGTGCGTAGGGCTGACAACCTTACCACCTTCATGTGCCGATTGTCTATAAATCTGGAAGCCTCAACCTCCTGGAAACCTAAGGGCCTGTCCAGGTCTGTAATAGGATTTGTTTACCATTACCTTTTACCATCAGTATCGAATAAATTCCTCTACTATAGCACCTATCGTACGCAATGCCATTACATTTTTACACGCCTTAATACATGTGACGTCACTTTGCGTTCATCATATCCGTGTTATCGCGAATTCATAGAACAGAAGATTTTCTATCCTGCCATTAAATTACTTTTCGAGCCGTGTCTGGTCCGCGGGTCACAGTTTTCTGCATCTCTGCATTATGTACGTTTCATGTTACAGATACCCGTATACACTACCTACAGATCATTATGACCTGAATGTTTATACACAACGCAGACTGTTTACATTGTTTAACAACGTCAGGAGATGTCTTCCTCGGGACTGATACGGGTTTATGTCTTGGTTCTGAGGGAAAAAAGGGCACTTGGACGGTAAGGGAGTCAGGATTTACTTATATACAGCGTGTCGCAAAAGTCACTTGACACGGATGTTATGTTGTGTCAAGTGACTTTTGCGACACGCTGTATATAATTACGTAAAGGTAAACTGCCGATCCCAGTGGCCGCGCGTTCTAAGGCGTCGGTCTACGGCCGTTCGCGTGCTGGGATTGTGGGTTCGAATCCCTCCTGGAGGCATGGATGTCTGTCTGTTGTGATTGTTGTGTGTTGTCAGGTAGTGGTATCTGCGACGGGCTGATCACTCGTCCAGAGAAGTCTTATCGAGTGTGGTGTGTCTAAAAAGTGTGTGATCGTGAAGCCTCGAAAAATGAGGAGGCCTAGGCCCCCAAGGGGCTGTCGAGCCATAGAAAAAAAATGAAGTAATCCCTGTACAGGCCCTGAGGGTTCCAGGAGGTTGAGGCTCCCAGACTTCAAGATAATCCGCATATGAAAGTGGTAAGGTTGTCAGCCCTACGCACCGACCGCCTTTACCCCCCACGAGACATTCCTGGTACTCATTTCTGTTAGAGGATGAGTCGACCCCAGGGCCATAGTGCGGCCGGAAGGATTATGTCAATGAAAAATTCCAATAACACAATCGGGAATGAAACCCGCGACCTTCCGGTTTGTAGAACAGTGCCTCAACCAACTGCGCCACCGCGTGCCCACCACTCGTCCGTATCCTGAGCCAGATTAACCCAGTCCACGCTTCCATATCCTATTTCTTTAACATCCATTTTAATATTATCATTTCAACGAGCTCAGGTCTTCCAACTGGCCTCCTTTTACATTTCCCCACCAAAACCCTGTATGCCTTTACAGTTTCCCCATTATGTAACACACGCGCCAGCCATCATATCTTCCTTCATTTAATCGCCCGAATAAAATTTGGTAAAGAACAAAGCTTAAATTCTTCATTACTTAACTTTCTCCATTCTTCTGTATTTTTCTCCGTCTCGCCCAAACAGCCTCCTCAGTATCACTGTCTACGGAAATTCAGGTTAGGAACCTAATCCCCTCTTGCACGCATACGAACGATATACAAGGAACCACACATTCTACCACCGGAAGTACAGATAACCAACACAAACGACAGTCCTCCTCCTGGTCTGGTTTAGTTTATAAAAACAGCTCCATAAACGAAACCAACTTCCTACAGAAACACATCCACGGCGTCTAAAAACTACCTTAAAGTAAATTTCTCACTGTTGACACCGTGCATCTTGGTCATATTAAATTAAGTTATAAACCAACCGATGCACACTAAAACCACTTTTTTAAGTAGCTTTATTATAAAATTGTTAAAATTGTACCCCTACACGTGTTTCGATCCTAGGATCATCGTCAGGGGGTTTATTGCTAAAAGCTACAGTCACTTCAACACATGATTTAAAATATTCTATCTGCACTTTAAAACTTAAGTTAAAATATTGTAAAAAGATTCTCTAAAAGTTGTAAAATTATAAAAGCACTGTAGATGGTAGATTGTGGAACTGCTGGCGTGTGGTATTAAAAGCATATGAAATGTTTTTGCGTGGAGCGGAGTGTACTACGTGTTGTGCGGTGAGGAGTACTACGGTGGAAGACTCCACCGTAGTACTCCTCACTGGACGACACGTAGTACACTCCACCGTAGTACTCCTCACTGGACGACACGTAGTACACTCCACCGTAGTACTCCTCACTGGACGACACGTAGTACACTCCGCTCCACGCAAAAACATTTCATATGGTAAGTCATTCATATACATTAAATAGAAAATCAATAATTATTACTGTTAGCAACCAATATATTTACAAATTCTATATTACTTACAAAATCGTTTATTTTACAGCTTTTAATCCCACACGCCAGCAGTTCCACAATCTACCATCTACAGTGCTTTTATAATTTTACAACTTTTAGAGAATCTTTTTACAAGATTTTAACTTATGTTTCAAAGTGCTGATAGAATATTTTAAATCATGTGTTGAAGTGACTGTAGCTTTTAGCAATAAACCCCCCTGACGATGATCCTAGGATCGAAACACGTGTAGGGGTACAATTTTAACAATTTTATAATAAAGCTACTTAAAAAGTGGTTTTAGTGTGCATCGGTTGGTTTGTAACTTAATTTAATATGACGAAGATGCACGGTGTCAACAGTGTGAAATATATAAGTTTAATGTATCCTTCCACGTGAAAATTTCGAAATAGCTGACTGATTTTCGCGAAATTTCGTATGAATCTTATGCCATAGGAGGCCGCCCAATCTTACTTTTTAATTTTCTAAAATCGATCATAAAAATATGTCGGGTGCAGAGACTTCTGTAAAGGGATTCTCCAGGTTTCCCCACCACAACCCTCCATGCGCCTCTGTTCTCCCTCGTACGTGCCACATGACCCGCCCATCTTATTATGATTATGATAATGACTGGAAGCTCAAAATAATGAAGAAACGCCTAAATAAATATTTTTATACATAGAGGTTAAGGTGTTGAAGTGACTGTAGCTTTTAGCAATAAACCCCCCTGACGATGATCCTAGGATCGAAACACGTGTAGGGGTACAATTTTAACAATTTTATAATAAAGCTACTTAAAAAGTGGTTTTAGTGTGCATCGGTTGGTTTATAACTTAATTTAATACCTTAAAGTAATTATTCCATTTCAGTAACGCAAAGTTTCAGTCGATGGCAACACCACCACTGTGCGTGTCTTAGCCTGGTAAGAATAGAATAGAATAGAATAGAAGTATGGGTCGGGCCCTTTATGGTCCCGATGCACGTAGGCCTTTAGCAGGCCCTTTGTGCCCCTTAACCAAATCTAAGTCAGGAGCCCTGTCCTTATGATAAAGGTCCAGATCGCCCCTAGACCTAGTTCTTTGATATCTTCAGGTGTAAAAAGAAAGAACCCAAGTAAGTGTGTCAATGTGTTGCCAGAGCTTCACATTCACACAAAACATGAGCTGAGGTTTCCTCCTCTGCTCTGCATTTCCTACACAGGGGGCTGTCACTTAGTCCCATTATGTGGAGATGTCTTCTCAGAGTGTTATGTCCAGTGAGTAGGCCAACAACCACTCTGGATTGTGTCCTATTAAAGGACAGCAGTTTGGTCTTAGCGGCAATACAAGGGCCCGAGATCAACTCTCGAGCCTGTCTTTGAGTCCCAGCTAATCCCTGCCACATTATCAAGTGCTGTTTATCTAACCAGCACTGAATTTTCTTCCTTATACTTTGCCTCGAGACTCCCAGGGCCGGCTCTGGTCCCATAAAGCTGTTCTCAGAACCCCCCTTTGCGAGCTCGTCGGCGATTTCATTTCCACGTATTCCAGTATGTCCGGGAACCCAAAAGAGTTCCACGGAGTGGCGGGTGGAGATATCATTCAACGCCCTTTGGCACTGTCGTACCAATGGGGACGTTGTTTTAGCAGCCTGAATGGCCTTCAAAGCTGCTTGACTATCAGAGCAGATACTAATGTATTTCTCTGATCCTACATAAGCTTGTATTTCATAAGCACAGGCCAAGATAGCATATATCTCAGCCTGGAAGACTTAGCCTGGTAAACTAAACCAGCAATTAACAGACGACAGAGATACTAACGCATTAATTTAATTTTTATCATTAAATTCTACGTTTATCCACTACTATTCACTTAAACGAAGAGTATCACCCATTCAAATTCAAATTCTGCCGTTAAGTGACAAACTGAGAACTTACAAAGTCGAGGACTCAAAACAAGGACTGCGACTTTCAACCCAATATTGATGACAAATATTACTCCGAAGTCGACAGCACCGATATCTTATGTTAACGGAAGTAAGGAGACATTTAGAATGAAGGCTTACGATAAACACACTTTTCGGTCCAAGGAAACTTTACAGAACAAATTACATCCTCAAGTTCCCTTACACTCTATAATATTTGTTAATACTTTCAGATTTATCTCCTACACTGGCACAAATCTTGCAGAAAATTTAAGTTATTGCGTTTAACCGTTTAAACACGACGTTAACTCGAATTATATATAAAGAACCAGTCCGTACCGCGCAGTAAACACACTCCGTCTCAGTTATACAAACCAGTCAGTTAATGCTGTACAGTGAAATAATCGCTGTTTGTTCTGAGATCCACACAAAACACATAAATACAGTCCGTACCGCGCAGTAAACACACTCCGTCTCAGTTATACAAACCAGTCAGTTAATGTTGTACAGTGAAATAATCGCTGTTTGTTCTGAGATCCACACAAAACACATAAATACAGTCCGTACCGCGCAGTAAACACACTCCGTCTCAGTTATACAAACCAGTCAGTTAATGTTGTACAGTGAAATAATCGCTGTTTGTTCTGAGATCCACACAAAACACATAAATACAGTCCGTACCGCGCAGTAAACACACTCCGTCTCAGTTATACAAACCAGTCAGTTAATGTTGTACAGTGAAATAATCGCTGTTTGTTCTGAGATCCACACAAAACACATAAATACAGTCCGTACCGCGCAGTAAACACACTCCGTCTCAGTTATACAAACCAGTCAGTTAATGTTGTACAGTGAAATAATCGCTGTTTGTTCTGAGATCCACACAAAACACATAAATACAGTCCGTACCGCGCAGTAAACACACTCCGTCTCAGTTATACAAACCAGTCAGTTAATGTTGTACAGTGAAATAATCGCTGTTTGTTCTGAGATCCACACAAAACACATAAATACAGTCCGTACCGCGCAGTAAACACACTCCGTCTCAGTTATACAAACCAGTCAGTTAATGTTGTACAGTGAAATAATCGCTGTTTGTTCTGAGATCCACACAAAACACATAAATGTTTTGTATGCAATATAGAATTTCTGGGTGTTAAACCTGGTGGTACTGGGCTTTAAAGAGTTACTCGTACAAAGTTAGCACGGCATAGGATTCGAAACAACTAAATTCCGTTCTAGACTGGATCGCTAAAGGTTTGTCGGTATAAGCCATGAAGGCATACGGTTGGAGCAGAAGTATACTACTTGTATAGCTCACCTCATTCTTCACGTCAGCACAAGACTGAAGTGGTCAGCTTCAAGACCCGGCCGCTTGACACCCACTGAAAATAACGCTGCGTAGGCCCTAGAGCCTTTCTAGATACTCTAGAAAAGAGAAAACTCTCTGGCCCCTGCTTGGGGCACTAATACATACATATATATATATATATATATATAATGACACTACACTATATATCCTGATCAGTCAGTGAATCGCTTCAAGATACATGACTTGTGAACATATTTTTAAATTGCGCTCGTATTTTGCTCCATTTCATACTTAGCTAAGTCAACATTTTGAAGCAGAAACTATCTGTAGCTTGTTTCGGAGTTCCCAAGAAACCTGTATGTGGGATACGACGTCACCTGCTGCCTCCATGTTAATGACAGTTTCCCTCAATATGGATGCAACGAGCAGCGTGACTCGTGCACCAACACTTCCGATTTGTACTCCGAAAGCGCCCCGCTAAAACTCAACTGGGATACAAACTACCGTGAGATTTTAGTGATTTTCCTCAATCACTATACATAAATTCAGAGATAATACCACAGAAGGGCCAAGACCGTTTGCTTTCAAATCCCTTCCAATTCATCATCAAGCTACCATCATAGAATTCGATGCTAAACAGAGTGCCACAAAAGTCACTTGACACAGCTTTTCTGTTGTTAAACATCCAGTGTCAAGTCACCTTTGCGCCACCCTGTATAGTCTGAGCCATCGGCAGCCACAATAAGATTGAGGCATAAGGTTCCTCCGAAACGTTGGTACCTACCTACCATACCACAAGGCACCAGGTCATAGAAGACAACGCAGACAATATTGACGTATCTGAAGCGCTGAGGTAGCCATTAATACAGCACAAATCACACACAGGCCAGATAGACATAAATCACAGCACTTAATTTGTTACGTCATGTTCGAATATACACGTACAGCTTAATTTGACTGGCGTTTTTCCCCCCCCCCCCCCCCACGGTAATATCCACGTCAAATTTCGGGCTACCGAGCTGCTTTCATAAAAAATTGAAGATGTCAGACAAATTACGCAGGCAGCCAGGAACAAAAGGCGAAAGGCGAGACAACATCCACCGTCTCTGTCTCTCTCTGATAATTAGTCATTGAACACGCGCACACCATGGATCGAAAGTATACCACACTGAGGGCCTAACACGTAATTTGCGTACCAAAAATCCCTGTACTTAATTAACAATAATGCCAGAAACATGCATGAGGGAACGGAGATATAACCCCATGCATTCTTAATCTCGGCACTATGAGCAGGTGAAGGGTCAGCTTTACGTTATGGCCGCTTTATCCCGCAGGGAAGAGCCCTGTGTACGAATTGGTAAGGAGACTGGCGAGTCCCAGGGCCGGTGCAGAAAGGTTTCTGCTCCTACCAGAAAAATTAGTCATATTAGGTCTTCTCTTTTCTGTGATGTTACACAGCGTAGATTGGTAGTTAGTTACTGACGTTTCGGGACAATCTATCGGTCCCATCTTCAAGGGTCAAGCAGTCAAAGCAGAATTCTTCTTGGACTACTTGACCCTTGAAGATGGGGCCGATACGTTGTCCCGAAACGTCGGTAAATATCAATCTACGCTGCGTAACATCCCAGAAGAGCGCGGAAGCCTGAAATCACGCCAAGTCAGATTGCCCACACAATCACTGTTCATCGTCAAAAACATGAACACACTGTGTAGGCAAAATGCAGAGTTCTTTCTGGGTCTAAATGCGAGTGGTGCATATACTTACCAGAGTGCTTTACAACAAGGCAAAATGCAAGTTCTTTCTGGGTCTAAATGCGGGTGGTGCATATACTTACCACAGTGCTTTACAACAAGGCAAAATGCAAGTTCTTTCTGAGTCTAAATGCGGTGGTGTATATACTTACCACAGTGCTTTACAACAAGGCAAAATGCAGAGCTCTTTCTGGGTCTAAATGCGGGTGGTGCATATACTTACCACAGTGCTTTACAACAAGGCAAAATGCAAGTTCTTTCTGGGTCAAAATGCGGGTGGTGCATATACTTACCACAGTGCTTTACAACAAGGCAAAATGAAAGTTCTTTCTGGGTCTAAAAGCGGGTGGTGCATATACTTACCACAGTGCTTTACAACAAGGCAAAATGCAAGTTCTTTCTGGGTCTAAATGCGAGTGGTGCATATACTTACCAGAGTGCTTTACAACAAGGCAAAATGTAGAGTTCTTTCTGGGTCTAAATGCGGGTGGTGCATATACTTACCACAGTGCTTTACAACAAAGCAAAATGCAAGTTATTTCTGGGTCTAAAAGCGGGTGGTGCATATACTCACCAGAGTACTTTACAGCAATGCTTGTCGACAGCTGGAAGAGGTCCCACTTCTGGATATTCACTCGACTGGATGGGGTGGTACCGAAACGACGAAACTAATGTAGTATTTAAATACGCGTAGTTGTAAAAAAAAAAGCACCTCTTGGAAAAAGACAGTCTCTGTTTTTACAGTGGTATGAATGTGGACTGTTTTGGACAAAATTAGTGCTGGGATGCTTAATGCGAAAGGTTCAAAATCAGTATTGTAAACTGTTCATACAATCACGTGCGTTTGAGTCACGTTGCATTTATATAAATCATTGTCAGGGTTCCTTCCACCCCAAATACAACATCCATCGCGTACACTGACATCAGAATATGCACCTGAATCCGCTACATGTTTCGGCAATTACTGCCATCTTCAGTTGTAGCATACAAAGGTGTCAAACTGTAATGCACCCTGTCATAAAATACAAAATAACTTCAAACATAACTGAAATGTTGAGACTTACCACTTGTCAACATTTATTCAAGTGATAATCCTCAATGTTTTAGTTACATTTCATGTTAGTTCATACTTTACTAGTTGTACCTGTGCGAATTAATTCACACGCAGAATCAGTAAAATATTAAGCAACAAAGTTACATCTTAATCCTAATAAACATTAAAAATTGTACGTACAGATGCTTGTTGCTGGCTAAGCAAAGTGCAAATAAGAAACAAAACGTTGAAATTAACAGTGCTGCCTCAAGCGGAGGCCATGTGAAGTACACGAAATATTTAGCTTATATTAGCTTCCCTTGGCCTCCGCTTGGGGCAGCACTGCCACTTCTTTCGGAGACCAACGATCATAAGCAGTGTAAATAAGAAACAAAACGCTGAAATCGACAGTGCTGCCTCAAGCGGAGGCTATGTGAAGTACACGAAATATTTAGCTTATATTTAGCTTCCCTTGGCCTCCGCTTGGGCAGCACTGCCACTTCTTTCGGAGACCAACGGATCATAAGCAGTGTAAATAAGAAACAAAACGCTGAAATCAACAGTGCTGCCTCAAGCGGAGGCTATGTGAAGTACACGAAATATTTAGCTTATATTTAGCTTCCCTTGGCCTCCGCTTGGGCAGCACTGCCACTTCTTTCGGAGACCAACGGATCATAAGCAGTGTAAATAAGAAACAAAACGCTGAAATCAACAGTGCTGCCTCAAGCGAAGGCCATGTGAAGTACACGAAATATTTAGCTTATATTTAGCTTCCCTTGGCCTCCGCTTGGGGCAGCACTGCCACTTCTTTCGGAGACCAACGGATCATAAGCAGTGTAAATAAGAAACAAAACGCTGAAATCGACAGTGCTGCTTCAAGCGGAGGCTATGTGAAGTACACGAAATACTTAGCTTATATTTAGCTTCCCTTGGCCTCCGCTTGGGGCAGTACTGCCACTTCTTTCGAGACCAACGGATCATAAGCAGTGTAAATAAGAAACAAAACGCTGAAATCGACAGTGCTGCCTCAAGCGGAGGCTATGTGAAGTACACGAAATATTTAGCTTATATTTAGCTTCCCTTGGCCTCCGCTTGGGGCAGCACTGCCACTTCTTTCGGAGACCAACGGATCATAAGCAGTGTAAATAAGAAACAAAACGCTGAAATCGACAGTGCTGCCTCAAGCGGAAGCCATGTGAAATACATAAAATATTTAGCTTCCCTTGGCCTCCGCTTGGGGCAGCACTGCCACTTTTTAACTCTAGCCTTTATTGTAAAAAACAAATTTTGAGAAGGAATTAATAGGAGCAAAGGAGACTGTCATCAATACGGAATCATAAGCTTTCTAAAAATGACTGTCTTGGAAAGATACTTCGGTAGTTCAGTAGATCGTGATGTCGCAAACAGACCTTACCGTGTTAATATCATGACAGATGCACAGCATTTGGTATTCGCGTATGCTACCCTTATTAATGGCCGAAACATGTTGCCAAACAAATTTTATTGTAAACATACACGAACAAAATTTGTACTAGGGCGGAAAGCCCCTAAAGGTAATACGGTCTTTGAGTACACCACGACAAGTGCAGCACTTGAACAGGCTTGCTGACTGTAGAATACAGGAACAAAGAAATCACGTCCCTTCACGCCATTCTCTCAGAAATGATGTTAAGACGGGGTCTGTCCTGCTCATACAATTATCTGTACCCCTGTAACGTCAAACTCATTAATCAAACAAAATAAAAAAAAGGAAGATAGCTAGATAAAGAAAACAATGGACTAGATTTTTGTTTCCTATAACAACAATATCGACAATGTCACATTAAAATTACATTGAACAAAAAAGCAGTGTTCATAAAATTAACGAATGCGTTAAATAAGTATAAAAGCTAACATAATTATTCAGTTACACACACCAATTAGCAGGGGGTCGAAAAATATGGGGCCTCAAGTCCTAAAATAGAGACAAAAAAAAACACTGTTGGCAATTAACATCATACTCAGCGTTCGGGAGTTGGCTTTTGGGGTGCTGGAAATCTCATTCAACCACTTGTGGGACAGAGAAAATGGTAAACTGCATCTAGATAATTTAATATAAGAATAAGTGGTATTTACTAATCAGTAAACCACAACAGGTAACTATAATTTTTCGGAATATCTTTTATCTGGCCTGCCAACTGTTTTCTAAAAACAGCACGCCTACAGCACCCAGAAGAAATGAATTCTGGGGGCCCATCGGAGGTGAAAGACTAGAGAAAGGCACCAGAAGATGCTGATCCACATGTTCCTGGCGACTAAATTATTTGTCTATCTACGACAGTCTCAAGAAATTACGCCTATTTAGCGCAGAAGTTCTCAGCCTTTCCAAAGTCACAGAAGTGGTCAACTATTTCCACCACATTATACAACACAAATAATAATGTATAAATAAATCTGTCCCTTTTAATGTGTCCCTGAGCAAGACATCGTAATCGTACAGGATGCCTGTGTCCGCCGCGACATTCCGTGATGGCTGCCGTGCTCACATACTATAAAAGGGACACCCTGTATAATTATTCCCAAAACGGTTAAACATGTTCAGTTACAATACGCAAATCAGCGCATGCGCAATTACTTCATACGATGTTGTATTAACCCTTTCAGGACCCGCCCTACGAGGTGAAAAACGAAATCAGTAACTGGTTGCGTGCACAGGCGGCGGAGTTCTACGACATCGGAATACATAACCTCGTACCCAGGTTAAACAAATGCCTTGACAAAGGTGGTGATTATGTTTAAAAATAGCTAAAGGTATGTGTTAAGAGTTTTTTTCACTCGATTTTGTTAATAAATATTTTTAAAAAAACTATATTGTTTCTGTATCTTTACTTTCTGGATGTCCTACGTACACAAACACTCACGGTGTATTATAGCAATATATATTGACATCAACTCGTACACAATGTTAAAACACAATATGTAATCACTTTATATAAACCGTGACATGTTTCGGCGCACTAGTACACCATCTTCAGGGGGGAACAAATTTAACACTTAAATATTTAAGTTATTACAATATAATATTAATATTGGTGTACGAGTTGATGTTAATATATTTTTTTTCCCAATGGCTCAACAGCCCCTTTTCGGTGCCTAGGCCTCCTCATTATCGAGGCTTCACGATCACACTCAGACACACCACACTCGGTAGGACTCCTCTGGACGAGTGATCAGCCCGTCACAGAGACCTCTACCTGACAACACACAACACTCACAACAGACAGACATCTATGCCACCGGTGGGATTCGAACCCACGATCCCAGTAAGCGAGCGGCCGAAGACCCACGCCTTAGACCGCACGGCCACTGGGATCTGCTGCTGTTAATATATATTGTTGCAATATACGCACGTACACAGTATGGACAATGTTAAACTCTCACTGGATTTCAATTGTTTTAAGTCTCCGATTTATATTAAATTAAATTGTTAAGGAACGGAACCCTTATAATGTCAGCCACCGCGTCACTAGTTCGATTTCAACGTTTGGCTTCTAATTTACACGTTGCTTATGATCCGTTGATCTCCGAAAGAACTTAGCCAGCATTAAGCATTAGTAAGTACAACTTTGTAATGTTCATTCAGATTAATACGCTGAAACTTTTGTTGATTAAATATTAGAATGTTTCTAAGAGCGAATTATTTGTATGTGTACAACTTTTTTATTTTTTCCAATGGCTCGACAGCCCCTTGGGGGCCTAGGCCGTCTCAGTTTTCGAGGGCTTCACGATCACACTTTGTAGACACACCACACTCGGTAGGACTTCTCTGGACGAGTGATCAGCCCGACGCAGAGACCTCTACCTGACAACACACAACACTCACAACAGACAGACATCCATGCCCCCGGTGGGATTCGAACCCACGATCCCAGTAATCGAGTTGCCGTAGACCGACGCCTTAAACCGCGCGGCCACATGTGTACAACTATATCATATATAACGCTATACAGTACGTAGGTATACATAAGGATCAGTATAAATAAGCCGCGATCTGCGAACCACCGGTTGAGAAACTCTACTCCAAGAGGCAGTTTTAACACCGCGCTAACCGCATTCCTTATGAACCTATTACACGTTAATTTACGCCTGACGCTATACTAAATTAGCACCGTGTCGCTGACACAGTACCCTTAAAGTGTTCGTGTGGGGGTAATATTTCGCAGAATGTTCCATCCAGAGGTAAGCACGACACTGTAATGTTCTCATGTCTTCATCAGGTAACCTTCAGCGTCTAATTTTGCATCTTCACATAAAACTATGCATCGTCTGATATGGGTAAGACACCATTACGTGTTTCGCGGTGACTGCAACAGCGGGGGGGGGGGGGGGGGGGGGGCAGCAATAGGTTGTCCGTCGCCAAATTTCAAAGAAGCCTCTAGTAATTCGGTTATTTTCAGTCAAAAGCAAATAGCCCCATAACAAGTCACAGAAATTTCAAAAATAACAAACTACAACATATTTAAACTTAACGCTGTATTTACCGTGCATTTTCAAATGAGATGTGTTCAAAAATCACCAACTAATGCACATAAACTTTTCAATAGTTTATTCTTAAAATACCCCTATACGTATTTCGTGGTTTATTCTCCACGACCCCCTGAAGATGGTGGTTTAAACCACCGAAATACGTATAGGGTATTTTAAGAATAAACTATTGAAAAGTTTATGTGCATTAGTTGGTGATTTTTGAACATACAACATATTTAGACAGAAATCCCAAATTGTCTATAATCAGTATGCTACACGTTTCGGCCCTCTTGGGTCATTATCAAGGAGGTTCAAGTGATTGCGCGGTGGCGCAGTTGGTTGAGGCACTGCTCTACAAGCCTGAAGGTCGGGGTTCGATTCCCGATGGTGTCATTGGAATTTTTCATTGACATAATCCTTCCGGCCGCACTATGGCCCTGAGGTCGACTCAGCCTCTAACAGAAATGAGTACCAGGAATATTTCCTGGGGGGTAAAGGCGGCAGGTGCGTAGGGCTGACAACCTTACCACCTTCATGTGCCGATTGTCTATAAATCTGAGAGCCTCAACCTCCTGGAACCCTAAGGGCCTGTCTAAGCCTGTAATGGGATTGCTTTGCTTTGTTTTTACCGTACAAAATTTAGTCGCCACGGCGACCTGAAGCGCGAGATTTGTGTACCCTTTGCCGTCTACTTGTGGCACAAATGCCTGTAACAAAATTCAGGCCTGCAGTTTATGACCAGACCACGGCACATGCGATGAGACCTTTTTGCCTCAAACGATATTAGTTCCGACTTATATTCAGAATATGCGTACTTCGAATTTCTGTAGGAACACCGAATATCCTGATACTCTTCGCGATTTTACTCAGTACCTCCCAAGACACGGGACACAAACTCATATTAGACCACCGACACTTCCGTTCACACCTCTCTATGTTCAACAGTTACATTAACATTCAATGTTGACCGTGCCATGGCGGTTAGTCGCCGGCCTTCCACTGCGCAGGCCCGGGTTCGATCCCGGGTCAGTCCATGTGGGGTTTGTGGTGGACAAAATGGCCCTGGGACAGGTTTTTCTCCGAGTTGTCGGTTTTCCCCTGTCAACTTCATTCCACTGGTGCTCCATTACTTGTAAAACTTGGTAAAAAAAAACTGCTCATCTTCATCATAGGGTTGCACAAAAAGATGCGTCCGTAGCATCTGCTGCGGGGCCCTTCACCATGTAAAAAAATAACATTCAACGTTGCATATTCCAAACTACGCACACAGCACTTCAGTACACCATGAATTAAACAAACCGTACAAATGACGCCGTTCATCAGTTTAAACTTCGCCGTAAACTATGAATTCTACAGCACCAACAACGAAGGACACTGCATTCACCTGACAGCATTTACCATCAGACTGACTTCTCCAAGCTAAATGTCATCAAAATTCGTTATTTGCGGAGATGAATCTCATGAATGGACACACACACACACACACACACACACACACGCATTCCATATAATGCGTTTATTATACGCATTTCGTGAAAATAACTCTTATTAACTGTCGTTCCGTGCTGACGACCTGTGACCTAATTCTAACCGCGTTGGAATACACGCAGGTTGTGTTTACCTGCCACTTGTTAGCACAAGTGGCAGGTAACCTGTCCAGCAGCAACATGATGACACAGCTCTCGGTTCAGCTGTACCAGGTGTACCACAACTTCTGTCCAATCCCTAGAATTATGTTACATATATCTACTGCTTGCCGATCCCAGTGGTCGTGCGGTCTAAGGCCGCGTTCTCACGGGGCGTGAACCACGCGCGTGAATCACACTTTCGTGGGCCACTACCCGTGTGAACGCGGAGTCGTGGACCTTGCGTGTGACGTCAGCAGTCCACGATCCTGTCGTGGCAGGATCAAACCATGTTTGATTTTCAGTCGTGGTGCTGGCGTTCGTGAGGTAAGATGTCGCCAGCGTGATTCACGCGCGTCGTTCACGCCCCGTGAGAACGCGGCCTAAGCCGTATGTCTGCGGCTGCTAGCTTGCTGGGATCGTGGGTTTGAATCCCACCGGGGGCATAGATGTCTGTCTCTTGTGAGTGTTGTGTGTTGTCAGGTAGAGGTCTCTGCGCCGGGCTGATCCTCGTCCAGAGAAGTCGTACCGAATGTGGTGTGTCTGAGTGTGATCGTGAAGCCTTGACAATGAGGAGGCCCTGGCCCACTACGGGCTGTTGCGCCATGAACAAAAATATGCGTTCATTTATGCAATTACCATAAAGTTAATGACAGTATATCCTTACTGTAACACTGGTAACAGCTCTTTAGACCTTCCTCGGCGCGTTGAAATTACGTTCGGTGTGAAACATAACTATAGGGGTACAGCAAGTGTTTGGCTTCGTCTACTGAAGTGTCTCAGAGAAATAAAGGAAAGTGGGACAGACACCTTTCTACGGACAAGTGAACAACGGACGTCCCGAATACAAGCCGGACACGTTACGTACGTAATGCAGTGTTCGAAGTTTAACATCAATCAAGCCATCACAGCAGGATATCCTTTAAATACAATTCGTTACCGCATTTGCTAAAGGCAGGTCATTATGACCCACTTACACAGTATTCAGGCTTTCATAAACTGCTGATCAACGATGACAGGCCAAGGTCTGTACTAAATTATGCCATTAACACTAAGGCTCTCATGACTATACGCACATGACCATAGAAACCTCCGAAAGGAGGCCCCCAATGCTCCGAGATTGGAGCGACATGGGACTAACTAACTAACTCATGACTATGACTATGAAGATTAGAGTACTCTGGAATGTCACGCCGTGTAGCTAGTTTCCGTGTAACCTGCTGCTTCCATCTTCAGGGCATAAGTCATATGTGGCCTGAAGTTGATGGTAACACATTCATCTGAAACATTGGTAAACCACATGCGAGACTACAAGGTGCGAGTTTCTATAACACAGTCTTTTCCATAGAATCGGACAAACCATAGGCGGAGGCTGTGACTGTACATCAGCGGGGAGCAACCTCTTGAACCGTCAGCCACTCTGACACGATGGATTTAGCGAAATGCCACAAAGGGATATTAAAACATAACATACTGGAAGACCGAACTGTATCCACTTTATTTGGCGCGTTAGCAAAATTGAGAAAAGCGACTATTAGCTTCGTCATGTCTTGTCTGTCTGCATGAAACAACTCGGGTCCCACTGGACGGATTTTCATGAAATTTGAGTATTTTTTGAAAAACTGTCGAAAAAATTCAAGTTTAATGAAAATCTGACAACAATAACGGTACTTTACATGAAGACCTATGTACATTTATGATAATATCTCGCTGAATTCTTCTTAGAATGAGAAATGTTTCAGACAAAAGTTGTAGAGAAAATAAAAAAAAAAACACATTTTATGTTCAATAACATTTCAAGAACATCGTACAGTATATGACGTAATGTGGAAAAACACGGTAGAGCCAGACAGGCCACAGATGACAATATAATACGGCGCATGCGCTTTGCTACACACCTAGCAGCAGTCACGTACCGACTCTCAGTGCAGGAATTTCTCGAAAAGCAATTCACTATTATGTCGTGTTCACGAAAGCCGACTATTCGACATTATCTTTTTTTTTTTTAATGGCTCGACAGCCCCTTGGGGGCCTAGGCCGCCTCATTTTTCGAGGCTTCACGATCACACACTTTAGACACACCACACTCGGTAGGACTCCTCTGGACGAGTGATCAGCTCGTCGCAGAGACCTCTACCTGACAACACACAACACTCACAAGAGACAAACATCCATGCCCCCGGTGGGATTCGAACCCACAATCCCAGTAAGCGAGCGGCCGCAGACCGCACGGCCACTGGGATCGGCTCTGTCTATCGTAGCCACATGAATTCAGTCAACATCTGCTCACATCACTTAAGACATCTTTATTTATCTATTACTATAAATGGGCTCGCCATATGACGGATCTAACAATATTCATGCACTAACATTAAGACGGGTGTGACTTCACTCACAAACCAATGGTTAGTACCACCTATTATACACTGAGGACAAACCAAGCAACGCACTGCCATCTATCGGACTGCTGCCATAGGTATAGTTGTCCTATCGTAATTCGAATCTTTATCTTCACACGGAAATACTGTGTAATACAAACCAAGCTCTATCCTAACCACGGCAACCTGGTAAGCATGGAAAGTCTGGTCATGACGTCACTGACAAACCAATCTGTATCGTAATCATGGCAACATGTTAACCATGGAAACCCTGGCCATGACGTCACTCACAAACCAAGCTCTATCGTAATCATGGCAACATGTTAACCATGGAAACCCTGGCCATGACGTCACTCACAAACCAAGCTCTATCGTAATCATGGCAACATGTTAACCATGGAAACCCTGGCCATGACGTCACTCACAAACCAAGCTCTATCGTAATCATGGCAACATGTTAAGCATAGAAACCCCGGCCATGACGTCACTCGTAAAGCCAACTCTATCGTAACCATGGCAACATGTTAAGCATAGAAACCCTGGCCATGACGTCACTCAAAACCAAACTCTATCGTAACATGGCAAAAATGTTAAGCATAGAAAACCCCACAATACGTATCATCACATGTTAAGCAAAACCCATACGTAACCATAGGCAACCTGTACCATGGCATACTGGTACCTGTCAGGTCTCGCGTCACTCACAAACAAAGCTCTACAGTAACCATGGCAACACAGGGGTGACCCAGTCAGTTACTCACACAAAAGGCACTTAATAAGGCAGTTGATTTAACGTCGCTGTTGATAGCTCAGACTATACAGCGTCGAATGATAAGACTATTAGACCTATGGAATGAATAAGGGATGTGGTAGGAAGTGATCGTGGCTAATTTTAAAGTACTATCCCTGAATTTGCCTGTGCCGACTAAGGAGAACCACGAAACATTTGTCGCGATAGCCGCTCTGTGGACCGAGATTTCAACCCGGGATCTCCCAATTACCTTTCCTTCTAAAGCGCATCTTCCCTCCAGAAATTTCCGACCAAAATTTTGAATGCGTTTCTCATCTCTCCTCATAACGTACTACGTGTTCCGTCAAGCCAATCGTCCTTGATTTAATTATCTTAATCAAAGTGGCGAAAAGCAAAACTTGTGAAGCACCCTATCGCGCTGTTGTATCGAGCTTCCTGTCACTTACAGCTTTATCATATCATGCGATAACTTTCCAATATATTAAAATTATCTACCCACTTATCTTCTGTATTTTGTCTGACATCATCGCCTCTTCCTTTCGGAAATAGCCATCACCTACTTTCTGTCTGTTCCAAGTTCTTTAGTGCTGTCCTTTCAGCAATCATTCGGGTGTCTCAGTCCTTTCAGACGTGCATCATTGTACAGGGCATACACAAAAGAATGGTGCGGATTTAATAGTGAACACTATCAAAACCGCACCATTCTTTTGTGTATGCCCTGTATTTCCTGTCACACACAACGCAGCCTTAGGCAATATTTTCACAAGTTCGCAGGCACAACACGGCATGACTCCTGCTATGTCCCTCTACTACATGCAGGCGGTTACCGGTTTCTCACCGCGAAAGCCTGGGTTCGCTTCCCTGTGTGGCATTTATGGTGGATAGAATGTCACTGGGACAGGTAATTCTCCGAGTACTTCTGTTGTCCCCAATCAAATATCATTCCACCAATGCTCCATATCCGCCGATTCGTGTTGTCTTCTTGCGAGCTGAGCTGTCGTTACGTAACTGCCGCTTGTAACGTACCCATTGTCCATCTGATAGATGACCGGATATGGAGCTTTTTTTTTCCTATGGCTCCACAGCCCCTTGGGGGCCTAGGCCGCCTCATTTTTCGAGGCTTCACGATCACACACTTTTTAGACACACCACAGTCGGTAGGACTCCTCTGGACGAGTGACCAGCCCGACGCAGAGACCTCTACCTGACAACACACAACACTCACAACAGACAGACATCCATGCCCCCGGCGGGATTCGAACCCACAATCCCAGCAAGCGAGCGGCCACAGACCCACGCCTTAGACCGCGCGGCCACTGGGATCGGCAGCTCTGTAAGTTATTCATGTTTAAAGCCAATGAGCAACGAACTGACAGACTTTTAACGAGCAGGTAATAATTAACAGATTCATTAACCATCGATAATATAATTATGGTGACGATTGGCGAACTGCAGCAGAAAATACAGCAAAGGCCGCACTTCGAAGTGCCACAAACAGAATGTACAAAACGCGTTATTTGCAGTGATTACGTTCGCGTCTGGCCACTTTATAAAATGTTATTAAAGGTCCGTAATTACTCGAAAAAGTCAATTTATGGCTATTATTAGGGGTGAATATGACTGCCCGTCTCAATTTCCCCCCCCCCCCCCAAAAAAAACAAATTTTATTAAAAGTCTGCCATAAAAATGGTAAAGTTATCCCTGTCGACACCATAAAGGCGCATAGTGGAAGTAGAGGAATAGCTCTACTCCTTCTTAACCTCGGGGCTAGAAGGAGGTGAGTGGTCAATGTCACGCCCCGGCCGTTTTACCCCTGGGAAAGAACCCGTGGGTACCCAATGAGTAAAACTCTCCCACACCGTATTTTTTAAAAAAAAAGTCCAGAGGTTTATATGCTGATTCGAAGTACAGATACACACACACACAAAACAGACATGAGCCCCACATAAAGACCCGTTTTACGTTACAAAGAACGCCAAAAATTGTGAAATATATAGTTTTGTTTTATTTTTTTTTTTACGATTTATTGCAGTAAGTCGTCACTACAAATATTACCTTCGATGATAGAGTGGTTAGTAAATTCGTGCAGTGATTTGGAAACAAAGTGGAAGGAATAGGTCGTGACCTGCTTTGAGATACTACCTCAGGAATTACCTGCAGAGGCTTAGTAAAACCATGAAAAACCTCAGTATGGCCAATCTCCACCACTTGGAGACGATAATATAAAAACCTATATTAAAGAACTAGTTTGAGAGGACGTGGAATGGATTAATCTGGCTCAAGATAGGGACAAGTGGCGGGGTCTTGTGAACACGGTAAACGTGCCTACGGGTTCCGTAAAGTGCGGGCAGTTTCTAGACTTGCTGAGAAACTGTTAGCTTCTCAAGAGGGACTCCGCTCCGTGGGATTAGTGTCTCCAGACCTGGGATTAGTTACTTAGTGTCTCCAGACCTGGGATTAGTTACTTCGTGTCTCCAGACCTGGGATTAGTTACTCAGTGTCTCCAGACCTGGGATTAGTTACTCAGTGTCTCCAGACCTGGGATTAGTTACTCAGTGTCTCCAGACCTGGGATTAGTTACTCAGTGTCTCCAGACCTGGGATTAGTTACTCAGTGTCTCCAGACCTGGGATTAGTTACTTAGTGTCTTCAGACCTGGGATTAGTTACTCAGTGTCTCCAGACCTGGGATTAGTTACTCAGTGTCTCCAGGCCTGGGATTAGTTACTTAGTGTCTCCAGGCCTGGGATTAGTTACTTAGTGTCTCCAGGCCTGGGATTAGTTACTTACTGTCTCCAGACCTGGGATTAGTTACTCAGTGTCTCCAGACCTGGGATTAGTTACTCAGTGTCTCCAGACCTGGGATTAGTTACTCAGTGTCTCCAGAACTGGGATTAGTTACTCAGTGTCTCCAGAACTGAGATTAGTTACTCAGTGTCTCCAGACCTGGGATTAGTTACTTACTGTCTCCAGACCTGGGATTAGTTACTTAGTGTCTCCAGACCTGGGATTAGTTACTTAGTGTCTCCAGACCTGGGATTAGTTACTTAGTGTCTCCAGACCTGGGATTAGTTACTTAGTGTCTCCAGACCTGGGATTAGTTACTTAGTGTCTCCAAACCTGGGATTAGTTACTTAGTGTCTCCAGACCTGGGATTAGTTAGTGTCTCCAGACATGGGATTAGTTACTCAGTGTCTCCAGACCTGGGATTAGTTACTCAGTGTCTCCAGACCTGGGATTAGTTACTCAGTGTCTCCAGACCTGGGATTAGTTACTTAGTGTCTCCAGACCTGGGATTAGTTACTCAGTGTCTCCAGACCTGGGATTAGTTACTTAGTGTCTCCAGACCTGGGATTAGTTACTTCGTGTCTCCAGACCTGGGATTAGTTACTCAGTGTCTCCAGACCTGGGATTAGTTACTCAGTGTCTCCAGACCTGGGATTAGTTACTTAGTGTCTCCAGACCTGGGATTAGTTACTTAGTGTCTCCAGACCTGGGATTAGTTACTTAGTGTCTCCAGACCTGGATTAGTTACTTAGTGTCTCCAGACCTGGGATTAGTTACTTAGTGTCTCCAGACCTGGGATTAGTTACTTAGTGTCTCCAGACCTGGGATTAGTTACTTAGTGTCTCCAGACCTGGGATTAGTTACTTAGTGTCTCCAGACCTGGGATTAGTTACTTAGTGTCTCCAGACCTGGGATTAGTTACTTAGTGTCTCCAGACCTGGGATTAGTTACTTAGTGTCTCCAGACCTGGGATTAGTTACTTAGTGTCTCCAGACCTGGGATTAGTTACTTACTGTCTCCAGACCTGGGATTAGTTACTTAGTGTCTCCAGACCTGGGATTGTTACTTAGTGTCTCCAGACCTGGGATTAGTTACTTAGTGTCTCCAGACCTGGGATAGTTACTCAGTGTCTCCAGACCTGGGATTAGTTACTCAGTGTCTCCAGACCTGGGATTAGTTACTCAGTGTCTCCAGACCTGGGATTAGTTACTTACTGTCTCCAGACCTGGGATTAGTTACTTAGTGTCTCCAGACCTGGGATTAGTTACTTAGTGTCTCCAGACCTGGTATTAGTTACTCAGTGTCTCCAGACCTGGGATTAGTTACTTAGTGTCTCCAGACCTGGGATTAGTTACTTAGTGTCTCCAGACCTGGGATTAGTTACTTAGTGTCTCCAGACCTGGGATTAGTTACTTAGTGTCTCCAGACCTGGGATTAGTTACTTAGTGTCTCCAGACCTGGGATTAGTTAGGCAGTATCGCCAGACCGAGATTTTAATCCAGAACGTCCGGAATACGAAGCAGGGATTGTCAGTCACATGAGACGTTCAATCGAAAATGATTGGAAATGAGCTCGGAAAATCTTTGACAAAATTCTACACCTACACCATAAATGATACAATGATTTACAAACACGTTATCAAACCAAAAACACGAGGAATTTTATATCTCAGTCTCAAACGAGTAAGATAATATCCATTATCTAATCGAAGTTACTGCCTACCTGACTTCTAGAAGTGTCATTGCGTTACCAACTGCTAAGTTATGTATAGCGATGGTGAAAAAATGGTGGAATGATACT
Organism: Reticulitermes speratus; assembly: GCA_021186555.1. Taxonomy (NCBI): domain Eukaryota; kingdom Metazoa; phylum Arthropoda; class Insecta; order Blattodea; family Rhinotermitidae; genus Reticulitermes; species Reticulitermes speratus. The sequence goes on from JAJKFL010000427.1 coordinate 4,217,006, forward strand.
GACAGAGGGAAACCGAAGTGCTCGGAGAAAAACCTGTTCCAGTGCCACTTTGTTTACCAAAAATCCCACACGGACTGGCCCGGAAATGAACCCGCGCCTCCTACGTAAGACACCGGAGACTAACTGCCTGACCATGGCACGGCCACTACCCTCTTAGTCGTAATGATAATTCATGCAGTGGCCAACTCGTTTTTAATGACTCCTATAGGACCCCACCATACTGATAAACGATAACACAATTCATGATTTGTCCACGCTGTAGAAAAAACTACCTGCTTAAACACTCATGTCTATATTCGTGTTAGAATTACAAATTTTGGTTTATCCAAATACGACTCTTACAACACCTAAAATGGGATTAAAACCAAGAAAAAAACAAAAAAAAAAGGAACAACCATGAAGGTGAAAAATGCTTCAAATATTTAGTATTTATGAAAATATTTAAAACCGACAAAACGTAACAAGCAACCTCAGATAACACATTTATTCCAAACTTGTATTTTTTTTCCTGTGGCGCAATAGCCATACTCGGCCCTAGGCCTCCTGATTTTTGAGGTTCCGAGATCACACTCAGACACACCACACTCGGAACGGCCCCTCTGGCCCCTCGGCGCATCGCAGAGACCTCTACCTGACAACACACAACACTCACAAGACACAGACATCCACCCCTCGGCGGGATTCGAACCCGCAATCCCAGCAAGCGAGCGGCCGCAGACCTACGCCTTAGACCGCGCGGCCACTGGATCGGCAAACTTGTAAATTACTAATACACATTATACAAGTGAGTGTACCTGTGTTAATGGTCCGAACAGGGCAATACACGTCCTGTTTTATATTCGTCAGGACAACAGGAAGCAGCAGTGAAAAACGGGACAATCCTTTAAAAATGGGACGTCATGTCAACCTAAACTACAAAATATTCAGCTAATGAGTAGCTGGGGTTCTTATTAAAGAGATTGTATCCTGTATTTAACCACCACGTCATGAAATATGTATGGAGGGCTGACGGTATAAATCCACACATTCTTAAAGTAAGAATTAGATGGGAGTGGGTAGTTCCCGTTATCGACAGCTGTATCGTCGGTTATAGTGTTATCAGTATCCTCTGGGAGGGGCCGAGTGGGTTCCAGAGCCATTATAGATGCTATGTTGAATACAAAATTCCCTGTCCTTCCTGGAAATCGAAATGTGGTCACCTTTCCAGTACTCCGTCACTATCCCAGCTTGTAATTAGATCCGCGAACAAAAAATTACAGACACATACAATTCTGACGTTCTGAGATTCGACTAGGGTAAAAACAATTCTGCGTATAAGATACGGGGGTATTTAGGTCACGGTCTTCTGGCTTCTGACGCCGTGTAGTTTTAACAGTAAACATCACTATTTCAGAAGATCATCCTGCCTCCATAGGTATAACTTCATACATACATACATACACATTCCATGGATCCATAATTTTGTCACAAGACAAGAGGATGTGGAATAAGTCATAACATACAAAATCATACAAAATGTACATTGCAAAATGCTTTCAAGGGTTCAAGGGGGACCAAACGCCACTCCAATATTTTTTCTATGTAAGTATAGTTTTTTTTTTGGCTACTGAGTTGAAAAGGGGCAAATAAAAAAAATATAAATATTTTCTGAACGATTACTTGGGTGGTGTAAAGACCGAAAAAAAATGAAAAAACCTGCGTTCAAACCAATCTTACCACATATTTCTAAATTGACTCCTTCGTAAATTAAAGTTCGTAATACCTATGGTCGATTTTGGTACCCCCCCCCCCCCCCCCCATGTTATTAGCTAAGTTACGCCTATACCTGCCTCCATTTGTACCTTACACACGTCGATTCTGAAGAAGGAGGCAGCAAGTTCCTCTCGAACGATGGTATTCACCACTAAGACGTCACAAGGTCATAACCTATATAAACAATGCACAATGTCTGTGGGCCTTCAATTGTAAGGCCTGTGTCTAATGAACACTGTCACAGGAAATGTGGGTAAAAGTTTCTACTGTTTTCAGTGGAGGGAAATAACGAACTTTTTATTAGAATTAAACACAGGCTGTATTCAGCAAGGAATAGCAGCAATATCTAGCAAGACACGTGGTTCGATTACGCAGCATCAACCTGTTTCATTTTCTTTTAATTAAAGAAATGTTTACAGTTCATCCGCACCGAAACATACAAGCACGACTTTTGCCATCCACCAGCTGAAATCGAAATAAATATAATTAGAATAATGAGTATCACCGTCTACAGAACTTTGGTTATTTAGTTGGTCAGTATTTTATTCACATTAAGGTACATGTTTCGACCTACAGGATATTCAAATTGTACAAGAATGTGAATTGAATGTCAGCTACAGTATTATTATTACTTGTTGACTGAGATCTCAATCTTACATAAAAATATAGAAATATATACATATATAAGTTAAAATCTTATTAAAATAAGCCCAACTGCAACGTATAAAGAGTTAATTAAAATTTTCATGCTTCAGAAAGCAAATCTCAACCAAAAATTATACCAAACACATCTACAACTAGCAACATAATTGGAAAACACATGGATGCTTGTCGAAGAAATCACTGAGAAAAGTCTCAATAATGAATTTCAAAAGAAATACAATCAACTTATGTTAATACGATTTTTAACTTACATAGGCCCCATACTGTAAATTTTTATGTAATATTGAGATTTCAGTCACCAAACACAAATATATGTAGCAGAAATTCAATTCGAATTCTTGTACAACGTTAATAGCCTGAAGATGATCGCATGTCCGTCGAAACATGTAGCTTAATGTGCATAAAATACCAGCTAAATAAAGTTGTGTAGACGGTAATATACTTTTCATTACTGAATTCCAACACAACAGGATGCAAAACATCAAAGTCGAAAAAACTATTTAATATTTCACTCGTCCTCATTGCTGTAAACAACAACGTTCATCCCTTCAAGGCAAAGTTGTTCCTACACCTACCACCTGCTTTAATAATAAAAACATCTGCATTTTGCATGCTGAGTGCATTTATGGGTATCAGATAATTTTCAGAACAGCGATTATTTCTCTACACATCTTTGTAATGAAATTCAATGTGTTTTCTGAAGGCAGGAGCCAAATTTATAAATATTTTGATGACAAGAGCATTGCTCAGCCCCTGGATAGCATCCATGAACGAAACTGACGTACCAACTCGTTGACATTATATCCATCCTAACGTCTCTTTCTGGTTAGGCTTCAAAGGGGTAAGTTGCCTGGATGGCAGGGTCAAAAACCATGCCTGAAGGCATAAGCCACAACATGACGGAATAACCTCAGGACGTTACCGATACAAACACATCTGCATTTGTTTTATATTTTTAGTGAACTAGAACGAAAAAAAAAAAAAAAAAAAAGCAGGACCCCCATGACACAAATCAATAGAAGTATAGATTCACAATACTAATTCTTGATGAACAGCGAAGTTCGAAATATTCACTTTCAAATTCAAAACTGTTACCACACGGAACACATAAATGTGAACAACACAGCAGCCTAGGAAGCCTGCATAAGGCATGTTCGTAAAACGTGTACACAACATACAAGAAATATGTGTGGTAACTGACTCCAGAAAATTTCTGTGTTCTTACGACGTCCAATTCGCGACAAGTGCCCTAAATTAAAATACTGTAACATAATGTTTACAATTTTTGGTACAATATCCAAAACAAAAACGAAACCAACCCCCCACTGTCGAATTTTACGGTAAATAAATATTCGTGTGGGTGTTATAATTAAGCTGTTCACATAATCCTCTATAAAGGAGATCAGAAAACAGTGACAGTATCTACAGTCTCGAAGCAAGTTCTGAAACACGCGAAAATTATATTAAAATGGTGGACAAAGTATGCTACGTGATGCAAACTGTGATCAGATCTCGTTTGTTTACAAAGCCACCGACAGCGGGGAACGACAACTCACGTAACAGTAACTGTCGACATGCACAGAAATGACACGTGCAGAATGGCTACTGGCATACGTATGCAGTGTTCTTTGTGGCATGTCTTATGTTGTCTACTCACATAAAATACAATCATGACAAGAATCTATGACTAATGACTTACTGCACTTCCTGCCCCAAATTTCTTTACAACAATTGCAAATCTCTTATTAATGTTACAGACAAATGGAACTGTGGATAATTATTCTTTTTCACAGTCTCAAACTGTGACAGGTTAGGCTAGTTAGTTACTGTTTTACTGTTCGAGCTAGTTTTACGAACCCATGTAAGGTCTAGACCACTTACGACCTCGCACCAAACGCTTATATACGAATATTAATTATAACTTCCATGGAAAGTACGTTATACTGAGCTGTCAACATAGTAGCATGTATATGGGCACCTCCAATTATTCAATCACATCATACGACTACATAATTTTAAAGTTAAGAAAATCACGAAAGCTCACCATCTCTAGGTTTCGAAGACGAGTTACTTGAAGTCTTATCCACTTGACAGTTCATGCTTCATGTAAAACAGTCTCAATGTACGAAGTGTGCCAGTCTCACCGAATTAACATAATCATATCGGATAATCCAAAATGATAAGCACAAATCACCACACGCAACACACAAACCTCACCACCACCGCCATAGCCGACTCAAAATCACAGCCATTTTGATAGTACACGCACAATGATACTTATGCGAACAGAAAAGACCATCATAGATAGCAGCACGTGACATCCGCCCCTGCCACACACTGCCATCTAACTCATTCAATGACTGATCAAATAACCGAGAAAATAAGTGACGAAGACAGTAGATGTGCGTGAGAAAGGCAAACTTAACCTCAAGGACCTCAAGTCCGTGTGAAATAATAATCGTGTACATTATGTGAATGGATATCTTGCAAAGAAACAAGTGATTCTCAGATGATAGTAAACAATAATAGCGAATGTTGTAGTTGCACTGTTCTGTTATTTACGATATGTATCTGCACACTGAAATGTCTCTTAGGCGTAAATGGGAGTTGAAAGTGGTAAAATGTTAGCCTAAAATACATGCATGTTGTGATCGTTTTGAAGCGTAAGATTTACTTCACCTTCTGAAGTACGTGCCTTAGGTTATGGATTCGGCTTAGGTACTTTCAGAAGCTATAAGCACTATATATGCGGCAGTTTGAGCAGTGGGTAGTTCCTTCATATAGGTTACCGCCTCTGATTACATTTTATGATTTGTTTAATCACAGTTTCCAAACTTTCTGTGTTCATGGAAACACACTTATCGTCATTGAAATGTTCACAAAAGACAGTAAACACGGTTGCATGCCTCGTAATGGCTATTCACTAGTCTACCGAATTAGTTTCATGACTGGATCCCTTTCTGAAAATAATGCTGCTTTTGTTTATAGTTTGACACATGAAAAATGTCGCCATACCATATTCAGTATTCATCTTTCACTTTAATAAATTGTATTTACACATCGTATCCTGGCAGGAAATGGTCATTAGCATTACCTGTATCCAGTGCTACAAAATTCCTTCTTTCATTCGATTTCCTGTGCACTGTTATGCTCAAGCAAGCAGGCAAGAGAGGGTTTCAGTGGTACAAACATCCTAGAAAACTGTGGACAAACCTTTTCGGGGTTATCATTAAATGATACCAGTACTTCTTAAACTCTAGGGTAGTTAACAATATTTAATTAGATGCTCAGACCCAGATATACAGCAAGATACACCCTTCCTGTACACCACCATCAAACTGAACAGGTTGGTAAAGTGGTGACATACCAGACTTATTTAGGATCCACCCATTTTGAATGTCAGAACAGTGGCTAGGCAACCTGACAGGTGTTTCGTGAATGTGTTCAGTCCCATTTGGCAATTGCCAGGATAATGCCTCACACAATGACTGCTGCCTTCCAAATCCTTTCCAGTTCACCATTCACCAATCATCCTACAGTTTATGCCATATAGACCGAGATACTGACACTGCTGTAAAATTAACCCTCACTGTGCTTGTCTACCAGAAACTACATTATTTTCTTCAGTTGTGTAGCTGAAATTTTGTTTAATACTCGCATTAAGTTCTGTTTACCATGGAACTAGTTGGGTTAATTAAAACATGTTCATATGAAAAGTTCAGATAGGCAAACACTTATCTGGTATATTGCCTATTCAGATTGATCTGAAATGAGATGGTTTTTATTATAATTGCTTTTCGACTATGCTTTAGTATAATTATGCCATCAGGAAGGTCAAAGGAAACCGGGTGGAATAGGAATGGAATGGGACACATCAGCTTCTAGTTTATTGTGATGATTTTAATTTGTTGGGCAAAAAAAAATAAATACTGTCAGGAAAAGCACAGATGCTTCTCAGAAGCAGGGTTGAAACATCCAACAGGAATTCTTCTTGCATATGTTGACCCTTGAAAATGAAGCCATTACATTTCCTCAAAATGTTGGGATCTAATTACCTATTAATATAGCATCATGTCTTAGAAGAATGAAATCCTTATGACATATAAAATCAGCTAACTTTATAGAGCAGAGTCATTCCTGAGAACTGTATGCACTGTACTGCCCCATTATAATACAGTATAACCCACGTATCCGCGGTTTACCGTGGCCCGAAAATATTAAATGGAAAATTCCAGAAATAAACGATTCATAACTTTCAAATTACACTCCATTCTGAGAAACCTTCCTGCCCCATCACACTCAGTACATGACTCATTTCTCTTTGTCCTCTGTACCCACGCTGGCCCGCTTTACTCGCATCCAGTTAGTCTGTAGCGTTGTCGCTGCTCGCATTTGTGGTGCCAGGATCACTAGCCTAATGGTGCTAATGTCTTATTATGCATAATTTATCAATTAAACTTTATCATAGGTATGTATGTAAATGAAAAACGACTTATATATAGGGTTCGCTACTATCCGCGGTATGTCTTGGAATGTATCACCCGCGGATACGGGGGGAATACTGTATCCTTTTCCGTGCAGGTTATATGTCTTGGACTGCCCTGTTACTTATATATAGACATTTTACTGTGTTTTAGTTACATTTTAGGAAACTGGTTGGGGGGTTTGGTTTGACATAACACATTATAATTTTTCCCATTTAAAATAATGGGAAATAGGCTCCTGGTTAGTGTTTTTGCACGGAACATCTGATTTTCATGATTGGATTACTGACGTTAAGTGGGAGATAGCTGTATTTCATATTACAAGCCTTCCTATTTGATTTTATAACATTAATATTAGTTACAGGAGAATACAAATTATATATAAATTTTTGAAGAGTGTGAATGATGATCATTTCGCAATTTTATATATCCTCCTGTTATTTCTCTTTTATGTCCAAATATAACTAACTAACTCCATGGAGCAGAGTCCTTCTTAAGAAGTTGACATTCTCAGTTAGTCAAGACATTTCCTGCATTTTATGGAGCCCAAAGTTTCATTACCATGTTTAAAACAGCCCGCTACTCGTCTGCCCTGAGCCAGGAGAATCCAGGCCATCCCCTGACGTCCTGTACCTTTAAGGTCCAATCTCCGTCTATAATAATGAACAGTCAATGATTTGAAATTTACAGTAATAATTACAACAAATGAACAAATTGTGGAAATAAAATGAAGAAGGACACAAAGCAGTTCTATTTGATGTAGATCATCCGTCCTGATTAACTCACTGGTAGAAGTTCCTTGATGTAGCGGTGGTGTAACTGAGGACTCCGGTCTTCTGAGATGTAATGCTATGTTGCTGGGCAGGTGGTTTCCCAGCATTCCCAAGGAATATCAGGAAACACCCAACAAAGCAGCATCATATCCAGAAGACCAAGAATCCTTGGTGGCAGAATTTGACTTTCGAGGTTCTGGGGGATTATTCCACATGTTTTTTTGTTATAACAGTAATTTCATACACACACCAAAAAAGAGAGGATTGTTTTTAGAAATCCATAAATTTAGCATTCATGATCTCAAGATTTAGTGCAATTACCACACGATGCCGCGTAATATCCCAGAAGAGCGCAGATCTCATCAGTGCAAGTTTACCTTGTGACATCAACCAAAACAAACCACTGCAGTCCTGAACAGATAATAGTGTATAATTTTATTTTAAAGAACAAACATAAAAGCATGCCTCTTTTTTTTTCTGAAAGTTTCTCTTATAATAATATCTTTCCTATTAATATGCTGAACACATTCAGTAAATATTATAAATTAAATTAGAATACATTTACATTATATACGTACATAATTGGCTCTTCATAAAATGTACACATTTACTATAGAACAATCATTTTCTTAAAAATTATAAATAAAATATACATTTTGAAAAAAAGAACACAAAAGTGGATCAGATTTGTGTGTGTATCTCTGTGCAAATACATATATCACAAATAAATACATCAAACATACAAATTCAACCACACAATGGCACTCTCGAAACTAAAATAAATTTGATACTGCCCTCTTGTTGCACTAGAGCCATTCTATTGTTTTTTTTTTTTTGTTTCTCTAAAACAGTTCAGACCTTGCCTTTTTCAAAGAAGTTATTTTGTCCAACCTGCTTGTGTATCATCGTACTAAAGTGGTAACATATTTCCATACAAGAAGCAGTCAACGTAATAAATAACTACGAAGAGTTAAAACAATCTTACAAGAAAACTACATTAGATACATTCAAATATCGTAGGTAAATCCTTAATTTTCACATTCATTATATTTTTCATACTTATGTGAAATATATTAGGGTATGATACTGTACTTCATTCATTCAGAAACATTCATTTTTTTTTTTTTGTGATTCCGATAATAGTTTCTTTTAATATGCACGGTTAATGCGAACAACATTCAGTTATTTTATCAATATGTTACGACAGTTTGACTTACGCATTCGGCCGGATAATTGAATAGGGTATTACAACACACATCACTTCACACAAATGAATATGATAAATACCATCAGACTTATATATATGCAGTATCAATTTGGCTCGAATTCTTTCACGCTGTGTATGCAGTCATCCTAGTTCTACTGCCGTAATGTTATTATTTGTCACCAAATCTTTATTTCTAATACATTTTTCAGTTTCATCAATTAGCATGTCTTGCAGTATGACTGTAAAGTATACGAAACTTGGTCTTATTTGAAGATGGTTTGGGAAATAACAATACACATTTCCAGCCAGTGACTTTAAACTACACAACTAATTAGGCCTTCATGATTAATCCAATCCTGTCCCCCCCACAAAGTATTCTTCCGCTCACACAGTGTTTTGGTCTTTTATAATTACCACCGTAGCTATTTCTTTACAGAACTACTATAAGACTTAACAAGCACTTTATATCTTTATATCTTGGTTTTTGAAAATGCAGTTGTGTAGCAAAGCATGACAACCAAAACCAAAATTGTTTAAACACAGTATCAGAGAATCAAAATCAAGTTTCTATTTCCCACCATTACTGGTATTCACATTGGTATAACTTTTACTTAAGGTTAATTTCATTCAAGACCCAATAATTTTGAATCCATTGACGATTTGTTACAATCTTGTACATGAGTTGGTTACACTAAGATGCATTTAAGTACATATAAAATAGAGTTACAGTACTTACATATAGCTTGGGATTTATTTAACCCATTCCGAGAAGAATGTTGAAATGGAAAGTGAAGAAAGAAGGAAGTTATGATCACTTCCCTTCTTTATCGGACATGAGGTCTTCCAATCGTGTCTGGTATTCCCCTTCTGAAAGTTCTGTCTCTTCATCGGCATCCCTACGTCGCCGCCTTCTGGAGTATTGACTTGTAGCTTCAATGCACAGGACTGCAAACCTATTGTTGCAGGAGTATCGCTCCTGATCCAATAGCTTGTTCTTGAGCAATGAAGAGGCGAGGCCCACTTTGTCAGTACTAGCCGAGTGCCACGCGTCACAATACGTATCCATAGCTCTCTCACCAAACAGGTGCGAACCATGCCACAATATCTTCTGTGGCCTAGAAAACACAACATCGATTATTTATTCTACTCATCTAGTAATTAAGATTTAAGAGTTTAAAATAACTGAAAAATGAACTCGATAATAAATTAATTATCTATTAAGAAACTTCATGGTGCTGGTCTTCCTTGAAAATCTCTTATTCAGTCAGTCAAGAAACTAGTTGTATGCTTCTTAAGAACACAGTAATTCAGTACTAGGTTCACAAAGATCAGCATTGGACCTTATTTTCAGGAAGGTGATTTCCTGTTTCTTGGAGATTCATTTTAATGTCATACTGCATCTCCCATGATGTCCCTTCGCTTGAGATTTTCTGACTAAAAATGTGCATCCATTTCCCATTTCCCCCATTTGCTGTATTGTGGTTTGATGTCTGGTTGGAGCAAGAGATTTTTCTTTACCCCACAGCATCCAAACTGACTGGAGCCCACCCGGCCTCCTGCTCGATGGGTACCAGGGGCTGTTTCCCTGGGATAAAGAGGCTGAGGCATGAAGCTAACCACTCGCCTCCATCAGACATATCTACTGTAGTTTACTATACTGTCTGTATTGAGATTCTATGATGCATTCCACATATCTTTTACCACTTTAAAGTTGTACATACCGTGCATGTTTGAGATAATTATATACATAAACCAACAAATATTGCACTTTTTTATATGTATTGTCAACCCTACATATGTTTCGGCTGTGCTTTAGCCATCATCAGGGGTTTCTCTTGAAGTGTCCACTAACTGTATCTCTCACTGCATTGTCTTTGACTCGTATTAGGTTTCTTAATATCTAGGCACTATGCATTGTCTCACTATCCAGGTCCTATACACTGTTCACTATGTACACAGATGCACTTATGTTTGTGGTTTATTGCACGTTTTCAGTTTGACGTTGCTTGGTCAGTTTTATAACATGTAAAGTGTGGTCTCGTCTAGAACATATCTGTAGCTTTCGGTGTTTTTCCAGTCCTTTTCTTTAGTTGTATGTAGATTTGTCCGCCAATGGCATGCATAGTGCCTAGATATTAAGAAACCTAATACAAGTCAAAGACAATGCAGTGAGAGATACAGTTAGTGGACACTTCAAGAGAAACCCCTGATGATGGCTAAAGCACAGCCGAAACATATGTAGGGTTGACAATACATATAAAAAAGTGCAATATTTGTTGGTTTATGTATATAATTATCTTTTACCAGTTTTATCATTTCTGTAAAAATTGCTGTTATCTGAATTGTACAATTTTTGAACGTGTCAACCTAGGTAATATCCACTGTTATATTTATGGAACTCCTTAATGATAGCCCACTGAGGCCAAAATATGTCAGAGGTGTCACCTGATGACGAAGGCAGAGCTAGTCTCCAAAACTTTGTGTTTTTAAAACACCATATTTCAGTCAGGCAATGGACAAAGTCCAATTGGAGATCTGTAGTAATAATGTTACAAAATGTGACAAAGGCCCTATAAGATGTGCAATAGTGTGAAGTATTTTGTTTCACTTTACTCACCAGGCGAAGTCTGTAAGTATATTCTTCCCACTGAAACATATATATTCTCGCCTGCTGAGAGAATAACCCTCCATCACCATTGAACAAGTCCTTCCATGAATTGAACAATACTTCCCCCTGAAATTTTAAAATAAAACAATAATTCATGAAGATTACTGTTTTCTGGGATGTGACACCATGTAGTTTGGTACAAATTTATTGAAATGTTTGAGTAACATGGTGCTGCTATCTTCAGGGAGAAATGGAACATGCTGACTCCATTTATGGGGTAGAAGAGCGTTCTACCATCTAATATGTTGGTAAATTTCTATGACACTATTTGGTGTCACATCCCAGACTACGGTATTCTTCGTAGTACTTCAAGATATTGGTACTAGGGAATAGGGTCTTCTTCACCTGGGAATAAAGCAGCTGAGGTGTGAAGTTGACCACTCACCATTATCTAGTGCCAAGATTAAGAATATGTGGAGCTATACCTTATTTTCCCCAAATGTCTTCATAGCATGGTGCTTGATTAAGCATGGGGACAACATTACTTTTGTGATCTATGTCAGAGGTAAATTTTTATTAGGTTATATGTAATCTTTGCATGAATTATTGTACTTATTAGGATCAAAAAATATGGCTAAAATGGGTTATTAATGGCTGATGCAAGAAGTTAGGCCTGAAAAACATGAAGAAGGTACAATAAAATTAAAAATATAATATGATGATATGAGCTGTAACACTTCAGATAATAATGAAACTACAAAGACATGTATGGATGTGTCTTGAATGAAGACATGCAAAGAAGAAGTAAGAGTGCAGCAAATACACTGTGGTACATTATTACATGAGATGACCAAAATGTCCAAAACGTGGTAATGCAACACGAATGTTTTCCGCAGTTTCCCGAGTATCGCATAAGGTATTGCTTGCAACACATGCTACAGCATCTGGAGTTTAAACCTTTAAAGACTAAGATTAAACTGATTTATATTCAAAGGTTCAACTTGTACCGTTCAGTAGACACACTCTGTCTGCATTATAAAAACCAATCAGTTAATGCTGTTATGAGAACCATACAAAGCACATAAATGCACTGTGTGGACAGAATGTAGACTGTTTCAACATTATACCTGGTGATACATAAAGTAACCACTGGACCTTAAAAGTGGGCCTGGATAGCGTAGTTGGTATAGCGACTCGCTACGAGCTGGTCGGCACGGGGATCGAATCCCAGTGGGGGCGAGATTTTCAACACCCATCCAGACCGGCCCTAGGGCCTACCCAGCCTCCTGTACAATGGGTACCGGGTCATTCCCGGGGGTAAAGCGGCCGGGGCGTGGCGTTGACCACCCACCCCCATCTAGCGCCGAGGTTAAAGAAAGAGTAGAGCTATACCTCTACTCCCCTTCTGGGCCTTCATGGCCTGTTTTACTTTACTTACTGGACCTCAGAAGGGTAAATATTACCTTGATGTTGACAACTGGCAGGTCTCGATCAGAGAAACGCACTATAGAATCCAGGTTCTGTACTCTGGAAGAAAGGAATGCCCTGAACGTTCCCCGAAGACCGGCTCGTCGAGATTCTCGATAGCAGGAATAGTCTGCTCCCCTGACACCTGTCATGTCTCCTGTACATGGTTCATTCAGGGCAGCCATTCGCAGCTGGAACAACATAAGAAACACTGAGCAGGACAACAAACCCCTACCTGAAAGTACCTGCCAAAACTGCCATGCCAATTCAGTTTCCATGGACCTACATGTCACTGGGAAGCCCTGAAAGTTTACTTGAAATCCATATATATGAAATTGAGTAACACCCATTTTCAGTGTGGCTGTATCACTACTAAACCACCATGCTGGCTGTGTCACCTGCAGTGTCTCCAGATAGTGCAATGCAGATACACCAAGCTGATATAAACTCGGCATGGTGTTACAAGGGTTCACCGATACTGTCTCAGTATTCATCATTACTCAGATTACTACATTACCTGTCAGTTGGCTGTTCCGTCTATCAGCCAACTGCTTTACGCAAAATATCTCGAATTGAAAATAATACAGTATATAAATACAGTAAATAAATAAAGTAAAATCCCTATTTAATGAATTGCTGGGGGATTAAGGATATATTTCACGAAATCGAGGTTTTCATTAAATGGAGGTTACATTGTTTATATGCAGCTATTGTCGGGACTGAAAAAATCATCACTAAATCCAGGATTTCACTAAATACGGGAACATTAAATCTGGGGTTTTACTGTACATCTTTAGACATTTTCTCTCATCTGCTGGAAAGGTAACCTTCAGATTGCAAGAGAACAGTATGCAAACGCCATACACACTTTCTACAGAAATTATTTAAAAAGAAATGTTGAATTCTGGAGTGCATTAATAACAAAAATTTGCAGACCTAGCTTAGAGAGAAATACTGCTGATCCTGCAGATATGTGTAAGTAGCAGAAAAATGTATTAAGATAACTGCCCTTGGCATGGCTCCCTATAGGTGCTGTTGAAGCATTAAAATATTCCAGATGGCCGTATGGTGTCACCATTACCATTTACAAAGCCATATACTCAATGTAAAAATGTCACTAGGGCTTGTCTTATTTAGTTTCACTACAAACAGTCGTACTGCATTACACAGAACCATGCACAGTAGAATACCGTGAAATGAGTCCTGGTGAAACTGCTTAAATGAATAATAAATATTATTCTGACATGTACATACCATTCGTGGATACCACTTCAGGAAGCATGAAAATGTAATATGTTTGGTTATTACTTATTTAATTTTCTTATGTGCATGTTTAAAGATTAAATAGCAACTTTCTGAATTAGCATATGATTTAATAATACCGAGTCGTTTATACTCATTTCTGAGTGTCGTGACCCTACTGGCACGAAGCCATAGGTTGTCATGGAGAATTTACCAGCGGTGGTTTCCCATTGTCTTCCGCCGTGTACGATTCTATTCATCCTGATAGGACCGCTAGAGCCCTCTAGCAGCCGATCAGGAGACTTGGGTGAGAAATGGCCGCGAAATTTTGCTTACGAAACATCTCTATGCCCGTAAGGTGCTTTTACATGCCGTAAATCTACGACATGGGACAGACGGCTTTACTTCCCCTCCGAAGGAAGTGGTGCTATGGATTTTCATCACCCTTAAAAATCCATCTACCTCGGCCGGGATTGAACCTGCAACCTTGGGTCCAGTGGCGAGCACGCTAACCACTAGTCCACCGAGGCAGATAGCATATGATTTAGTATACATATTTATGCACGTACATGTCTGCACATTGAGTTTAATAATCAGCATGTTGTTCAGCCAGAAAAATTCAGCATATAACCTACTTATAATGGAATTCTAAGACACCTGAATCTTTTTCTCTCTCAGACAGCTTTCAGGTTAATTAGGATTCTTACTTCTAGGCCAAAGCATTTCAAAATACATATTTCAGACCAAATTTACCAACTACAGATAATTCTATGTATGTACACGTGTATATGTGACCTTCATTTTTAAAATCTCCATATGTAATTGGCCTTTTAATACACACCAAGAAATGTTAATATATATACATAAACCTAAGACGTGTACAAAAAATATGTAGAACTAAAAAAAATTAAAACAACCATTGCAGTAATTTTAATGATTCACAAGATAAATGATATGTAAATAACATTCATAATTTTAAAAATCCAACACAATTTGAAGCCTGTTTAATTAATTATGCAAAAAATACTTGCAACTGTCAATCCTGTTGCAAATATGTATATCATAAGTTGAGATTACAAGTGAAGAAAAATTGTGTTGTGTGTATGGACGATCATAATATTATGTAGATATATTCAGATCTTTGTCTTAAAATTTATCATCCAGCCTCTAAATCCTAATGTAGCTGCTGCTGTCAGCCGGAGTTATTTTTGTTTTTAAAAGGTCATGCCTACACCTGCGCGGGACAGCATTTTCCCTTTCGTCCGTGAAGACTTGAATTTAATGGGACAGAGGAGTGTCACCCAGCCAATAAAAATTAATATACCGTATATTCTCGAATCTAATGCGCACCCTTTTTACGGTTTTAGAGGGCTAAAAAATCAGATGCGTATTAGATTCGCGTGTGGATTAGATTCGCGGTCTAGAGCTGGATTTTGGAAAAATGATTGAGCTGCTGTACGTGCCGTAAGAACAATACAATACAATAATCTATTATTTTATTATTTATTATTATAATTTATTATTCATCAGACTCGCCGTCATCACTCATAACTGAATCGTTATCCGTGCTCTCCACCCAGTCACTATCATCTTTATCTTCAACATCGTCCTCCCATACAATGTCATCTTCGGTTCCGTCCAAAGCATTGCTTATGCAACACTTCTTGAAAGATCTGACGATAATGCTCTCCGGGATGGCTTTCCATGCAGCCGACACCAACCGCGCCACTTCTGAAGGAGCTGCGTCACACCCGCTGATCGCTGCCTTGTGTTTCCGCCATAGTCGAACGTTGCTTTCATTAACTCCAAAAATTGCAGCGGCTTTGCGGTTTCCATTCTCCTCTGCGCACCAAATAACTTCATGTTTGAACTTCGCCGTATATGAGAGTCGTTTAGATTTCAGGTGTCCCTCTTCCATAACTACGGTACACGACAAATTGGAACAAGCACCTCCCACGTTTCAACAACTAAAGCTCAGCTGACTTCAGATGAGATTGCGCACGTCTGTTGAGAAAGGCCCGCCTCTATCGGTATGACTCATCGGCCACAGGCGTAGCGTCGGATTTTAACGCATTGGTAACATCCAATATTATTCAATCAGTCGCCTCGTGGGCAAGGGGTGGTTGAAGGAAAGGTGCGGATTAGAATCGCGAACTAACTTTTTTTCGTTTAAGAAGTCGCCAAAAACTGGGTGCGTATTAGATTCGGATGCGCATTAGATTCGAGAATATACGGTAGATACAATAGCTAAAGCTCAAAACTACACTGACTTTAGTACCTGTTTCTCCCATGCAAGGTTAAGAACAGAAATTGTACTTACACTGGGCCCCTCAACTGGGACTGGTTTTGTGTTAATAAGATTAGAAGCCTCAAAGGGAGGTTTTACAGACTGTGGTGTTGTTGTTGGTGGAGGTTGTGTTGTGATTGGCAGGAGACCTCCCAGCTGAAATAAAAACCTCAATTAATGTATTTTTCTTCCCTAAAAGAGATTAATATATTTTTTGTTATCATGCCACATTTTATTTGCTTCTAAGAAGAACACACACAGCAAAAGTCTACTTGGGATAAGAATGGGTGGAAATGGGGTTGAGAAAACTGTCACTCAGTTCATCAGATGTGTATACTGAAGTTGTCTTTATACCACTGAGATGTGAGGCAGTGATAAGATGCTCTAAGACAAAGGTTCTTAAACTAAATTTTTTTTTGAGACGGTGGGTGTAGAAGATATGCCAACATTTTCTTAGTGTTACTGTGAATTAAAATAGGTATTTAATTCTGTCTCTTTCATTTGATAATTATTCTTTGTCTTATGTGTAAGAAACTCACTTATTTTAACAAGTTTTGATGTGGGCTTGAGAACCAAAGTAGTGTGAGCTACAGTAAAGGTCAAGACTCACTACTGTTTGTGAATGAATATTTACAGAGTAAAGCTGTATATATATATATCAGCCTTGTGGCATTGCACAGGAAACGAAATATTACACAAATGTCATTTCAGTTCTTATTTCCTTATACTTTTTTTTTATTTACCTGAAATATTTAAAATGGGAAAGAATGTAAACAGAGAGGAGTTCAAAGAATGTGATACAGACAGGAAGATTATGGCTTCAGTATGGACCTAATGAGAGCCAAGACAGCTCACTCAGCATAGTGACTAGGCCACAGGTAGGAAAAGTGAAAAATTGGGGTTCATCTGTTGGTACAGGCAGAGATTTTGCTCTTACTCACCACATGCAGCCTGCCTCTGGGCCAGGTCAGCCTCACATCAGCACAGTAAAGAGGCTCATTAGTAAATCTCGTCACTCAACTCTGCCCACAGCCAAGGTTAGGAAAGTGTGGAGATCTGCCTCCATTCCCCCATATATTTCCCTGATATGTTGTTTAATTATGTGAAGATATAGCTTTAACATTACCTTTTATATAAGACTTTGCAGGATCTCACGATAATTAAAACACACCAAGGCCTTGTTTCATGCCCTAGTTGTGTTCTTCAAGAAGTGGGCATAAATAAAAAATTATATTCCCATAAGAAAAAAGATTCAGATAAATGCAAATAAACCAGTCAAAGAGCCAATATAGTTTTCTCGGGCGCACAGCCGCGTCAATTCGTTTGAATACAACGTTTCGGGGACGGAGCTAGTCCCCGAAACGTTGTATTCAAACGAATTGACGCGGCTGTGCACCCGAGAAAACTATATTAAATCATGTCGCCGCGAAAGTTTTAAAACTTATATCAGTCAAAGAGCGTTAAACCAAAAATGAGAGGATGTAAATAAAGAATAGTTGTAAATTGGCAGGGAGCATTAAGAGCAAAAAGGAGTAAAATGAGCAAAAAGGTGTAAAACAAACCGGCGTAAAGCAAGGCCTTGATGTATAGTATTTCAAAACGTCCATAATCTCTTAGTCAGTCGTTTGGTGAGCAAGATCAATAGGAAGTAAACAGTTTTCATAAATGTATGAACACGTTTCTCATAGTTAAAAAAAAAAACCGCAAGATAGCATAGCATACCGCAATGTACTGCCAACCATTGTTGACTCTAACCAGAAGTGCTTCTTCATCAATTATGTATGCCAAAGTCCCAACTGGACTCACTGATGACATCTGTAACAAGAAAGGAGACACTTAATATATGACTGTCGAGAAGGTTTGTACAAACTCATCTGGGCACCAGTGGCAACCAAAATACTTGGCAAGCAACTAATCACACCATGATTCTGGGGCTGACTTCTGGAATTCCAGCAATTTCATACGATCACTTATAACAGACAGGAAATCAGAGTTACTATAATTTGTTAGTCATAATAATTAATGTCACTTTCCCATTACCTTATTCCTGCCTGTAGATACTTAGGGCCAACTGAACAACAGGAAGAAATTGATGCTTAGAGCGAGAGAAGGGGCCAAACTATACCGAAATGAGCGCAGGCAAACAAATATAAATATATGCATATACAACCGTAGGTAACAGAGATTTGCAGTTCCCACTGCGGTGCTGTTGGGGATCTAGGTCTCCTGGGATGTCACGTTGTGTCACTGGCTTAGTTCTTCCCAACAGTTTGAAGAAATGACAGGGAACACCAGTGACACAGAATTACATCACAGAAGACCTGAATCCTCAAACATAAACAAGTTTAAAAGAACTACTTTCAAGATTCAAGGTTTTCCATGAAACTGTGAGTTCCGATTGTGGTGTTTCTAGTTTGTGGCACTAAGGAGTCATGCAAGTGGCTACAAACATTTCAAAAGAACTTTCTGTCTTCCTGTTTAAGCCAAAACTTCGCGTTGAAACAAACCAGAGGACCAAAATCGTTAAATAATTTGAAATAACAACATTAACATACAGTAACATAATTTCTGAACTTATCATGTTATAAACTTTCCACTGCATGCTGTACTAACACAAGTGCATGACTGTGCACTAACACAAGTGTGTGACTGTGTACTAACACAAGTGCATGACTGTACTAACACAAGTGTGTGACTGTACTAACACAAGTGCATGACTGTACTAACACAAGTGTATGACTGTGTACTGACACAAGTGTGTGACTGTGTACTAACACAACTGTGTGACTGTGTACTAACACAAGTGTATGACTGTGTACTAACACAAGTGTGTGACTGTGTACTAACACAAGTGCATGACTGTACTAACACAAGTGTGTGACTGTACTAACACAAGTGTGTGACTGTGTACTAACACAAGTGCATGACTGTGTACTAACACAAGTGCGTGACTGTTGACTTACTCTGGTCATGGCCTCCGTGTTCTGAAACGTGACAGCACCAGGAACAATTTTAGTTGGTTCACTCTCCGTGAAATAAGACCTGCTAGAAGAATGTTCCGATGTGCCAGAAGAACCTGTGACATATTTGACCTTTATACTACACTGTCCAAATTAAATGATGTAATCTCAGTCACTGAAACCCTGCATAAATACAGAATTTATAAACCTCATGAGAAAATAATCTATGTGTACGATACTTTCATAAGTGGGATATGGTATGTGAAACGTCTCTAACCCTCAGGCAGCAGAACCTGAAGATTCTATATTGCTAACCCTGAAGCTCGTTTTTGGACAAGATCTTCAGCCAGTTCCAGCCACCTTCCTACTACTTCCTTCAGATGCAGCTGAGCCTTGTGACCATCTCCAAAGGTTAACTCACATACCTAGGATGCGTACAGTAACAGTAATGCCACTGCACGAACTGACTTACCAACGTAAGTAGACATAACACCATAATACAAGGATGCAAAAATTTTCCAAAAATGTAGGAGCCACCTCAAAGTTTTAGGTGCCAGAACTATGACATGAAGCAAGTTCCATATTGAGGAACCAAAAATATTAGGCACTACAGTATACAATTTTGTCACTGCTGCGACCTGGTGCCAAGGATTTGTGCATGCCTGCCATAATACGTCAGAAGGGCCCAGAAAAGGGGTAAATATTCAAATTGTGACCCTGGAAAGGATCGAATAGTCCCAGTGGAAAGCTTAGCTGTGATAGTACTTAGAAGTACGACCTGCATTTTATTTGCAAGCCTTGTTACTATTTCCTTGTCTATGAACTATAACATAATGCTATATAAATTTCTGCTTTCAGGTTGGCACTTGAAACAATCTGTTTCATCCCACTGACAAATCCAGTTAACTCTTTAAAGCCTGCAATTTATCTATAAAATATTCAACAGTTCAGTTCCCAACTTACAGAGAAACCAGTCTCCCCATTTAAACGACCCACCAATTTCGGGAATGGCATTCAGGGAAATAATCACTACTTAGTATGCTTATTCTGAGAATCATGTGTAAGACATAAATACATCACATGGGAAAATACAGAACACTTTTAGTGTTAAATCAGGTGGTACATATGTAACCATTGTACTCTCAAGAGTTAACATAATGTAAACTAAACTTTTGTGTGTATGTATGAAATAATAGGGTAACATCTCTGGTTAAAGACTGTCAATCATATCAAAACAACTCTTATTTATGTATCATGTGATTTAATATCGGCAGAATTTCCTGGGTCAATTTGTTACCTAAGTTGCCCTTTAAGTCCTTGAGCTGTGTCAGTTCTTTCACAGCCTTAAGCTCTTCCAAGCTTCCACGTACACTTCCTTAAGCAGCGTTAACAGACACACACAGTTATAAAACAACACACCAGAAAGTGAAGTCTTCTGGGATATAACATCACACTGATTGGTAAATAGTTATCTTCATTTTGAAAGGGGCCAGCTGCCTCCACCTTCAGAGTAGTCTTAAAAGTCTTTAACTTTTTATCAGCTGACACAGTGTCGTATCTCAGAAGACTTGAATCATCATCAACAATGCTGTGAGATTTGAGGATCTCACAGAAAATTGCTGATGCGAGTTTCACTTCTACAGAAATGGGTTTTTTTTCGAAGAAATTTTAATATAATTTACAGCTGTAGCACGTGTTTGACACAGAATGTACATTTTAATGTGTCCCTGAGCATGGTAGCTTTATCAAGGAGTCTGCATCCACCAGTAAACTACATCAGATGCATGCCTCATACGCGACAAAGCTGCCGCATTTAGAGACATGATAAAATGGACACTGCAGAAAATATACAACTTAATTAACTGTCTGTAGCTTCATTTATATACACTTTATCCTGAATTTAGCAGACCATATTTTGCTATTTTGGACTGTAGGCATGCTAATGAATCATACCTAGTCAAGTGAACATGAGCCCAAATCACTGTGTTGATGCAAAAAAGAGACAACCACAGTTTCATGCAGCTCATATCAAGTCATGCATATATACACAAATTATATGCGACATAAATATGCATAACTTCACAACATCTTTGTGAATCAGCCTCAGTTCAGTTTGACTGGACAAAATTCAGTTAGTATGCTATCAGTCCAAGGTACAGCAGTGGTAATTTTAATTACTACAGCACCATATTTATTTAAAGTGAAGTCATAAATATGGATTTTGTGAAAACTGAAGCTACAATCTACCAAAATCTCTGTATACTGTAGCTCAGTATAAGCAAAACTCAAGCCACTTTTACTTAAAATATCTGCTGGGCTGGATAGTATTTCAGTTACATTTTTAATTAGAATTTGTTCTCTGAATATAACAATCTGCTTTACTGAAACTGTCACACCTGATTCTATTTGTTATGTCTTAAAATATTTGATCTGGCTATGTCATTGACATTTGTACATTCTGGTACATATAGACATTAAGAATTATAACTGAATCCAGCACAACCCTGAGCTACAATGTGCAATAAATGACAAGGAGGAAGTGTTCAACAGCAGTATTCTTAACACCAGTGGTAAGTCAGACACTACCCTCACCTGGTCGATTGAAACCTGAGGGAGGTGCGCTCAATGAAGGATTACCAAACGTAATGCCTCTAGTGAAACCTGGTCCAGGGGCACCAGGTTCACCCTTATGACCCATCAGAGAGATACCAGGAGGACCAGGGGGGCCCTATAGTGAAACAATACAACAAACACAGTTAAACAGTGTTACGTGTTGGCTGAAACACCGGTTACAGACTGATCAATGTGAAAGATGGATCAGACACTAAGTATCAAAACTAAAGACCAATGTAACACCAACTGTGAAAATGATTGGTCCAAGAATCTTCCTGAAATTATATATACATTTTTTGTAATTTCATAACAAAACTTTTGAGATGGAATGCAAAAAATTATGTCTAATTCTACTCACAAAATTCAATTAACTTGCCATCAAAACTCCAAGAAGTTGTGTTAATTGGAGCTGCATACAATAAACATGCAGCTGTGTTTCAGAACCTGAACTTAAACATTCTCACTTCATGTTCCGTACATCCATATGCTCTCCACATAATGTGTCTCTTCTATCTCTGTTATTATAAAGCAGATTGACTGATGATTAATCAGGAGTACTTTAATTACAATAATTCATAAATAATGATTTGACAAAAATGAGGTCAATTGTACTGTTCTTCATTGCCTAAAGTTTATTATATGTCTTAATCATTTTATTGCTTTGTACAAATGTATTCAACTTGTTTCTGTATACATAATTGTATTGTTGCTAATTGCCTAATGTGTATTATATGTTTTGCTCTTTAACTGTTTTTGTACAAATGAATTCAGCTGGTTATTATATACATAATGTTATATCTCTGACAGTGTACCTACAGATATATTGTGTGTCATAATCTTTCTATATGGATCTAAGTTGATTGTACAATATTGTATATGTCTAACTCTACATCCTATGGGTGTGTTTAACCCTCATAAGGATCTACAGAGTGATTAAATAAATGATGATGAATGATGGAGCACTTATCGTCTTTATCATTGTTGTCAGCAGAAAAGGAAATCATGAAAAATTTAAATTATCCTTACATAATCCATAAATTTGCTTCCAAAATAGCCAGGAAAATTCTATAAAATTGTATTTAAGCACATATTCTAAAACTCTATATATTTTTGCAATTCGCGATTTTTTTTTAAATATTCTCCTTTATAATTTGTTATTGTGTCTGTGTTCCAACCCAAAAAAAGCAGTTTGCACCTGGCCCTGAATAATATTCTTACCAGCACTGACTGCTACACCAGTCTCCTGTATGAACCGTTTGGTCTGCTACTGTAATAAAGACAACTGAGTGGCAGCCATTTTGAGGCATAACAATCAACTTGCATATTCTGACCATTGCCACTTACTGGATTCCCTGGAGGTCCTGGAGGCCCAGGAACTGGAATGTACTTTGTATTACCATCACCATCGCTATGTGTCACATGACCCGGGGGGCCAGGTGGACCCGGTGGTCCAATGAGCCCAACCCCAGGTTGACCTTTATCACCTTTCTCACCTTTTGCCTGAAATATAACAACATACACAGAAGTTTTATTATTAAATGTCAAAATTTGTAATTCAATAGTCGTATTAGGTTTGGTCTGTCAGCTCTCATCTTAGAATGAAACTGGCCTTGTAAAGCTAAAATGTCAATTATTTGAAGAATAAGAATAAGAAATGAGAGGGAGGGGCATATGGATGAGAAAGGTGAGGGGAATGAAAGGGGCAAGAGGCAGGGGGAGGAGATGGAGGAGAAGTACAATAATGAGGAGAGGATCATCATTATCACCACCACCACGACCACAATGATGATAAGCTGTCTTCCAACTAGCTTCTGAAACTTATATGCCTCTAAGTCCTACATAACTACCAAAATATTACATTGAAACTATTTTTAAGCGGCATGGTCCATTACTGTCATGTTGAGGCTTTTAACATTTTGCTTGATATTATGATATATTAATTGTAATAAATCTTTAATTATTAAAGTTGTCTACAACATTTTAAACTTTGTTTGGTCTGATGATGACCATGTAATGAGTTGAAACACAGATGAAACACGGAAGAAACACAGAGCAGTGTACATTGTTTTTACTAAGTAAATGCACTAGGTTATCCAATTGTGTCTAACTGATAATAAAGATGATACAGAACAATCTGTGACGAGTAATGCACAGTGTACCTTACCGTAAAGCTAAATGGTAATTCTCCTGAATTGCCTTTCTCACCCTTGAGGCCAGGAAGACCAGGGGCACCAGGTCGTCCTGGAGAACCCTAAAACATATAAGTGAATGCATGAAGTCACAATATTTGGTAGACAACAGACACATTATATTGAACAGTAATATGTCTGACAGACAGCAAGAAGGAAATGAGGTGAACGCAAAATAAGCTGTGCAAAAGAAAGGATGGACTAAAAATATTCTGCATTTCATTAACTCAAAAGCTTTAGCTTATGTGGCACCATTCATGACCTTGACATGTTTCAACCCATATGTAGAATCAAGTGCCACAGTTTCATTAACAGCTGTTTATATTGGTGTCTATTTATTGTAAATTGTTCTGACTTCGACAACATGGACAGGAAATGATGGGCACTCTACTACAGTAAGGAGGTTGTATGAACATCCAAATATGCTTGCACTGCTGCCTGTTTCTTTGTTGCTTAATTAATTATTACATTTTTTTAACAATACATTTACAGCACAACTACTAATACAGTTAAAATTATTTGAAATGTATTATTCATTAAATATGAGCCATATTTACGTACCTTTAAGCTCTTGGATTGCAGGAAAAAAACACAAAATTTCATTTCAGAATTGGTATAGCAGTGCAGTACAGTACAGTGACTGCATACATGCCTCTTTGGCAGACCCTGTCATTGTATGCTACAGAACTGAGACTAAAGAGTTATTCTTATAGATCATGGATATATATATCAATTGGTCAGTGAGGGGTGCAAATCTGTCATTATGATGCAGTTGATAGGTACTTACACATTGCTAAGTACTGCAACCTCAATGTTGGCCAACAAAAAGTTACCCTATCTCTAGGCAGCAGGGGGCCGCGATAGCTCAGTCGGTATAGCGACTCGCTACGAGCTGGACGGTCCGAGGATCGAATCCCGGTGGGGGGTGAGATTTTCAGCACCTGTCCAGACCGGCCCTGGGGTCTACCCAGCCTCCTGTACAATGGGGATTGGGTCTCTTTCCCGGGGGTAAAGCGGCCGGGGCGTGGCGTTGACCACCCACCCCCATCTAGCGGGGAGGTTAAAGAAAGAGTAGAGCTATACCTCTACTCCCCCTCTGGGCCTTCATGGCCTGTTCTAGGGTACCTAGGCAGCAGGACTGTTATTACTGTCATGCAGTTTCTCCAACTCACCATGTTCATGGCATACATATTCCATGAAATTGTGATTTCATGGCATACCTCAAGGACTGTTTTGTGTAAGAGGCTTAACTGTGGCAATCATTGCTGAAGAACGCACGTGTCAAACTTTCCTCATGAAATTTAAGTACACTTTATACTTAAACCAGGGTGTAGTAATAAAAGTGGCCATGTTTCTTGCTTAATATGTTATGTTTCAGGGATTTAAAGCTGTAGTCTCTTGTAAAGTTCTATAACACCTTATTTTCCAGCTACAAGCATCAACTTACCATCCACCCTGGCATTCCCATTTCCCCTATGGTCCCTGGCTTGCCAGGAGGGCCTTGTGGCCCTGGTGGTCCTGGTTTACCCCGTCGACCTCTCTTCCCATGATCTCCCTTCTCTCCTTTGATTGTGATGTATTCTCCATCCATTCCAGGAATGGTTGTAGGTCCCGGTGGGCCCCTTTCACCTCTATCCCCCTTCGTGCCAGAAGGGCCTGGTGGACCTAGGGCTCCTGTCTCTCCTGGTTCACCCTTTTCACCTGCTGATCCCTGCAGTTGAAAGATCAAACTGACGTGGTTAAACTGTAAATATAACATCTTATGCATTAGGTGCGATATATCATACAATAAATTTTAACTGTAGTTTCTGGTCCAAAGAGGGTGACCAGGAAAATATTTGGACCCAAGAGTGATGTGAACTGGATGATTGGAAAAATTGTAAAGGCCATTGTCAAGACGTTTCCAGAAAAGGCTTGACAATGGCTAGAGAACATAGCCGAAAGACGAAGCCAAATTTTTCAGAAATATGTTACATGTCTGTATTGTTATTGTCTAATAATGTATATTTTCTGAACTGTAAATACAACTGTGTATTTGGTATTGTTGTCATACATTTAATTCTATAAACACAGCAGTATGCACCACACAAATGTTACCACATTGTTCACCATCACGGGTTTCTTCCAACAATATCTTGAAAACCTCCTCTCTTTTCAAACTTCCAGTCTTCTGGAATGTGATGTTATGTCATGGGGTGAGTAGTACATGACATTTAAAAGGATCATAATGCCTTCATCTTTAGGGTCAGGTTCTCAGACTGCACAAATCCTGAACATGAATGCACTAAAAGCCTTCAAAATGTCACGAAACACTCGCCCAGTGACACACTGTCACATCCCAGAAGACTTGGATCTTCAGCAAATTTGCAGTGAGAATTACAAATCTCTCAAAATTAACCTTGTAATGGCCCACCTGTAAGGATTCTGGTGTTGCCCATTATATTTGCACTCACCTGCATGCCATTAACACCTGGCATTCCTGGTAATCCACTGCCTCCCCTGTCTCCTTTCTCCCCTTTTGGTCCTGTGTCACCCTTGTAACCTTCTGGGCCCACATCGCCTTTGTCTCCCTTTAAACCTGATGCTTGTCCTGAAAGAATTCACATACCTCCAAAATTTCATGACAACATTTTTTTATGTACATGTTTACCAATACCATGCAAGTCTGTGTAAATGCCAAGAACAGTATGTTCAAAGTAAGTAGCATTTAAAGGGAAATGAGTTCTGTTTTAGAAATGCAGTAAACACTGAAGGAAACAACTTGAAATAAATATGCACAAAGGAGGATAATTTCAGTTGTGTACAGAAAAGATAATTTTTGCATTTTTTTGCTGTGTGTTGTGATTTACAGGGACATAGCCCCGACACTAGTCAAGAACTTACAGCATTTTGTCAAAAAGATTTCACTGATATTACACAACTGTCAGTCTATTGAGCATCTGCATGGCAGTGATTAAAATACTGCATACAGTCATTGAGAATTACACATGGAACACACCTGCTGTGTCTATCCCTGAGCCTGAGAAGTCTCCTTCATCTGGCTGGAAAAAAGAAACTGCAGGGGGGCCAGGGGACCCAGGGGGTCCTGGTTTTCCAGGTTCACCTGCTTCACCTGAAGTGCATTTAAGAAAATGTCTAATGTAACATTTTGTCAGTATCATTGCATTTATGTGTAACAGTCCTAAAGAGCGCAGGTCTCATTTACACCATGGCAGAAGCTTGAAATCACGCTGGTACAGTACCTATCTAAAGAACTAAACAGCATCACATCCCACAAGAACATAAAATTTATACTGGCTGCTGTAAGAACATCAAAGAAGAACATCAAAGTAGACTTCATTTACCATAGTTGGATAACCGAAACACACATTAACGCTTTGAAGAATGACATTCATTTAAATTACATATAAACTTCAGTCCCTACCTGATACAGAACAAAACAAATTACTTCCATATACAGCACTTATCAATTACTGATAAATGCTGTATAGGGAAATAATTAGTATTTCTTGTGAGAAGCACACAGAACACATAAATATGCTGTGTGGCAAAAGTGGAGTTCCTTAATGTTATAGCAAGTGGTACACATAGTTACCACTGGGCCTTAAACGGTAAAATACAGTTACAATTTGTTACATTACTGCAGAGGCACAAGTACAAGCCTTTATCTATCAAAGTTTACATGACACAGCAAGATGTCACACTGCAGTATCACTGACTTGCCACGCCACCACATTTTCAAATGAGTCGGTAGTTTCAGTCTCCATGTGTTTTAAGTTTGGAAGAGAACATTTCTGTATGAGGAAGGAAGAGGAGAAGGAGGAGGAGAAGGAGGATGAGGAAGAGGAGAGAGAGAATGAGGAGGAGAAGGAGGAGTAGGAGTATTTATTATAATTCAGAAACAACTTATCCAGTGTAGGCACTTCCTCAGATTGTGGGGCCAATAATAAGGTCTGCTTTCAGTATTGTTCACACATTACTTACCTTTCTGCCCCTTACTCCCATCCCGCCCGTTGTTTCCTGGAAATCCTGGTAACCCATCAATTCCCGGTGAACCGGGTTCTCCTTTGAAACCCTGTGTTCCCTGCGGGCCTTGGTGTCCCTGCCAGCAATAAAATACACGTGCTGCATTCAGTTACATCTCTGATGCTCATTAATGAGCACATAAGCAGAACATACTGTGTACTGACTTGAAGTCTTTTTACAAAGCACCATAAATACAGAATTGTAAATGAATCTTCTCTAGGAACTTCTCATGTCTTCAGAACACTTGCACATACACATGCAAAAAATATTCTTTTACCTGTGATTGCACAGTACATTTTTTTTTTTTTTTGTATGGCTCGACAGCCTTATATGGGCCTGGGCCTCCTCGTTTCGTCGAGGTTTCATGGTCACACACACTTGAGACACACCACAGTCGGTAGAACTCCTCTGGACGAGTGATCATCCCGTCGCAGAGACCTCTACCTGACAACACACAACACTCACAACAGACAGACATCCATGCCCCCGGTGGGATTCGAACCCACAATCCCAGTAAGTGAGCGGCCGAAGAACCACGCCTTAGACCGCACGGCCACTGGGATCGGCTATTGCACAATACATATTGTAACTTAAATTATATTATACTTGTAATATGATGTTATGCAGTACTTTGCAAGTGTCTTCCAGAAAAACCAAACAGCCTTATTCAAAATAAGTTAATAGCATTTTTGGAAAACAATCGCACATCAACAGACATGTTCAATGTTTAAGCATGGAACACATAACACAGTACTGGACAAGACGTCCCTCCCTTTTAATAACCACCATCACCAGTCCTACCACCTTTCCTTCAGGACAAAAGCTCTGTCTGCAAGTAATCAGAATCCTACAACAACAGCCAATATTTTCTCATATATTCCAGTTCCTATATTTCATATCACCTTCATGTTTTTATTCTTACCCTGTCACCTTTGGGACCTTTCAGTCCTGGGTCTCCTCGCTCTCCCTTGCTTCCAGGAACTCCCCTCTCTCCAAGTGCTCCAGGTGTTCCAGATATTCCAGGTTCACCCTTTGGACCAGGACTACCTGGTCTCCCAAGAGAAGATTCAAAGCCGGATCCCAAAAATGATTCCTGTATTTTGTATAAAATTAATGAACATATTCATTATTTGAAATATACATCAACATAAAGTTACTGATCGTCTTCACTCTTGCATATAGTCTCAGTGTCCTGTATGACTACCACAACAAATAGTTATTATTTCCCTAAGCAACATTAACAAGTTAGCTGCTGTAGTGGAAAGACACTGAATTTTCTGTGAACTCTATTTAAATATCGTTTACATGAATGTTGGGGCTTCAAAGGGCTACAGATTCAGTTCCTATTTCACAGAAAATACACTGCATCTCCATCACAAAGACCAATAGTTTCAAATTCATATTAGCCATAGTATTATAATATAAGCACTTATTTAATTCCTAATAACTTCATATGTGATTTTACTTAGCAGGAAATATAGTTTATATTACAATATGGTGTTATATAGGATACATAAAAATTATGAGAACTGCAGTATTACTACGGAAAATATAAAGCACATTATATAAGAAATTTGATTAATAAATTCAAACCTCATTTACATAATAACAATAATTATTATATTAAATTATTATTTTACCTTATGTAAAATATCTTAAAATAATTTGTTTTCCAAATTCAATTGCTATATGGAGTTTAGGAAATCATACAAAATATAAAATATACATATGTACACTATTCTGGCAAAATGTGTAGCATCTGAAATGTAATAAATTAATTACAGAAAATATGGGGAAAATTTAAATAGGATTAAAAGCACAATATATCTGTTATTTATTACCGTGATCAATCTTTTAATGATTATGTTGTTACTCAACGTCCTACAATATCATAAAACTGGGATTCAGCCCACATCATTTGTTGTATTCTTTGCGGCCTTACGATACACACACAAAACATGTCGTACTATTTTGTAAAACTACTTATATCATATGTGCTGTGCAAACCCAATCCAGCTTTGCTTTGTGCAAATTACGTGAAGTGTTATTACACCAGCAGTGGAACTACACAGGTGCAAATGTTGAAAAATGCCAAACGTCACTATTGATAACAAAACTCCTTAGGGA
Organism: Reticulitermes speratus; assembly: GCA_021186555.1. NCBI lineage: Eukaryota > Metazoa > Arthropoda > Insecta > Blattodea > Rhinotermitidae > Reticulitermes > Reticulitermes speratus. Next base: position 4,247,404 of record JAJKFL010000427.1, read on the forward strand.
ACTGTTGTAAAGTAACAATGCCATTCCTTAGCAGACTGTACATTTTACTGCCTCAATCTTGTAACATGTTTCTGGTAACCCTCTAAAGCATGAACTGCTACTTAGAATTTCAGTTTACGCTACACAGAAATCAGACCAAGTCTCCATTACAAAGAAAAAAATCAGTTCCCGCTCTTTAGGAAAATAATCACTGTTTAATCTGATAATCATACGAAACAAATAAACACATCATGTGGGTATAACGCAAACTTTTTGAATGTTAAAGCAGGAGGTACAAGCAGAAAACACTGCCTTGAAATGTTAATATACAAACTTCAAATACTTGGCCACATATTATACTTTATAATAAATCCTGCCCTGTCAAAAATGGTGGGGAAAATGATTTCTTTCTTCCTTTCCTTTATCTGTTTCTCATCTACATATTTTTCTCCCTTTCCCCTATACAGCTTTCTCATACCTTGTTATTTTACCAGCATACTGTCCTCTTCCCATTCCTTCCTTCATTCCTTCCTTGCTGTCATGACATTTCCTCACTCACATTCTTCTACTTAGTTAACCCCTGGCCATTCTCAAAAGACGAGGCAGCAAACGTTTACAATACTACCTTCATAATATGATCTAGTTAGTTGCCAGCCTCTTACTCTGGGGCCCTGAGTTCAATACAAGGGCAGTCCATGTGACACTTCTAGTGTACAAAGTGGCACTAGGACGGGTTTCTCTCAAGGCACTTCAGCTTCCCCCTGTCAATTATCTTTCCACCGATGTTCTAATTTCATACTCATCCACCTATAATCGAGTCTATATAAATAAAACACAAAAGAAGAAAAGACAATCTTGCTAAATGAGAAAGACTGCCTGTCTGTTGTTTTGTAATGCATATGCAAAAGTATTGTTCTTAAATGTCATTCTTATCATGTCAAGTACTTCAAACAGCCATCCAGAGTGACACGAAAGAAATCAAAGTTATTGCACCACTTAAAGCAGAAAATAACCTGAAAGGTAGGCACCACGGCCTCTAGTAATGGTGCCTGATGACTTGTAAATTTCATTTCTTCATGTGTTTGAATTTTAAGTTGTGTTGAGGATTTATAATTAGTTCTTTTCTCTCATCTGATTAATAGAATATGTTTCAGGTACACAAGTAGTAAAGGCTAGGAAAATAACAATTGAAAGGTACTGAATTATTTGATTCACAGACCTCCAATGTTCAGGCAAATCAGTTACTCACTAAACAGTTATACTGGCAATTTAGTGATACATGTATGTGCTGAAAATGACATGATTTGGTAAAATCTAAGTATGACTGTTTGCTAACGACAATTTTTACAATATTGTACTTATATATACTTAAAGAGTAAACTGTCACATGTTCAATGTAACTATGGACTGTCTAGGAGATTATGTTAACTTAAAAACACTTTGACTATAAAATACAATCTGAAATTTAATTATGTAGTAACAATTCTGCTAGAAATTTACTGTACAGCGATATGTGCACCTAAAATTACACTTCCTAATGTCTGAATATCTGAAGTCTGCATAACTAAAACTAAACTAAACTAGTTGAAAACACTAATTTTTAACTGTCTCACATATCATTAACTTATCTGATTATATGTATAAGTATTCCAATATATGTCTGTTATACAAGGCAAAAAAAAAAGTCAATGAGTGGAGACTTTGGAATCCTTAATTTCAAGTGGATTGTATTCTTTGACGTCATGTATTACGTCTAATATATATCTAAAAAAAAACTGGACTATATTTTACAAATAAATTACTAAAATGACGGAAATATGCACATTTTAAAGCAACTTTGCTAAATATTTTCAATAACCTAAATTAGTGCCCAAAACTTTATAACAACATAGGATATTTAGGAAAATGCATGAATACCATATACTACTTATTTTGTAGCTCTCTGTGTTGAAGTTTTCAAACTACCTTAACCAGATCACACACGTGTTTGACGTTCTCCATCGTCCGAGAAATTGAGAAGCGCTTTATTTAATTATGCTGCCAGTTGATCAGGTTATGTAGCACTGGTGACATGAATAAAATAAAGTATGGAGTAGTGGTTGAATCAATCTGGCAGCAGAAAACCGAGTTACTCAGAGAAAGAACAGTCCCAGTGACACTTCGTTCATCGCAAGACAATGGAAAAAATCAAACGTGTTTCATCTCAGTAACAAACCACTGTCACAAACGTTCAGACTTTTCTTACATTAGCGATGTACTAAAAATTTGTATTCTAGTTTCTACAAGCAAGAAAGACTTGTGTCTTTATAAATTAATAGAATTCAAATAAATTATTGTTTAGCTTATCTCTCCACTATCAGAATTTAAGTAAAGTACCCAATCACCTTTATGGTGACTGTTAGCTTTGCATAGCATGTCCAACAGGGTGTGACCCCACTTTCGTTTTATGAAGACCGAGACACAGCCTCTGAAATGGATATTTTTATATATTTTAATTTCATAAATTTCTATTTGACAATGGACAATGTCCAAGAAGAACTGTTATATCAAGGTGACAAAATAAGGTTGTAAGATTATTTCAATTGATGGGCTATATCAGCATATGCAAGTTTTATGGGTCAGATGTATTATCGATGTAAGACTGTAAATGTTAAATTATGCTTCTCAATTATACAGAGAAGAAAATGGAATTTAAGGTTAATGTGAGTGACAAAAACTTTAAACTCAGTTACACTATAGTCCTTTTACATTCATAATAAAAGTTTAAAGCGAAACAAACGTACACTATTAATATATCTCGCAACAACGTTAACTTACTATATGAGACTGTCAGATGAGACTCTTAATGGACTCCATACTTTGAAATAACATTTCTTGCCTACAGTTTGTGTTTATTATTAACATTTTATTTTCAATTCTCATTCACAGGTGGCTGGAGGGTAGCCTTTCTGTATCGTCAGATAATTTGTTGTAGCTGTGTACTAGTCATTTATAATTTCTTCATTTTCTTCACAGTCTCATCAAACAATTACTGTTTTCCTTAAATAAGTAAATTTAAATCAAAATTATAGGTATTGTTAATTGTTCCAGAACAACTTCGAAATCATAATTGATGCTTAAAAACTTACACCACAGAGAGCTAAAACTCTCACACACACACTATAACCTTAAAACAACACAAAAGAATGGCTGAAATTTCAACATTCATACCTTAAACATCGTCCTAGGTTTCCAATTTGGCTACAAGAAAGCAGCATGAGTGGGGGCGAGAGAACAGCAATAGTTTAACCGAGGTAACTGCTACATTCCACATGCAGCAGATGTGGCATGCACAACCATGCAGACATTTAGTCATACACAAGTACAATGTTTAATGTGCCTCTAATATAATGCACAACACAACTCTGAAATGTTAAAATTAAGATAAAATAAATTGAAGGTTTTTGTCTTTAGGGATGTGACACCATGCAGAGTGACAGAAGTGTTTCAAACTTTTAGAGGAACCTGAGCTGCTGCCACCCTAATTACATCAGTATGCTTATACCAGACTACATGGTGTCACACCCCAGCAGACAGTAACCTTCATAGTCACTGCTGAGAAAATCTCAAATCTAACCAAAAATCAGTTGTAAGACTGTAATATGTAAGGACTTTCAAACACAACATACGGTTATTGCGTACAGCGAAACCCACATTTGAGGTTTATTTGGCAGGCAGTGGTTTAGAACACTGAACTGACAAGGTCATTAACAGGGGAAATTTAACTTTAAGATTGGTAAATTGTGAATAATTACAGTAAAATTTTTAAATGGGATAAAATGTTAAATCAAGGAATATTACATGTAGGATCAAGTGTTTTAAAATAATTTTGGAAGTATGGAACAGAATTAATGTGTGTGAAAATTAATATTCAGTCATTTTTTTTTTAGGGGAAGTGCATTATATCCAGGCAACTTTGGTGATATACAGCTCTGAAGTACACACTGTAGTACAGAAACTGACTGCACAGGTACAAGGTATTTTTATATGTAATTAAATCACTTTTAATTAACCCTTCAATGATGGTGCGGCTTAAATTCTAACTACTGCCCAGAACTGAGAGGTTTTAAATTTATAGTACCCTTAAATACATGCGCGACTGTACAGTGCACAGAGGCCAACAGCATGCGAGGAAATAAAGTTCTGTACACTGCACCGAGGCCAGCATTGAAGAGTTAACTAAAAGTCATATATCTGGTGCAGTGGAGTAAGGTTATTGTGCTAAGTGCTGACGATATCTTGCTGCAGGTTCATTTATGATTCCAACATAAGCATTCTACAAATATGTCTTGATCATATCTGTAATGTTCCAAACATATGTATTCAATCACAGAACCGTCATCACTGCAGAATCTATAAGACTCTTTTATTTGGATCTCTATATAGGAATTTTAAGGATGTTATGCATATATTACATGTGACTGCTTCTCTTTGGTACAAGATTGAGGAACTTGGGAACACAGGTTTTAAGCTTATAATAAGTAGCAGCCACAAAATAATGATGCTCTAATGTGATCAGCTGCTTTGTGGAAAGAGAACAAGGGTCTGCATGTTTGTTTCCAACAGTGATCTCATAGATATGTTCAATAAACACCAACTAATGCACATAAACTCTATTCACAATAGTTTATTCTTAAAATTCCCCTATACATATTTCGGTGATTTAAACCACCATCTTCAGGGGGTCATAGAGATTATTTTGCATAGACCTTATAGTTATTACATATGCAAAATAATCTCTACGACCCCCTGAAGATGGTGGTTTAAACCACCGAAATATGTATAGGGGAATTTTAAGAATAAAATATTGTGAATAAAGTTTATGTGCATTAGTTGGTGTTTATTGAACATATCTTAATTGAAAATGCACGGTAAATATAATGTTAAGTTCAGTGATCTCATACTTTAAACTGACATTCACTTTGGGATGCGTCACGTAGTTCTAAGTTAAAAAAGGTATTACCAAATTTCTACATGTGGCTCATTCAAAACTGTGTTTACGTCTCCACAACCCCAAAAACTCACATAACTAACTAACTAAATAACTAACTAATAACTAACTAACCAACTCCATGTAGCACAGTCCTTCTTGACAAGCTAACAGGTCGTCATCAGCTAGTCAAGAAATTCCCCGCATTTTATGGAACCCGAAGGTTCATTACCACACTCACAAGAGCCCGCCACCTGTCCCTATCCTGAGCCATATCAATCCAGTCCATGCCCCCCATCCGACTTCTTGAAGATCCATTTTAATATTATCCTCCCATCTACACCTGGGTTTAAAAAAACTCACATAAATAATATAAGTCACTTTTAACATTACTTCTCCTCTTCAACTCGTTACCAACTTACCAACAGCAGTAAGGTAAAAAAATTAAAAACTCTAGCTTCGCAGACCAGAATAATTATGATGCCTGATCCCTGTGATGTTATTATTTGTCTATTATGATCTTGCTTCCTTGAATTTGTTCATCTACCCTTTATCACAACACTTTTATTATTTGTCTTTGTAAAAGGGGTTTGGTTTAGTCAGCCATTATTAGGTTTGTTGTATACACCATGGAGATATATTCATTTAGGACCAAACCACTTGGTGCAAAATGACCATAGTCTATAGAGATACTGATTGACTGACTCATAATAACCTGAGTATGAACTAGATACCACCAACCATTCCCCTGTCACAGTACTCTTATGTCTTCTGTCCAGTTGGGTATTTATATACCCCCTAATATAGACTGTTTTTATGGGTTACATTATTTGGGAAAACACTGCATTACAGGCAAACATAAGACAAATAACACATATCTTAATTCAACAGCTAGTCCCAGAATGTACTGCTGATGATAAGAGAGAATTCATACAAAGTTTTACTCCAGTCAGAATGTTTGGAAAACGTATGAGGGAAATAAACACCACATTTGGACAATTTGAGGATTATAATGAAAATAATGCCATACAATGATGGGCTGTCATGGTAGCTTCATATTATTGTAATTCAGATCATTTTGAGTATTGAATATTAATTCAATTCAAAATGTTCTCAATGAAGCATATGATTATTTTATAGATACACTATAACATGCTCACACACAGGTAACTACTTTAAAGTAACCGCAAAATGAGAAAACAAAATTCACTACCAAGAGTGCAATATCATTTCAGACTACAGTGACTGCTATAAACTATATACAGATGGACCCCGACTTACGTAGCTCCGACATACGTAGATCCGGACTTACGTAAAAAAACTTCTTGTGCCACTACCACCACTACTACCACTCCAACCACCACCACACCCACCCCTGCCTCTGCCTCAATTGAATATGACAGTGACACCAGTATCGATTATTAATTATTATTATGTTTTTATAAATTGTTATTAAAATTATTATTAATTATTATTATATCAATTATTATTATTGTGTATAAGGTATATGATAAAACATGGCTCAGAGTTACGTAAAAATCGACTTACGCATAGGGTTGCGGAACGATCCACTTACGTAAGTCGGGGACTTTCTGTATTTCATAACATTTGCAATAAGGGGGATGTAACCCTTTTATGGACAAGTGCCTTATCAAAGTACAGGAATATATTTTGTTGTACCCCTCTTTGTACCAACGGTAACTATCTCTGTGTTTAAACATGACAACTTGAAGCCATGGAGGTAAAACACCATGCAATCTTAATGGAGATTGGTAACCAATGTATTTAAATCTCCAGTCACTCTCAGTAATTATATCCATTGGTGGAATAGTTGGTCCGGACCCTTTACAGATGAGGTAATGGTGAGAGTAAACTTGTCCCTGTGCTTAATTAGGCACCATATCAGGAAGACATACGTAGAAATTGAGGGACAACAGCGCACATTCTCTTCACTTCAGCACCAGATAGAGACAAGCTTTGAGCTCCAGTCACTGTAACCCCATGGAAAGAACCCCCAGTACTCAAGTAAGGCGTCCTTCAATAAAATGGCATGCCTGCTGTTAGCTTCCAAGTAATTATATTTTATGCCATCTCTAATCTATAAAATGATTCATTTTCATAATTTATTAACACATCTGAAAAAAAAGGAAATGTTAAATTCCAGGCCACAGCCTGCTACAAGAAGACACTATTAATATGTGACTTGGAATTGACCATTTGCGCAAACAGAATTTTTCGTTGGAGGGAGCTGACGCTGAGGCTAGATGCAATTTATGTTTGACTTTAAAAGTTATGACATGAAAATCATGTTGTAAGTATAACTGTAACATAACACTGTTTGCAACTGCATTTATATATGTACAAATATAACTACATGTTCCGTGACTCACTAACCTAATTTAAATCACAATATATAATCTTGTGGTTTTTTTTAAATTTCATCTAAGGCATTCTAAGATTTTTATTTTATTTTTCAAAATTGTAATGTACTAGACATCAGCTACTTCCAGTGGCTGACTTTGTTGTAAGGGTAAACAGCATAAAACATTGAATGTCAACTTGTCTATGAAATCTTGTGATTTTTAAATTGCCATTGGGAGGTGGGGGGGGGAGTTGCAGCTCAGCAGCCCCCCCTTTGGGAGCACTCCTGCCGTCGACAGTTTACTCAATAAAAAATCTGCAGATGTGGTCAATATGCATACGAAAGAAAAGCTTGGACCTTCACCTAGGAGGCTACTTAAGCAGAGTGAATGTAGTTCGTTTGTTATATGTGAAATGGAAGCACAAGTTGTTGTCTGCGTGTAGCGCATGGCACTGCACAGCAGTGGATGGTGACTGCATAGCATATGTGGCACAGTGCTTCATGCTGATGGGTTAAAAATGTCAATTTTTTGTTTCAATAACGAGTGTGAATGTAATGAAACAGACTATGGCTATGAGATGATCCACATGACAACTTTACTTTGACATACATTATTATCTTTGTACTTAAAATTGGGAAATACTTCTATAAAAATAATTTTAGTTCATGTTTAATTTCAAGAACATTTCATTAGCCACATGAGACAGGGATATAAACATTATTAACACAGAGTAAAACCTATGCAAACTAGAACCTGGATGAATGGAAACCTACATTTATGAGATTGTGCTGAGGGTCCTTGAATTTAAAGTGGAAAACCAATATAAAATCACAACAGACAGAAGAACGTTTAACACAGAAAAACAAATACTGTTTAATGGAACATATTCTCCTTCAGTATTGTCTTTTATAGTACACCTACTGATCTCCCAAGAATTTATTTAAAACCAAACATCCTTGTCACAACTCGGCAACACAGCCTACCACTCTCAAGGAACAGCCCTCTTTACCATCATCAGTTCTCCCTCTGTCACTCTCCTCATTCTTTCCTGCTGTACCTCTATTTTAATTTCACCTATCTTAATTTTCTTGGTTTTCTTAATTAGTATTTCTTCTTTTACTTTATCTGCCTTTTCCTCTTTACCCACATTCCTCCCTCCTGTGCATCTTCATCACTTTTCCCCCTTGTCACCTGCCATTACAAAACAGCCCAACTAAATGCCGATGGTTTGTACAGTTTCATTCATATTTCCAGTCCAGTTCCACTAGCTTCATATCTACACCATTCTTCCACACAGTTTATTCTTCTACCATGAACATGGAGGCAGTAGGTTCCTCCGACACACTGGTAGGTGTCTACCAAACTAAATGACATCACATCCTGGCGTTCATGATCACTGCTGTAACAGCCTCACATATCATGTACACTGCCTTCCATTTTGTAAAAGTAAAAACGATTAAACTTACCCTCCGATACTAAATTTATTTTATTTAAAGTGAGTTTCCAAATAATCCAGATTCATTTGATGGAGGTTTTACTGTGTTTAAGACATTTCATGCAGACAGCATATTTGAATACCACAATGATTAAAGAAAGGCTCCAAATTCAAGCTTCTGGAGGTATGTCATTAGCAATGTGTAAAAACTTACATCAGAGTTGGAGAACTCGGACTTGCCTGGCGGCCCTGGAGGTCCTGTAGATCCTGGTATCCCTGGCAAACCGTCCCGTCCTGGCTCCCCTGGGATAATATAAAGCAAAAACTGAAAACTTTGAATGTTTTATAACATAATCAACAGCAAAACCATGATTAATTTATTCAGTGAGTATTGAGCTATGGCATATCAAGTGACTACTCTATATGTTATATTCAGCTATGGCATATCAAGTGACTACTCTATATGTTATATTGAGCTATGGCATATGAAGTCATTTCATTTCATTTATTTAATCACTCTGTATATCCTTATGAGGGTTAAACACCCTCATAGGATGTAGAGTTAGTCAGACATATACAATATTGTACAATCAACTTAGATCCCTATAGAAAGATTATGACATACTATATGACAATTATGACATACAATATATCCGTACATTGTATGAGGTATAACCTTATGTATAATAACTAGTTCAGTTCATTTGTACAAAAACAATTAAGCAAAAACAATAATACACATTAATACATATTAGACCATGAGCCACAATACAATGTATATAAAAACTAGTTGAATACATTTGTACAAAGCAATCAAATGATTAAAACTTATCATAAACCGTAGGCAATGAAAAAGTACAATTGACCTCATTTTTATCAAATCAATATTTATGAATTATTGTAATTAAAGTACTCTTCCAATGAATAGAATGATTGCAGGAGAAGGTATCTCTTTAACGCTGGTTTAAACAGCTCTATTTTATTTGATAGTCTTTTTATATTTATGGGGAGATGGTTAAATATCCTCATTCCAACAAAATATGCCCTTCTTTAAACTCTGTCAGTCTAGCTGTAGTGAAATGGAGATCAGTATTATGTCTAGTGTCACTACTCTATACGTTATATTGAGCTATGGCATATCAAGTGACTACTCTATATGTTATATTGAGCTATGGCATATCAAGTGACTACTCTATATGTTATATTGAGCTATGGCATATCAAGTGACTACTCTATATGTTATATTGAGCTATGGCATATCAAGTGACTACTCTATATGTTATATTGAGCTATGACATATCAAGTGACTACTCTATATGTCATATTGAGCTATGGCATATCAAGTGACTACTCTATATGTTATATTGAGCTATGGCATATCAAGTGACTACTCTATATGTTATATATGTGAGCTATGGCATATCAAGTGACTACTCTATATGTTATATTGAGCTATGGCATATCAAGTGACTACTCTATATGTCATATAGCCCTTTCAGGGAAAAATGTGTGTGCCTCTGAGAGATTATTCTGATAGGTCACAACACCACTGCTTGTGCAATGCTTTAAAATTTCTTGTTCATCTCCTAGGCATTGTGGGAATTCTCTGATGTGATACTGAATGACTAATGAATACAATACGTTCTTCTGGACACACAACAAAACTGTGAGCCAAAAGTCAGTGTTTACAGAACACCCCTCAAACACTTTGCTTTCATTAATAGGAAAAGTGGCTGGTTTGTGTCTATTGTGTTCAAAATTCTGGCCTCTGCTGATCTAAGCAAAATTGTAGGGTATGTTACTGAGATTGGGGTACCAGTGTGGCAAATTCTGTTATCCCCCTTGATACAGTGATCATGAGACTGATGTTCTGAAGAACTGAACATTGACTTTGAATCTGAGTTTAATTTTCGGTAGATGTAGAGATTTCAATCTGGAAGTAGACAATTGTGCACACAGATCCCACTAAGGATCAAATTCAGAACCCTTCTGAATGAAAATCGTGTGTCGTTCCCTCAAAAACATCTCTACCCTCCATTAGATAAATCTAGTATTCATTCATAACAAATGTACATTTGATACACAAAAAACATGTTCTTATATGGCTCCTACATCCATCGCCATCTTCAGGGAACTTTACACCAAAATGTAAAACTTACTGAAGTATACTAGATTACAAATTAATTCATATTATACTGTAAAGTTCTCTGAAGATGGTGTAAATTGGAGATGAAACATGTAGGAGCAATATAAGAATACATTTTTATGTATCAAGTGTGGGTTCGTTGGTGTTACGAATGAGTATTTCAGTCAAGATGCATGGAATAAACAGTGTCAAAAAATAGACCTGTCTTAGTATCACAGATAAGTTTGTGGAGAAGAAATGTTAATAACCATTCAGCTAGTCAAGGAGTTTCAGTATTTTATGCAACCAGAAGTTGAACTGTCCAAAGCTTGTATTCACAACAGCCTGTTTACCATTATAACAACATGAATGTATTACTCACCTTTTGACCCCTGAATGCCTTCAGGTCCTGGTGACCCAGGGTCCCCCCTCTCTCCTTTGTCCCCTCGTGGTCCAGGAGGCCCTCTTTCACCAGGAGGACCAGGAAGACCCTACAAATCAGTGAATGTTTAAATAAGGAATCCCAATGCATGGCTGAGCCCAGGTGATAAACTGAAGTCAGCCCTCAGTGCACAGAAATTTCACCTGTTGGCTTGGCCATGTTTGCCTGTAATAACCTAAAAATTTCTGAACAGAACTTCATAATAGTTTATACTGGAAATTTTAGTAAATTTTGTTGACACACAATATTTGTTAGAATCGAGTAAGTTATAGACGACACACGTTTTTGCATGTAATTCAAATGTGGCTTGCTAAACCTTATCATAATGAAGAAACGTTTTAAGCAAATGGTCTATAAAGATAAGGGAAGCATACATTTTATGTCTTGTGCCTTTTTTCTCGAAGTCTTATGATTCTTAGGGCAATGAAAGGAAAGGAGGATTTTAATCTGTAGAAATAGCATACTGAATGAACCAAAATTATGTTACACAATTCCTTTAAATTTCTGATTATAAGTGTACAAAAAATATTGTTAGACTGTCATCCCGTTCAGAAAATTATTTTACCAATATTTTACTGGAATTAGTACGATATATTGTGACAAATGTCTGGTGTAATATTGTGGAGCAAAAAAAAAAAAAATCTTTGCTCTTACCAGAAATGAAATTCTAAATCTTTGGTAGCCCAGCCTGTATCCTAGTCACTATACTGACTGAGGTAACTCACCTCCATCTACAGTCAGGTTCTAATGTATGGAGCTATTCCTCCACTCCATCAGACACCTTCAAGACATGGTTCTTAATTAAGCACACAGTGAACTTTTCAATCTACCACTGCTGTACACAAAGTGCTACAAACACAGGATGAAATACACACTCGATGACAGCAAAAGAACATGTAGTGATGTTATTCTGGGACACGCTGTATATGTGTATAACAGGATATATACACTTCTGCGTGCTGACTCACCGATGTTCCTGGCGGTCCGCCTTTCCATCGATACCAGGAAGACCTGGAGGTCCAGGGATCGCATCCTGTAGTGACAGGGAGTTCAGAAACGTTGTCAAGTTGCAGGAACACACACCGGGTGGTCCAGGAGGTCCCATTATTCCTCCACCAAACTGGAATTCAGTGACAACGTCTGTCTTATGGAAGTTAACCTCAAGAGAACAACTTATAACAGAAATCGAGTCAAAATCCGTCCAAACACAAACATATTCCATTTATTATACAGAACTACATGTTTCGGCCTATTTCAGGTCTTCCTCAGGTTCACAATTTGAGTTTAAAACACATTGACGAAGGACGTTACATGAAAACATGGTTTCACTTTAACGAGAATCACTTGGAGTTACTTTAACCCTTTCAAGCCCTGTGGTAACTATACGTACCATGTGATGAAACACTACGAAACGCTGCACATTGCACACAGTGTCTTTGTGCCATTCATGTGATTCTCACAGTAAATACCGGCTGATTGTTTAAACAGCATTAACCGACTGGTCGTTTTAATGCAGAAGGACTGTGTTCTCTGTGAGGTACGAACTGTAGTTTTGTATATAATTTAGACGAACACCAGTCTCAGGCGGTTAGTCGCCAGTCTGTCGCTGTCTCAGGCGGTTAGTCGCCAGTCTGTCGCTGTCTCAGGCGGTTAGTCGCTAGTCTGTCGCTGTCGCAGGCGGTTAGTCGCCAGTCTGTCGCTGTCTCAGGCGGTTAGTCGCTAGTCTGTCGCTGTCTCAGGCGGTTAGTCGCACAGTCTGTAGCTGTCTCAGGCGGTTAGTCGCACAGTCTGTCGCTGTCTCAGGCGGTTAGTCGCCAGTCTGTCGCTGTCTCAGGCGGTTAGTCGCCAGTCTGTCGCTGCGCAGGCGGTTAGTCGCCAGTCTGTCGCTGCGCAGGCCCGAATTCAATTCTGAGACGTTTCATGTGAAATCTGTGGTGCACAAAATGGCACCGTTCTCCTAGTATTTCGATTTCCCCTGTCAGCACCATTACACTAATGTTCCGTACACATCTTCATCTTAACACCACTCTTATAAAAAGCGGGCTAAGCCTGAAATCTCAAACAAAGCAATCTGTTTATAACATCGGGGGCCACTGGACAGAAAGTGCTTCGTACTGTCGTTCTTCAAAGGGTCAAAATTTAGTAATGTCATATTTTTACACACGTACAAGAAGCATATACGTCCACTACTACTACATACTACTACTACTACTACTACCTACCACCACTGTACACTACCACTGTTTACTACTACTACTGTTACTACACTGTTACTACTACTACCACTGTTACTACATAATACTACACGGTTACTACTACTACAACATTGCTACTACTACCACTATCACGTTAATACTACTACCACACATTGTTACTACTACCACTACACGTTACTACTACTACACACTACTACTACTACTACTACTACTACTACTACTACTACTACTACTTACTACTATACCACTGTTACTACTACTACCGCTGTTACTACTACTACCAACACTGTTACTACTACTACACGCTGTTACTAATACTACCACACTGTTACTACTACACCGCTGTTACTACTACTACTACCACCAACACCGTTACTACTACTGCCGCTGTTACTACTACTACTACTACCACTATCACTGTTACTACTTCTACCGATGTTACTACTACTACTATTACCACATCACGTGTATACTACTACTGTTACACACTCCTACTAAGCTAATAATAATAATAGCGGGATATTTGAGAGCAAAGAAGGCTGTCAGTACAAGGTGTCGATGAAATTATTGTTGTTGTCATTGTCGTCGTCATATCAACATCATCATAATCACATCATCAACATCATCACATCAACATCATCATCATCCCTTCATTCCTCGCCTTAACTACATTTCTTGCTGCTATCAATCTCTCAATTAACTCGCTACTGTAACACTGGCAGGACAGCTATACAACCACAATATTATCGATAAGTACTCACTGGCAGATCATCTCCTGACCCAGGAGAAAATTCACCGAGACCTGAACCGCCTGAAAATGACGTACCGGGAGGTCCAGGTGGGCCAGGAGGTCCTGGAGGCCCACGTATTGACTCCCCTGGAGGACCCTGCGACAGTAGAAATAGCAATTACCAATTACAACATCCATGGAAAAGTAAATTAGTTTGTGACAGTCTAAACTGCAGAGCGCGAACCAGGATTTTAACGTCGATAGAAGGGACCAGTTCATGTCGAACAATCGCAACAAAAATTGTTTTAAAAGTTGTATTTACACTACAGTTAAGCGCTCATAAGGGAAATGTAGAGATTATAGTTTGTAATGGATTAATTAATTAATTGGCTACATTATCTTTTAATTGAAAATAACTCTTCATATATTATAGAAACAAAACATAATCGCTTACACAGGCCGCTAGTGGGCCACATTATGAGCCAGTTGAATCCAGTTCAAACCTTCACAATATATTTCTTGAAGACTAATTTTAATATTATCCTCCCTCTACTTCTAAGTCTTAAAAGTTGTCTCTTTCTTTCAATTTCTAATCAATAAAATTATGACGCCAAACGTTACAGACTGGTAATAACAATAACTGACACAATTATTAAATTTAAGCACACTACGATATAAATTTTGCAAGCAGTTACCTTTTTTCCTTCGATTAAATTCTTTTACAATCATAAAAGCGCTAATTTAAGCCAGTGTATCGAAACGTATTACACTGCTTTAAATTATAAAGAGAAACTTTTCTTTTCACGTAGAAAATCCTGAATCACGTTTTAAGCAAGGTACGTACTGTGCAGGTTTTCCGCAATCACAGGGGTTAAAGATAATTAGACAAAATGAAGGAAGGCTCCAGATAGACTATGATTAAGCACTTACTGGAATGACAGGTCCTTAAAACGAACTTTGCAAAGAAAACTGAAACAAAATTACGTATTGTGCAGGTTTTCCGCACATCACAGGGGTTTAAAGGTAATTAGACAAAATGGAGGAAGGCTCCAGATAGACTATGATTAAGCACTTACTGGAATGACAGGTCCTTAAAACGAACTTTGCAAAGAAAACTGAAAAAAATTACGTACTGTGCAGGTTTTCCGCACATCACAGGGGCTTAAAGATAATTAGACAAAATGGAGGAAGGCTCCAGATAGACTATGATTAAGCACTTACTGGAATGACAGGTCCTTAAAACGAACTTTGCAAAGAAAACTGAAACAAAATTACGTATTGTACAGGTTTTCCGCACATTACAGGGGCTTAAAGATAATTAGACAAAATGGAGGAAGGCTTCAGATAGACTATGATTAAGCACTTACTGGAATGACAGGTCCTTAAAACGAACTTTGCAAAGAAAACTGAAACAAAATTACGTACTGTGCAGGTTTTCCGCACATCACAGGGGCTTAAAGATAATTAGACAAAATGGAGGAAGGCTCCAGATAGACTATGATTAAGCACTTACTGGAATGACAGGTCCTTAAAATCAAATTTGCAAAGAAAACTGAAACAAAATTACGTATGTACAGGTTTTCCGCAAATCACAGGGGCTTAAAGATAATTAGACAAAATGGAGGAAGGCTCCAGATAGACTATGATTAAGCACTTACTGGAATGACAGATCCTTAAAATAATTTGCAAAGAAAACTGAAACAAAATTACGCACTGTACAGGTTTTCCGCAAATCACAGGGGCTTAAAGATAATTAGACAAAATGGAGGAAGGCTCCAGATAGACTATGATTAAGCACTTACTGGAATGACAGATCCTTAAAATCAAATTTGCAAAGAAAACTGAAACAAAATTACGTATGTACAGGTTTTCCGCAAATCACAGGGGCTTAAAGATAATTAGACAAAATGGAGGAAGGCTCCAGATAGACTATGATATTCGTACACTTCTGAATACTAGCTCAGATGCACGATTCAATGACAGTGTTTTGTAAAAACGATAAAATAGACCATTGCTTCCCTAAAGCACATACAGTGCTAAAGATACACCGCAGCTTAGTTATTACGTAAGTCCAAGTAAACAATGTTAAACATACTTACCGGACCCCTTTCACTTATCTCCTTTATACTCGAGTCGGAATCTATAAAAGATAAGAAGATAAGAAATACGTAATGATGCAGGTTGATCAGAATTTTAAGTACTGCTTGGTGCGCCACAGTCCACCTCATGCTGCCTAATCACTAAGTGAAACATGGCGGCTCCAAGACAAAGAATGTTTTACTAATTTTCATACTTTTGCCACGCTGTTTGCTGTAAAGAAATAAATGCGCGCAGAACAGCCAAGTTTAGGTAAAAGTAAGTCATAAGCAAACTACAATGACAAAAACAGAAGTTTCTTTAATTATAAGCATGCAATATTTTGGGGGCCGATCCCAGTGGCCGTGCGGTCTAATGCGTGGGTCTACGGCCGCTCGCTTGCTGGGATTGTGGGTTCGAATACCGCTGAAGGTATGGATGTCTGACTATTGTGAGTGTTGTGTGTTGTCAGGTAGAGGTCTCTGCGACGGGCTAATCACTCGTCCAGAGGAGTCCTACCGAGTGTGGTTTGTCCGAAGTGTGTAATCGCGAAACCTCGAAAAATTAGGCGGCCTAGGCCCCAAAGGGGCTGTCGAGCCATAGGAAAAAATGCAATATTTTAGGCTGACACCGTGTAGTCTTGTAGATCGTTAAAGACATTTCGGAGTGACGATGCCTCCGTCTTCATGGTAGAAGTACTTTACAACGGTGAATAACTGTGTTTAGGCGTCAGTTACGACATAATGTTATGTCATATGCAGGTACGAATGTTTCGGAGGAATATACTGTCTCCATCTACAGGGCAGACGTGTATCCATGGTGACGAAGATACATGTTGGTACCCGCATTTACGGTATCATACGCCAGAGGATCCAGGAAACTGGTTCTATCTGTGACGCTTCTGAATCTTTTTCGATAGCAGATGCCAAATATCGACGCTGACGCCGACCGTGCTGATTGACGTCTCTGGCGGTTTTCATTAATCCTTCCAGACAAATATCGGCAGAGTACAGGGTGTCCATTTTATCGTTTCACTGAGCACGGCAGCTTTATTACATCGGAAGAATGTACTTTGAAAGATCTTATAAGTTAATCTGCAGGGGGAAAACAGACCTTAAAATTCCCGGCGGACGCAGACTTCTGTTCTATAACGCTCCCATGACATCTGCTGTGCTCAGGAAGACGATCAAATGGACATCCTGTATATCAAACTAGACCAAGATCTCCTCTTCTATGTCCTTTACAATCAATTATTCCTCATCATCCTACCCATTCGACGTTACATTAGCTTCGTTACTGACAGCGTCGTTTAATAAGCTACAAACAAACAAACAAACCGCAATACAATTTATCGACGCTGAGAAAATCTCAAATCTTATACAGCAGCAATATGTTCGTACTTTGTACATTTACCTTGATTTTAGGCTCCCGTCGCGATGTTGATGAGATCTGCGATCTTCTGGGGTGTTACGCGGCGTAATATCCCAGAAGAGCGCAGATCTCGTACATTTAGTTCGCTGAATTTCACAGTTTGACAAAATGCAGTTGTAAAACTGATCTACAGCAGAGATATGTACAAGTTTCATCATCAGAAGCTGCTGCTATTTGTACACAGATAAAAATGTTTATGGCGTAACGAGAAGCTCAAAAGACACCGAAAGCGGAAGCATGCATTTATATGGGAAAATATGTTAGTACATTCATTCATTCTGCAGTCTGTCTTACGACAGGTCCGTAGCCTCTTCCAAAGCGAGTTCTCCACAGGGTGCGATCTAGTGCTTCCTCTTTCAATTTCCAGTATCTTTTCTTTTCCTTAAGGTCATCCAGTAGCTACTTACGTCTTCTCCCTCGTCGTCCCGTCATTTCTATCCTTCCCTCTAACTTTCCTTCAATCACGTGTTTCAGAAGGCAGTTTCTACGCAAGATGTGACCAATCCAGTTAGCCTTTCTTCTTTTTATTGTATGTACGATATTCCTCTCCTCCTTCACTCTGTGTAATACTTCTTCATTTCTCACACGATCGGTCCAACTGATCTTCTCCATTCTTCTCCAGCACCACATATCAAAACTTTCCAGATACTTCTGATCTACTTTCCGAAGTGTCCACGTTTCAGCACCACACAAAGCTACGCTCCAAATGTAGCACTTTACTAGTTTCTTCCTTAAATTTAATTCCAGTTTGCTGGTGTTAGTACAGGGGCGTGAAAAAGTTTTATATGCATGCTTAAATGTGAAGGTTATTCCGTTATGAAACTGTAATTTGATTACTGCCTTCAAAGATAAACGGAAGTTATAACATTAGAGGTTCTTAAGACCCGGAAATGAATAAACATTTTGATGTACATGTATCACTTTTGCACTTGTACTCTGACGTACAAGCACAAGTCATTATCACTCAATGATGCTAGACCGTGCCCCAACGTTATACTTGTTTAACACTTTTAACGGCTAAATAACGTCAAACATTTCAGTCCCAAACTCACAAAAGCAGCGCGTCTCTCCTGCAAATCGTTCTTGTTCATTAAAACCGGTCAAGTACATTTTGCGGGCAAAATACCTGTGTATTGTGTTACCGCAGGTGTTACATACAGTGGCCACTATGCTTTAATGACCAGTAGGTCAGAATGTGCAGAGTTAAACCGGACAATTGCCGATCCCAGTGGCCTTTCGCTTGCTGGGATTGCGGGTTCGAATCCCGCCGGAAGCATGGATGTCTGTCTCTTGCGCGTGTTGTGTTGTCACGTAGAGGTCTCTGCGACGGGCTGATCACCCTGTCCAGAGGAGTCCTATCGATTGTGGTGTGTCTGAGTGGGATCGTGAAGCCTCGATAATGAGGAGGCCTAGGCCCCCTAGGGGCTGTTGCGACATGGGGAAACAATCGGACGATTAATGCGTAATGAATTTGAAAGGGCGTGGAAGGAAACAGTCATGGCCTAATTAGAGATACCGTTATTGAATTTGCCTGGAGGGACTGAATAAACCCACGCAAATTTCAGTCATGTTCAAAAGCATACAGCGTGTTGACCTCACTGAATATATTACGAATAAAGTTCAGAAGAAATCTGTTCAATAAAATTACCTCAAGAGCTTTCGGGACCCGCTTTATATAATGCTAATCTAAACAACAAAAACAATACAAATATAACTGCAGAGGTGAAGCTTGGACAATACGACACAAGGGGTGAAGCTTGCACAATACATTGGGAGATGAAGCTTGGAAAATACGACATTAGGGCGTAAAGCTTGGACAATAAGACATTAAGAATGAAGATTGGACAATACAAGTAGGTGGTGAAGCTTAGACAATACACTAGGTGGTAAAACTTGGACAATACATTAGGGGGTGAAGCTTGAAAAAATACGACAATATAGGGCGTGGTAAGCTTGGACACATACGACATTAGGGGTGAAGCTTGGACAATACGACATTAGGGCGTGAAGCTTGGACAAAAACATTAGGGTGAAGTTTAATAGGGTGAAGCTTGACAATACACTAGGGTGGTAAAACTTGGAACAATACATGAGGGGGTGAAGCTTGGAAAATACGACATTAGGGCGTGAAGCTTGTACAATACGACATTAGGGGTGAAGCTTGTACAATACGACATTAGGGTTGAAGCTTGGACAATACGACATTAGGGTGTTAAGTCTTGTACAATACATTAGGGGTGAAGTTTGGGACAATACGACATTAGGGCGTGAAGTTTGGACAGTACATTAGGGGTAAGCTTGGACAATACATTAGGGGTGAAGCTTGGACAATGCAATTAAGGGGTGAAGCTTGGACAATACGACGTTAGGGTGCTAAGCTTGTACAATATGACATTAGGGCATGAAGATTGGACAATATGATATTAGGGCGTGAAGCTTGGACAATACATTAGGGGTGAAGCTTGGACAATACATTAGGGGTGAAGCCTGGACAATACGACGTTACGTCCGTCCGTAGTGGCGAGAAAAAAGTAGGCCAAGTGACCTTCTTAAACATGACCTTTACCCTTTTGCTTCTTCTCTGTATTTTAGTGAGCAAGAACGGACATACCGTCGGGACCTGGGGGAGGTGGGGGAAAAGGAGGCAACAAACCTCCGGTTTCCCCTCGACCACTTCCTTCGCCACTGGACAATATGGTGTCTTCTCCTTCCTCCTGGTCCACCTGCAACATCACAAACAAAATACATATAGATAAATGCCTGCAGTTACAGTGGCTGAAGTACATGCAGTCAGATAGCAGTACATTTATGTGCAGGCACGTGACTGGCCGTTTGTTAGGCGCATTCGCAGTATTGCGAAAAGCGACTATCAGCTTCATGTCTGTCTGTCCGTCCGTATGAAACAACTCGGCTCCCACTGGACGGATTTTTATTAAGGTTGATATTTGGGTATTTTTCCAAAATCAGTCAAGAAAATTCAAGTTTAATTAAAATCTGACAAGAATAACGGTACTTTACATGAAGACCTATGTACATTTATGATAATATCTCGCTGAATTATTCTTAGAATGAGAAATGTTTCAGACAAAAGTTGTAGAGAAAATCAAAACACACATTTTATGTTCAATAACTTCTTTTCGAAAATCGTGCCGTTTATGAGATAATGTGGAAAAATACGGTACAGCCAGACAGGCCATAGATGACAATATAATACGGCGCATGCGCTTTGCATGCTGCATAACTAAGACTACATACAAACACACACAATATGTAATACTTGTTGCTTTTCCACGGCAACAATGGTTACTCGAACGCGCTCCAATATTGCGTTATACGTACATAGCATGCCGTGTTGGTAAACTACAAACCTTCGACCAAGTCTCTTAAAAGAGCCCGAACTAGAAAAAAATGTTAATTTGTTGGACATATTCCACCTTCGAGTGTCAGTAAGTGGACATGCTTCTATTAACAGCTGCAGTGCCAGTAATGACTGGTATTCACTTAAACCTGTCAGTTTAGCTCTCAAAAATTCAAAACACCTTGGATCACTGGACTGTTTTCTTCTCTATGTTTAGTAATTTATTAAAAAACAATAATGACATTTTAATTAAAGGGCAACCATGTCACTGTCTTGTCCAGGATTGATCATTAAAGTCCGGTCACTTTTCGTACAGGTAATATGAATCACCTTGCAAAAAATCCAGCCGGAGCTGATGGATGTGATGTTGAGTCACGTGGTGAGTACTTGCCAACCTTTCGAAATATCTTAACAACACGTGCCTGCATCTTCAGGGTCGAGCAGTGTAAGAAGAGTAACTGCTTGACCCTGAAGATGAAGGCACGATTATCCTTGGAGAAGTAAGGAAGCGACCGTCCAACGAAAAACAAAAAGTCACATCACAGCTGTCTCTTATCTTCAGCAAAACCACTGTGAAACAACCTCAAATCCCACGAGATTAAATTCGACGAGCATAAACGTTTAGGTATCTTTTGTTAGCTATTTTACACCTGATGACGAAAACAGATTCACAGCGCGAAAACGCTGTTAGAAAATCCTCAAAGCGATGGACAACATCCGAACTTATTGTGATGTTTATTGTAACACAAATATTTACACTCAGTTTACGTGAGAGCTTCCGGGACACATTTACAGTTAGCCTTACACGGAACAGTCGTCCTCGGTGGACTAGTGGTTAGCGTGCTCGCGGGTTCGATCCCGGCCGAGGTCGATGGATTTTTAAGGGTGATAGAAATCCGTAGCACAACTTCCTTCGGAGGGGAAGTAAAACCGTCGGTCCGATGTCGTAGATTTACGGCATGTAAAAAAACCTTACGGGCATGAATAGAGATGTTTCGTAAAGCAAAATTCAGCGGCCATTTCTCACCCAAGTCTCCTGACTGACTGCTAGATGGCTCTACCAGTCACATCAGGATTGAGTAGAAATTATGCAGTCAGTGGGCTGGTCACTCACTACACCTGTGCACATGACCAAGAAACCTCCGAAAGGAGGCCCTATGCTCCGCAAGGAGCGACAGGAAAATAGATAGATAGATAAATAGTTAGATAGATTACACGGAACAGGACGTCTATGAAATAAATGGTATTAGAATGCAATATATTTGCGAGCCGTGTTTGTCTGTTCAGGATTACAACACCGGGTAGTCTGGTAGGTGAATATTACATTTTCGAAGGAGCATACTCAATGTATATTTGGCTTGATGATGGAAGTAGAATGTTCCTCCGAAGCATTGGTAAGCATGCGGTATTATAAAGCAATTTATATCACACAATTTATTAGAAGCATGTGTAATTAATTTGTATTCAGTAACAAATTTACGTCACATATATTTAAGCGCTATTCGCAAAATTGCGAAAAGCGAAAATTAGCTTCGCCATACCTCTCTTGTACGTCCGTCTGTCTGTCCGTCCGCATGGAACAACTCGGCTCCCACTGAACGGACTTTTATTAATTTTGATATTTGGGCATTCTTAAAAAATCTGTCGAGAAAATTCAAATTTTATTAAATTCTGACAACAATAACGGTACTTTACACCAACACCTGTGTATATTTTTGATAATACATGCTGAATTCTCTTAGAATGACAAATGTCTCAGAAAAAAGTTGTAGAGAAAATCAAAACACACATTTTATGTCCTATAATTTTTTCCGAAAATCGTGCCGTTTATGAGATAATGTGGAAAAAATTGTACAGCCAGACAGGCTACACAGATGACAATATAATACGGCGCATGCGCTTTGCATGCTAGATAACTAAGGCTACAGACACACACTTATAATACACAATAGTTATTGCTTTTTCACGGCAAGAGTGGTTACGCGAACGCGCCTCAATGTTACATTTATATTTACATTTTTTTTAAATTTAGCTGCAGCAACAGCAATCGCATAAAACGAACTTCAAGACCCACAAATAAAATTTTTATCTCTTGTACTAAAATTCCACTTCCCACATCTTCAGCGTCACCTAAAACTGTCCCTATAAAAAATACGCCATAAAAATGGTAGAGGGGAGGTATAGCGCCACGCATTCTTAACAACGATATTACATATTTGGCCTGAACGCAGTAGCAAAGAAGAATCTTCCTCCGCTAAACAATTAACTCCTGTCGCAGAGTCCGTAAGCCCGGTCACAAAACTGGTAAAGGTAAAGCTCACCCTAGAACAGGCCATGAAGGCCCAGTGGGAGAGTAGAGGTATATCTCTACTCTTTCTTTAACCTCGGCGCTAGATGGGGGTGGGTGGTGAACGCCACGCCCCGGCCGCTTTACCCCCGGGAATGACCCGGTACCCATTGTACAGGAGGCTGGGTAGGCCCCAGGGCCGGACTGGACAGGTGCTCAAAATCTCGCCCCCACCGGGATTCGATCCCCAGACCGTCCAGCCCTTAGCGAGTCGCTATACCGACTGAGCTATCGCGGCCCACTGTCACAATACTGACACACTTAATCCTCAAGACACGGTTTGTTGCACTAATGTTAAGATTTACAGAAATTCAAATCAGGATCGAGGTGAACGTCTTCGCACTCTGCGGAGGTGGTAAGGGTTAAAAACCGTGGGGGGGGGGGGGCGCTGCAGATGACGTGGCATCAGAAGTTCTGGCGTCTATTCGCGGCTAATTCCTGTAGCGGTAGGCGTCAGTTTATTGCACTGACCCATAGACAAACCCGCCGAGGATATTTTGGTATCCAGTAGGTGTGTCGTAGTTGAGCGGTTACGTCATGCTCGTAGTGCCAGATGGAGACACAGGATTACGACACGACTATCCACACAGACAACAAATATTGTCCTATATTATTGTCTGTTCTGTTTCGTTCTGTTCCTTACTCGACTCGTCCATCAAATTTGTCCAATCCCGTCTACATAGTCTCATATATAATCTAATCTACCCATCCGATCCAACCTATGCAATCTAGCCTTACAATTCAATCTCATTCATCAATCCACCACCCTCACACCCACCCCAATACGTCATTGTTGTTTGTCTCTGTCGCTCCAACACGGAGCATAGGGGCCTCCTTTCGGAGGTTTCTATGGCCATGTGCGTTGATGTAGTGAGTGACCAGCCCACTGACCGCATTAGTTCTACAAGTGAAAACAATATTAAATAAAGTTCTACTCAATCCTGATGTGACTGCCAGAGCCATCTAGCAGGCAGACAGGAGACTTCGGTGAGAAATGGCCGCTGAATTTTGCTTACGAGCATTACTAGTTCTATTCATGCCCGTAGGGTTCTTTTACATGCCGTAAATCTACGACGGCTTTACTTCCCCTCCGAAGGAAGTGGTGCTCCGGATTTTTATCACCCTTAAAAATCCATCGACCTTGGTCGGAATCGAACCCGCGAACCTTGGTTCCAGTGGCGAGCACGTTAACCACTAGTCCACCGAGGGCGACCAATTACGTCATTAAGTGGACTTAAATATAACTGCTTTCAAACTTTCAAATTCCTATCTACAATTTTTCGTCAGTAATCGCCATTAAACTGAAAAGTTAAAAGTTTAACGTAATCCTTAAATATACAATAAACTGTACAAAAATGCATACATTTTTTTCTCGTTAAAATCAACTATAAAAATTATCATACATCTTCAGAACGGTGCGATATGAAACCCTTGAAAACATGTCGGAAAAATGCAATGTAAATTCAAAAAAATTTGTGGTATTTGATAACATCGGTGGTGCGAGGTTCGAATCCCCGCAGAGGCAGGATATTTTTCTCTTATTCAAAGGCCCAGACGCCCGGGCTCCTGTTAAATGGGCACCGGGTCATTCCTGGGGTAAAGCGGCCGAGGCGTGGCGTTGACCACCCACCCCCATCTAGCGCCGAGGTTAAAGAAAGAGTAGAGCTATACCTCTACTTCCCCTCTGGGCCTTCATAACCTGTTCTAGGGTGAACTTTACCTTTACCATTTACCGGGGTTATTTCACGGAGATAAAGCGGCTGTGGTGTGAAGTTGAACACTCACCTCCATCTAGCGCTAAATTTAGGAATGGATGGAGCTTTACCCCTACTCCCCCACATGCATTCACGTGGCGGACAGGGTCAGTTTTACCTTTTCATATTTCGATTACCTCAGTTTTATGATTTGTGCACGTAACCGCTTGCTACCTTTGAAGCTACTGTATAATATCGTCTGTAAGAACGCTACATCGCTTTGTAGCTCAGAGAATCTTCAAAATCTGATGGAATTGTTCAGTTGCTGTGCGACTGGAAACTAAAGTAGACACTGCACTACGTAGTACGATCTCTTATACACGTATAAGAGCAGACAGGAAAGAAATGTAAACACAATTCTGGCGAGGAAGACGGAGGCTGGCTGGATACGTGGGTTGAAACCTGGACACTTGAATCGCGACGTGACGGAATTTACAAAACTTTCTTCAAGTACTGCTTAGCTTTGTTTATTTCAACAAGACTCTGCAACTAAGTCAGTCGAACGTATATATATATATATATATATATATATATATATATATATCACGGCCGATCCCAGTGGCCGTGCGGTCTAAGGCGTGGGTCTTCGGCCGCTCGCTTACTGGGATTGTGGTTTCGAATCCCACCGGGGGCATGGATGTCTGTCTCTTGTGAGTGTTGTGTGTCGTCAGGTAGAGGTCTCTGCGACGGGCTGATCACTCGTCCAGAGGAGTCCTACCGACTGTGGTGTGTCTCAAATGTGTGTGACCATGAAACCTCGACGAAACGAGGAGGCCCAGGTCCATATAGGGCTGTCGAGCCATAGAAAAAAATATATATCACGGAATTGACACCGGAATCACGTGACTGACTTCATTTCTACATGTTCACTGTATCCACCTCTTGAAATAAAATTCATCTAATGAATTATTTAAAAATTCAGTCCGTACCTCACTGTGAACACTCACATTTTCCTTCATAAAGCCCGATCAACAATGCTCACATAAGTGTTCACTGTTTATTGCGACAATCACACGAAATCCATAAGTGGACAGGTTATGGCTCAGTTCGTCGCCGGCCTGATAACCGCGGAAGACCAGGTTTGATCGCAGTCCAGAACATGTCGGATGTATGGTAGACAAAGTGGCACTGGAACAGGTTTATTCCCCCCTAGTTCTTCGGTCTTCCCCTGTCAGTATCATTTCACCAATGATCCATATCTATTCAATCATCTATGACCGACGCTGTATATCGAGGAAGGTCAGCTACACAAGCTGCGGAAGTCGCATTTTAGGAGGCGACTTAAACAAGAGTCTTACATTAATGAAACGAAGTAGTTGTCATATACCTGACATTTCTGTTTATCCAACTGTAATAATTTAGTTTCAGTCAGTTATGAGTCTCCTTTCTTTACAAAATCTTTTAAAGCGCCGTTAACGGCCAGCCTTGTGCGCAAGTAGACTACCTAAATATTGTATAGAATTATTGTACATTATTTTTATAATTGTATAATATTATTTTTAAGAGGAAACTTGCGCAACCCACACAAGTGATGCGCTCGTGCCGCATGCGACTTGCGAGCCGTGTTGTGATGCCACTGACAACGTCGTTAAACAACACACTAAGCAAAATACAAAATTTATTGCGCGGGAAAAATGCAGAGGTGTTAAAAGTTTGTCCAATGTTTCGGATGGAATTAAACTAAAAACAAAAAACATATTTAAACTTCACACATTTACGTAATTATTATTATTATTATTGAAGGGCCCCGCAGCAGATGCTACGGACGCACCGCAGCCTTGAAGGCTTATTGTGCAACACTGTGATGAAGTTGATGAGGTTTTCTTCTTCTTTTCCATTTTAATGGAGCACCGGTGGAATGAAATTGACAGGGGAAAACCGAAATATTCGGAGAGAAACCTGTCCCAGTGCCACTTTGTCCACCACAAATCCCACATGGACCGACCCGGGATCGAACATGGTCCTCCGCGGTGAGAGGCCGGCGACTAACCGCCTGAGCCATAGCACGGCCTTAAGAGTGAGGTCTCAATCTTATTCATGAATCTTACTATAAAATTAAGCAATTGTCCAAGTGGTGATTGTGACAGGTGGTTCTGTAACCTTCGTTCTATCCACTCGACTAGACTGGACTCGATTAGATTAGTATACCAGCAGACAGACGGATCAAATTCCGCTGCGTGACAACTTAAAGACTTAATAGCATAGTGTAAGTAGTTTAAGGAATTTAAAAGCGTTTAAGTCGTTTAGTCATTGGGCAGGTTCATGTAATTATGGGACATTCAGACGTACTGACAGTAAATGCTTACGGAGGTGAAAAACAGTTTAATTGACGAGACGTAATTAGGCCATTCCACAGCCAGTACAGGGTAAATGTGTTATGGGATATGCGAGTAAATGGAAGTACTTTGTATGTATACCTACACAAGAATTCACGTCTAATACACAAGGATTCACGTCTAATTCGAGTAAATGGAAGTACTTTATATGTATACCTACACAACGATTCACGTCTAATACACAAGGATTCACGTCTAATGCGAGTAAATGGAAGTACTTTGTATGTATAACTACACAAGGATTCACGTCTAATACACAAGGATTCACGTCTAACGCGAGTAAATGGAAGTACTTTGTATGTATACCTACACAAGGATTCACGTCTAATACACAAGGATTCACGTCTAATGCGAGTAAATGGAAGTACTTTGTATGTATACCTACACAAGGATTCACGTCTAATACACAAGGATTCACGTCTAATGCGAGTAAATGGAAGTACTTTATATGTATAACTACACAAGGATTCATCACGTATAATTAAACAAGAATTCACGTCTAATGCGATTAAATGGAAGTACTTTATATGTATACCTACACAAGGATTCACGTCTAATGCGATGTGTTGCCATGTCGTTTGGCGAGTTGTTCCTACGTTTCGGAAGATCGCGATGCCTTTATCTTCAGGGGCCAAGTAGTCCAGTCAAGTCTTCTTGAACCGTTTTATCCATAGAAAAAAAGTCACAAGGATCTTTCGAAACGTCGGGAACCACACATATAACGACACTGCGTCACATTAAATCTCGTACGCTTACATCTGTTAACGCTGCAAAACGGAAACTTGAAACAACACGGAAACCTCTGTCTTGCGTAAAGATTATCTGATATACATATTGGGTGAGATATTATGAACGACAACGGCTCCTACTTTTAAAATCCAAAGGACGAAAGCAACACGTTGCAACACGTTACTCCGAAACGTCGTTATATTTCTACAACATTATACGATGACACATCCCTCCAAAACGTCGATAAATTTCTAACACATTATACGATGACACATCCCTGAATACAGTAAACTGCCAGGGGGAAACGGAAATACATGGAGATAAACCTGTCCCACTCTTAGTCCAACATAAATTTCACAAGGAAAGGCCTGGGATCGAACTCCGGTCTTCACGGTAAGAGACGTTAGGCCCTCATTCCATAAACCAACTCAAAAATATCAACCAAATGATATAACTATTTTTTTTCCTGTGGCGCAACAGCCCAACTCGGGCCCAGTCCGCCTCGTTTGAGGTTTCCAGATCACACACAATTAGACAGACACACACACCCAGTATAACTCCTCTGTACGAGTGATCAGCTCGTCGCAGAGGAAGCTACCTACACAAAACACAGCAAACACAAGAGACGAAATATCAATTCCCTCAGCAGGATTCGTACCCGCGATCCCAGCAATCAAACGACTGTAGACCTATGCCGTAGACCTCATGGCCATCGGGAAAGGAGATCGGCAAAGATTCATTCATTTTCATTCATTCATTCTATAGTCTGTCTTAAGACAGGTCCGTAGACTCTTCCAAGGCGAGTTCTCCACAGGGTGCGATCTAGTGCTTCCTCTTTCAATTTACAGTATCTTCTCTTTCCTTAAGGTCATCCAATAGCTGCTTACGTCTTCTCCCTCGTCTTCCCGTCATTTCTATCCTTCCCTCTAACTTTCCTTCAATCACGTGTTTCAGAAGGCAGTTTCTACGCAAGATGTGACCAATCCAGTTAGCCTTTCTTCTTTTTATTGTATGTACGATATTCCTCTCCTCCTTCACTCTGTGTAATACTTGTTCATTTCTCACACGATCGGTCCAGTTGATCTTCTCCATTCTTCTCCAGCACCACGGCAAAGATATCACTACTAATTATGTAACGAGATGTTAACGTTTTCTGCTTAAGATCTGTCTGCTTGTTAGCGGCTTGTAATTCCAACCGACTTAACCCCGCCTTAATTAACTTCATATTTGTCACTTCACGCTCTAGTCGCTGCAACCTTTCAGACTAATGGCGCCATCTGCTACATTATCCACCGACGTCAGAGCTGTCGTCAGGATCGTGTCATGCTATGATTATCCCCAGACCATCCAGTACACTGCAGGAACTGGGATGATCAGACATTCTTTTTTTTTTCTCTCGAACATATCGTCTTTTTAATGTTAGGTTTTTGTCGTGGATTTCTTTTTGCTAACCTGATAAAATGGCTTCTTTCTCTTAAGTTTCATCAAGACCTTACAACATCGATTCACTCAAGAGTTTTGAAACAATTGTATTTTTTTAATATCAAGGTCATCTGGGACCTGGCGATGTTCACATCAAGGCGGAAGAGATGAATAAGGCGCAGTGAACACGTTGTAAAATGGAAAATGTGTTAGGTGCAGTGCTTTGTCGGATAACTCCAATGAAATAGACCACTTGACAAATACGGAGGGTTAGTATAAAGATTTGTAACGAAAAAACAGGGTGTAAAGATGTGGATTGGATTGAAGTGGCTCAGAATAGGTCTAATAGTAGGTCAAACTGAGCAGAGGACTTCATACAAGCATGGGATTTTGTGAACGACAACTCAACTACAAAGTTTTCAAGAAATAAGCCCGCTTTACGCCATGGAGTTTGGTGGGCTTAAAAGTTTGCAACATCCTGTTTATGGGAGAGGCAGAGAAAAGCCGCGCTGCAGCATCTTTGCAGCGTATCATCAAAGTTGGATTTAACGTAATGAGGTCTGCGTAGCGATGGAATACACAATACTATCGGAGATAGACGTTTTGAACTATATGTTCAATGTAAACATTCATAACAAGTGCCATAACATGTGCCACTATTACACAAGCACATGCATGTAACGCTGTAAGCACGATGGCCTTTGTAATATGTTACACGGCTTACAGCCAAGAAGCTTCCCGGAAGTGAATACAACAGGAACATAAACGTCGGGTTAGAGCAGAAATGATGCCTGGACATGATCCGTCAACACTCTGACGCCTGACCTTTATCTACGTATCACTTAAGAACCTATTTCCTACTTCAGAAAAAACACACACGCGTCTCTATTATAAAGGAAATCCCTTAACCCTTGGATAAATGATCGGGTAAGAAATGTACCTAGGCTTTGTCTTTTCTTCAAACGGTTCTCTGTATTTTTTTCCATGAAGGGCCCCGCAGCAGATGCTACGGACGCATCGCAGCCTTGAGGCTTATTGTACAACCCTATGATAAAGATGATTAGTTCTTCCGTGTAGTGGAGCACCGGTGGAATGAAACTGACAGGGGAAAATCGAAGTACTCGGGAAAAAAAAACCTGTCCCAGTGCCACTTTGTCCATCACAAATCCCACATTGACTGACCTAGGATCGAACCTGGGCCTCCGCGGTGAGAGGCCGTCGATAAACCGCCTCAGCCATGGCACGGCCAATTTCTCGGTGGTATGGAGCAAAAATCCTACCAATATTTCCATTTTTTCTCTGAAGTAAGTTTGCCACATAATCATTATTACATTTTATTAGTAGGCTATATTTTTTTCAAATCCGACTGGATCATTTTATATCCCTTGTTAGTTCTATTCGTTCAACAGCCAAAAACAGGAAAACAGACTGTAGATGTTGCCAGTGCCCAAAATGGATGTGCAGTGACCACTCTCTCAAGACAATTGAAACAACATGCAAGGAACAATCATAATACAATAAAATCTGCGGTCTTCTGGGTTATTATACGGCATCGTGTTGTACCATACTGTGACCTTGTATCCACCCCTCTCTCATCCTATTGGCTGTCGTCACATCACAAGTTTCTCTACCCCGCTGTGCTGTCCAGTTCCTTTGTTACAGGCTTTCTTTCCTACTCGGAATCTTGACCCGTGAGGATGGGACCGATACGTTGTCCCGAAACGTCAGTAAATAATTACCACACGACGCCGTATAATAACCCAGAAGACCACAGAATTCATCAACATCGCGGCGGAAGCGTGAAATCAAAATCATAATACAAGTTTCATTCACATTTCTGTTCTAAACTATATTTTCTTGTTCTAAAAAAACTTCTATATATTTCATTGTATATAGTTGCAACAGAAATGAAAAATTGAATAAAAGCAGGTTTTTTAGTCTTTGAGTCTAAAGAACAAACTTTGAAAAAAAAAACACGTTGAGAAAATAATTGAAAAATATGGGTACAAAATGAACCCAGTACAGTAAAAGTTGGATGTTTTACTGCTCCATAATCCAAGGGTTAATAATATGCAGGAAGATGAACATTATTCATTCGGAGAGTCATAAAAGGAGTTGTTTAATGTTAAGGCGGAAGATGCAGTAACTATTACACTATGAACTGACGTCATACACAATAACATAACAAGGTAAGTATAAGGCACTTACAAGATATCGTTGTTCACGAGATTATTTATTTTGTTTATGGTTTAATCAACGACGCGATCAGTAGCCTCGATTATGTACGAAGAATATTTTTTCTTCGATGACTCGACAGCCCCAGGGCCTCCTCATTATCGAGTCTTCACGATCACACACTCAGACACACCACACTCGGTAGGACTCCTCTGGACGAGTGATCGGCCCGTCGCAGAGACCTCTACCTGACAACACACAACACTCTCAAGAGACAGACATCCATGAGCTAGGCGGGATTCGAACCCGCAATCCCAGCAAGCGAAAGGCCGCAGACCTACAACTTAGACCGCGCGGCCACCGGGATCGGTACAGGAGTGATTAAGCTGTCATTTAATTTTTAGTGTTGAAATACAACGCCAAATTTCAGCAAAATCTCCCGTTTTGTTAAGTTCCGTTTCGAACGGAGAAGACAGAAGGAAATGAGCAAAGTTGTTCCTGTGCTTAATGAAGTCTACTCTAGTATGTTCAACAGATTTGAAAGACGATCACTCTCTATTGTGTTTTTTAGACGGTCAACTGTTTCTTCAGCCTCAACTCGCACCCCACAGAGAACACCCTCTTAGTTGTTATTCTTATATCGTCAACTGTTTCTTCTGCCTCAGCTCGTACCTGACCGAGAACTGTCTGTTTTCATTGCAAAGACAAATGACATAAATGCAGTTACGTCTTCATGTCAAGTACTTGTTATTTGTATATGAATTTAACAGAATTTTAATTTGGTCGACAAATTTTAGTAAAAATAAACAATAGGCCAGACGATTTCATGCAAACTTGCCCATTAGCAGCCGAGTTCTTCAATTCGGACGGACGGATGGACATGACAAAGCTGATAGTCACTTTTCGTAACTCTTTTGCGAAAAAGAGCGCAAAGAAGTCAATTTGTACCTCACAGTAAACACACTGTTTCTCCAAAACAAAACCGTTGCTTAGGGAAATAATATCTGCTGCCTTTAAGAATCACAAGAAACCCGTAAATATTTGGTGTGGAAGTAAATGCAGATATATTTAATTTTAAGGCAAGTGGTAAACAGAGTGACCACTGTGCGTTAATTGATCAATACTCACCCTAAACACTGGAACTCAGACCTGCCAATATTTTCATAGGACAGAATATGAAAAATGAGCCTGTAGAGCATGTAAATCGCCCTCAGGTCACATTTGCATACCGCTGATGTTACCTAAACAACACGGTTCGCTTGTCCATCACAAACCTTCAGGTATAAACAACAGCTGTCTTCTCTCAAACAGCGGTGGCTTACACACTTCTGGTAAGTGACGTCATGTAACCACGAACTAATTTACCACGTTTTCAGGGCAGGGGGGGGGGGGGTAGAAACCTCTCACTGTGGAAGTTGGAGTTTGATCCCAAGTCAGTCTATGTGGGATTTTTGGTAGACGAAGTGGTACTGGGACAGGTTGTTTTCAGAGCATTTCAGTTCTCCTCTGTCAATACAGGGCATACACAAAAGAATGGTGCGGTTTTAATAGTGTTCACTATTAAAACCGCACCATTCTTTTGTGTATGCCCTGTATTATTACATGAGTGTTCCGACCACACTTATTCATCTAAAACCGCCGCCCAATAATCTTAGTAAATCGTATCGTCGTTAAATAAAACAAGCATCCATCATTATCCTCCCTGGGCCCCTGTTTATATGCGATATAACAAACCATCTTTACTTGGTCTGTACAGGACACATTTATTGTTCATAACGATACTTTGCAACCTTAAGTAGAATACAATGTAAAGATATATATATAATATACAGGGCATACACAAAAGAATGGCGCGGTTTCAATTGAATATGAATTGAAACCGCACCATTCTTTTGTGTATGTCCTGTATAATAACCATGGCTCAACAGCCCTATATGGGCTCAGGCCTCCTCTTTCCGAGGTTACTGGGTCGTGCGCATTCGTGGCACTTGGTGACTGGGCAAATGGCCGCGCTGCTGTTCTATCGATCCTGATGTGACCGCCAGAGCTATCTGGCAGGCAGTCAGGAGACTTGGGTGAGAAATGACCACAATTTTGCTTACGAAACATTTCTATTCATGCTCGTAAGGTTCTTTTACATGCCGTAAATCTACGATATGGGACCGACGGCTTTACTTCCCCTCCGAAGGAAGTTGTGCTCCGGATTTTTATCAACCTTAAAAATCCATCGACCTCGGTCGGGATCGAACCCGCGAACCTTGGGTCCAGTGGCGAGCACGCTAACCACTAGTCCACCGAGGTCGACAATGTAAAGATATACCTGTTCTATTTCGTCTCTCGGACCTAACAGAGAAAAACCCATGATACGGATTGGAAGTTATTTATTTATCACACCAACTCATGCACAATTTTTACAATATTATACTTCACCCCTATACGTATTTCGGCATTCAGAATGCCATCCTCAGGGGGTCACAGTGTTAAAAGCATAGACTATACATCGATTGTATAAAATGTTACATCGATATGAGTAAAATGTTGAACATTAAAATGTTAGTCTATTGTTTTTGAGTCCTGATTGAGCTCATGCACTATATGTGTATTGAAATATCTCTAAAATGTTAAAATTTTTTACACATTTTTAAAATTATTTTTAAGTTTTTTTAAAATTAGTGGCAGATTTGGTCTTGTATCCTTTCGTTATCTTAGGATGTAGTGGTTTTCTGTACAGATATTAATTGTAATTACAATCGTGGTATCAAAGTCGTATCCGAAATTGAAAATAATTTATAAGGGTGTATTTATTAATCTAGCGTCGAAATAATATCGTAAATTGTGCATAGTTGGTACGATAATAGATACTTCCATTGCTATACAGATCGGAATTTATCATACCGGGTGTTATTATGAACGTGGTAAAGGCCGTTAAGCGTAAATGCACATGCGATAGACATTTTGGATGTATTTGAGTGTTTTTCCCAATTAATTTTGAAACAGACGAGTTAAACCGTATTAAATTACGTGATCTTTCTTCAAATTTTAGCTAAACCGCACCAATGTAGTACTGTATGTATTGTATGCTTCGCTTTTGATAAAGACAGCAACCTTATCCCGGGCGAAGAACGGGTATTCCGCTTGTATGAACGTAAGACCGCTACCAATACTGTATGTATTGTATGCTTCGCTTTTGATAAAGACAGCAACCTTATCCCGGGCGAAGAACGGGTATTCCGCTTGTATGAACGATAAGACCGCCCAATACTGTATGTATTGTATGCTTCGCTTTTGATAAAGACAGCAACCTTATCCCGGGCGAAGAACGGGTATTCCGCTTGTATGAGCGTAAGACGTAGGAACTGAGAGAACCATGGAAATACATAACAGCGAGTTTCAAAACTATAATATTCTTCAGCCATGACATTTTTCAAATCAAGGTGTAAAGATGAACTGGATATATTGCAGGAATTTCGATAGTGAAATGTGGCTAAACTATTTGGGCGACCTAAGCGTAGATGAGTGGATATATTAAAATGGATCCGAGAAGTAAGATATGACGCTTTGGACTGAATTAGCACTAAACGTTTTGCATAATTATATTCTAGAGCTTTCCAATCATATAGTTTACACATTTTGAAAAAAAAAAGTTATTTTAAAAAAATCTCGCTTTTAAATTTCCACCTGATATATAGTAGCAGTGGGCCGGGATAGCTCAGTCGGTCTAGCGACTCCCTACGGACTGGACGGTAAGGGGATCGAATCCCGGCGGGGGCGAGATTTTCCTCACCCGTCAAGACCGTTCCTGGGGCCCACCCAGCCTCCCATACAGTGGGTACCGAGTCACTGCCGTGGGTAAAGCGGCCGAGGCGTGGCGTTGACCACCCACCCCCATCTAGCACCGAGGTTAAAGAAAGAGTAGAGCTATACCTCTACTCCACCCTCTGTGCCTTCATGGCAGGTTATAGGGTGACCTTTACCTTTACCTCTTTCTATGGTATTAACGTAATAGGACCATACTTACCTCGTCTATAGTAGCTGGTGTTCCGAAACATGTTAATTACGTCTGACGCGTACAAAGTACAAACTTCAGAAAGCTGCCTTGTAAAACTAGACCTTTTTGAGTCGTGGCCCAGTGATGTCAGTTCCTTTTACACATCATTGCTCTAAACTTACGCATCATTTTACGCATATCGCTCATTGCAGTTAAAATATTACGAACTACGTCAAATTTTCTGTACAAATTGTGTAGCTCCCGTGTATTGTATTCAGTATTAACGCCTTCTACGCGCATACAAATGGACCATTGCTACACTTGGAGAAGCCATTTAAATTTGCACGGTGGCATGTCGACCATCCACTTTCTTGGAAATCAACGGACAGTTAGAGAGAGATAAACGATACATAGCTAACAAATTGCTGCCTGAAGCTATGGAAATGTTACAAAAAGCTATCTCCCTGCCATGCATGAATGACAATAAAAAATATAATCCACAGATTAATGAGGCACGTAATTGCCTATTGTGGCCATCAGAGAACGTAACGACACAGTAAGCACGTCAGGAATAGGCACTGGAACAGAACAACAGGCATAAATAAAATACTTCAGGCTCAGTCCGCAGTAAAATGCGGAGAGCGTGTTTATGTAAAGAGAGGTTAAAGGAATGAACAGGAAAGAAAAGGAAATGAGAGGATTAATGTCTTCTGTGATGTGACGATCCGCAGCTGAGTTGTTTCCAGACGTTACGTAGTATTGTATGGACTTCAAGACAAAAGGACACCTTGACCCTAGAAGGGAAACAAATATTCCGAAACACCGCTGAGACAACCTCAAATCTCGCAAATTAAATCCAATGGAAAATGTCTGGTATGACAATAAAACTTTTCATCGAAATTCGTTCAGCAGCTGGGGTCATGAAAGATGTAAGACAGAAGGACAGACGAGAATATGCACGGCCAATCCACGAACTGTTAGTTTAGAAAACTTGTTGAGAAGGGGGACGGGGGGGGGGGGGTGATGCAAATCTGGTTTTTATGTGACTTCCTGCAGCATTGTGATCAGACCACACACGTTGCACTACTGTAAGAGAAGTTGCCGAGCTCACACGGCGCAAACGTATCATTACAAACACACGCGCGGTTAGTTCAATACGTGCGGGAAAATTCTCCTTAAAGGGTCAAAGTCTCGTTAGACAAATGTAAGACAAAACACCCTCTCAGATGGGCCCAACAGTAAAAGGCATTATAATACTCAGGGCTCGGAATGCTGTTTTAGTTTTTATTTTAAACGTGGGACGATGGAAAGAAGTCCAAAATGAAAATGGCTCCAAGCGTGAAACACCATAATCAAGAAACGATAGAATTTCGCCCTGAATTTATTTTTACTTAAGGTAAAGAAGCATGTTTCAAATACACGTAAAACAAGCAAAATTATAGCTAAATTTTATCTACACATGAAAGTGATGGTACACCGATAATTTTTTACTCTTTCTTTTTCCGGTATGTGTGTCTTGTTGTTTTTTGTATTATTTAATGTGTGGGTGTTTTTGTAATGTGCGTGTGTTTTTTTTTGTATTGTGTGTGTGTGTTTTTTGTAAGGTGTGGATGTTTTTGTTAAGGAGTGGATGTTTTTGTAATGTGTGTACGGTGTTCTAATGTGTGTACTTGTATTTACTGTATGTATTTTGTTTTGTAATTGTGTATAGTTTGTTTTGTATTGTTACTTTTATGTATATTATATGTCCATTTGTATTGTGTGTACTAGTGTAAGGACTACTGCCACCGGGTGAAAACATTTGTATTGTGTGTACTAGTGTAAGGACTAATGCCAGCGGGTGAAAACATTTGTATTGTGTGTACTAGTGTAAGGACTACTGCCACCGGGTGAAAACATTTGTATTGTGTGTACTAGTGTAAGGACTACTGCCACCGGGTGAAAACATTTGTATTGTGTGTACTAGTGTAAGGACTACTGCCACCGGGTGAAAACATTTATATTGTGTGTACTAGTGTAAGGACTACTGCCACCGGGTGAAAACATTTGTATTGTGTGTACTAGTGTAAGGACTACTGCCACCGGGTGAAAACATTTGTATTTTGTGTACTAGTGTAAGGACTACTGCCACCGGGTGAAAACACTTGTATTGTGTGTACTAGTGTAAGGACTACTGCCACCGGGTGAAAACATTTGTATTGTGTGTACTAGTGTAAGGACTACTGCCACCGGGTGAAAACATTTGTATTGTGTGTACTGGTGTAAGGACTACTGCCACCGGGTGAAAACATTTGTATTGTGTGTACTGGCGTAAGGACTACTGCCACCGGGTGAAAACATTTGTATTGTGTGTACTAGTGTAAGGACTACTGCCACCGGGTGAAAACATTTGTATTGTGTGTACTAGTGTAAGGACTACTGCCACCGGGTGAAAACATTTTTATTGTGTGTACTAGTGTAAGGACTACTGCCACCGGGTGAAAACATTTGTATTGTGTGTACTAGTGCAAGAACTACTGCCACCGGGTGAAAACATTTGTATTGTGTGTATTAGTGTAAGGACTACTGCCACCGGGTGAAAACATTTGTATTGTGTGTACTAGTGTAAGGACTACTGCCACCGGGTGAAAACATTTGTATTGTGTGTACTAGTGTAAGGACTACTGCCACCGGATGAAAACATTTGTATTGTGTGTACTAGTGTAAGGACTACTGCCACCGGGTGAAAACATTTGTATTGTGTGTACTAGTGTAAGGACTACTGCCACCGGGTGAAAACATTTGTATTGTGTGTACTAGTGTAAGGACTACTGCCACTGGGTGAAAACATTTGTATTGTGTGTACTAGTGTAAGGACTACTGCCACCGGGTGAAAACATTTGTATTGTGTGTACTAGTGTAAGGACTACTGCCACCGGGTGAAAACATTTGTATTGTGTGTACTAGTGTAAGGACTACTGCCACTGGGTGAAAACATTTGTATTGTGTGTACTAGTGTAAGGACTACTGCCACTGGGTGAAAACATTTGTATTGTGTGTACTAGTGTAAGGACTACTGCCACTGGGTGAAAACATTTGTATTGTGTGTACTAGTGTAAGGACTACTGCCACCGGGTGAAAACATTTGTATTGTGTGTACTAGTGTAAGGACTACTGCCACCGGGTGAAAACATTTGTATTGTGTGTACTAGTGTAAGGATTACTGCCACCAGGTGAAAACGTTTGTATTGTGTGTACTAGTGTAAGGACTACTGCCACCGGGTGAAAACATTTGTATTGTGTGTACTAGTGTAAGGACTACTGCCACCGGGTGAAAACATTTGTATTGTGTGTACTAGTGTAAGGACTACTGCCAACTGGTGAAAACATTTGTATTGTGTGTACTAGTGTAAGGACTACTGCCACGGGTGAAAACATTTGTATTGTGTGTACTAGTGTAAGGACTACTGCCACCGGGTGAAAACATTTGTATTGTGTGTACTAGTGTAAGGACTACTGCCACCAGGTGAAAACGTTTGTATTGTGTGTACTAGTGCAAGGACTACTGCCACCGGGTGAAAACCAATTGCAGTAAAATAATAATAATAATAGTAAATAATAATAATAAAATTTAGAAAACATGGGGGGGCACACAAATTTAATTCGGTCTCTCTTTATACACTATTAAAATTATTTGTCTTCTTCCCTTCTGTCAGGTACTAATGCTCCCTCTTATTGTTTTCAGCAACTGTCTTCAAACAGTTGGTTTACAATTTATATATTTATATGTAAGGGTAAATACATTTTATATATAGGACATGTGAGAATTCACGTATAGATTTTAGAATAAAATAGAAATATTGATATATCCTATACAAGCTGCTGTCAGAGGGATGAAATAAATCGAACTTGAACTTTAACACCTACAATCTGTATTCTTATGAACTTTTCTAGTCACAAAAGCCTATACTCGAACTACACATTTATAGGCACTGTAGGAGCGCCACCGTCACCGCCACCGCCACCGCCACCGCCCTGCAGTCATCATTACCGAAAATGTCTGTGTGGAATTAAGGTAAATCTGTCTCTATATTTAAGTACCATGTCATGAAGGTATAAGGAAAAGTGGAGGTAAGCTCCACGTATTTCTAACCCCTATACTAGATGGTACGTGCTCAGCCTTCACGCTCCGACCGCTTTACCACTATGCAAGAAATCCCCAATACTTATCAAACAGGAGGCTGGTAGGTTTCAGAGCCAGTTGGAAAGTTTTACAAAAAAAGGGAATTTTTTTCTCCTGCCAGGAATCGAATGATTCCTTGTTAATTTAGCCCGTAATGTTGTCATTGTACCGACTGAGCTGTACCGGCTGCCGGATTACATTTAAATTTACAGAACTGTACATCGGAATTAACTCGATTAGAATCCCGACCACATTAATCAATAATAAATATTAATAGCTAACTAACTAACTAACTAACTAACTAACTAACTCCATGGAGCAGACTCCTTCTTGTGAGAAGCTAACAGGTCGTCAGCTAGTCAAGAAATTCCCCGCGTTTTATGGAACCGAAGGTTCATTACCGCACTCACAAGAGCCCGCCACCTGTCCCTATCAAATATTAATAACCGTTTTAATATTATCCACGCATCTCCTGTCTCTATCTCCTAAGTGGCCTGTGACTTACCTTTCCAACGTATCTTTAAGGAAGCTAATAATCTGGTCGCATTACAGCATCTTAGACAGAGTGTAACTCTTTACAGGCCGTGCCATGGCTCAGGCGTTAGTCGCCGCCTCTCACCACGGAGGCCCGGGTTCGATCCAGGTCAAGTCCATGTGAGATTTGTGGTGGACAAAGTGGCACTGGGACAGGTTTTTCTCCAAGTTGTCGGTTTTACCCTGTCAATTTCAGTCCACTGGTGCTCCATTACTTGTAAAACTTGGTAAAAAACTGCTCATCTTCATCACAGGGTTGCACATAAGCCTTAAGGCTGCGGTGCGTCCGTAGCATCAGCTGCGGCCCCCTCACAAAAAAAAAAACTCTTTACAGCATTACGGTTACAGCCTGTGCTGTACCTTCTGCTTTAACAGTAAAGAGTCTGTATTTACGATCCTCACAATAAACAGAGATTATTTACCTATACAAAACCAATGGCAGTATTTACTTAGAGCTATAAACTGAATTCATAAATACATTTAGATAATTTCAAACTTCCTACTTGCCTAACACCACGTCAAACCAAAGCAAATCTACGGCCACTATTTTCATTTACAAGTACATTTAAGTTGCACATTAATCAGAGCTGTGTAAACTGAAGTATCTGGTGCATGAGTGTCGAAATGTAAGCTGGGAAATCTGATAATTTCTATCTCCGAAAGAGTTCGAAAGGACGAAGGGATGCCGCATAACAGACAGAAGCCAAGATTTCCCCTTCCGTAAAACTGTAAATTTATTAACTTCCAAAAATAATTGGGTAGGGTGGGGGGGGGAGCCTGGATAATTATTGTCAGTCACGCTGTTCAGCCCCACAATAAAACATCAGTATGTACGTGTTCGTGCACGCGTCTTACAAATGTCAATAAGTGCGTCTCACATTAAATCCACTACTTCCCATAATTAATACACCTCCCCTACACACCCCATACACCTCCCCTACACACCCCATACACCTCCCCTACACACCCCATGTTCATCCAAGCAGAATCCACTGAGTTAATAAAATATTATTTTTAAAGCATTAGCTTAAACAATAAGGGTTAAAAGAAAGCACTGCCTTCACAGCTGACGTCATAATGGCTGTAATTGTCAACGTATGACGCCGTGCAGTCTGATAGATGAGTTGGGGGGAGGAACATGAGGGAAGGGAAGGGGTGAGTGTAAGAGGGGAAGCTGTTTATAGGAAAGCATTAAAGTCTATAAATGTCGGGGATAAGAGGTGCTGGAAAGCACTAATAAAGCACTAATTCAAAATCTGATGTCAATATAAAAATACTCATACATTTAGTATGAGACAAAGTCATTAATGGAGGCTAAAGAGGAACACAAAATGAGAGAGTAAGAAAATTACTGGAGAGAAGAAG
Organism: Reticulitermes speratus; assembly: GCA_021186555.1. Taxonomy (NCBI): domain Eukaryota; kingdom Metazoa; phylum Arthropoda; class Insecta; order Blattodea; family Rhinotermitidae; genus Reticulitermes; species Reticulitermes speratus. The sequence goes on from JAJKFL010000427.1 coordinate 4,289,340, forward strand.
AAAGAAAGATTGTAATAATGCAGTAACAGAAATTGTGTCGCAGTGTAATGAGAGGTCAGTCAGATATCAATAGACATATATTTAAGGACTGTGTAATGAGAGGTCAGTCCGATATCAATAGACATATATTTAAGGACTGTGTAATGAGAGGTCAGTCAGATATCAATAGACATATATTTAAGGACTGTGTAATGAGAGGTCAGTCCGATATCAATAGACATATATTTAAGGACTGTGTAATGAGAGGTCAGTCAGATATCAATAGACATATATTTAAGGACTGTGTAATGAGAGGTCAGTCAGATATCAATAGACATATATTTAAGGACTGTGTAATGAGAGGTCAGTCCGATATCAATAGACATATATTAAGGACTGTGTAATGAGAGGTCAGTCAGATATCAATAGACATATATTTAAGGACTGTGTAATGAGAGGTCAGTCCGATATCAATAGACATATATTTAAGGACTGTGTAATGAGAGGTCAGTCAGATATCAATAGACATATATTTAAGGACTGTGTAATGAGAGGTCAGTCCGATATCAATAGACATATATTTAAGGACTGTGTAATGAGAGGTCAGTCCGATATCAATAGACATATATTTAAGGACTGTGTAATGAGAGGTCAGTCCGATATCAATAGACATATATTTAAAGACTGTGTAATGAGAGGTCAGTCAGATATCAATAGACATATATTTAAGGACTGTGTAATGAGAGGTCAGTCCGATATCAATAGACATATATTTAAGGACTGTGTAATGAGAGGTCAGTCCGATATCAATAGACATATATTTAAGGACTGTGTAATGAGAAGTCAGTCCGATATCAATAGACATAATTTAAGGACTGGGGTAATGAGAGGTCAGTCAGATATCAATAGACATATATTTAAGGACTGTGTAATGAGAGGTCAGTCAGATATCAATAGACATATATTAAGGACTGTGTAATGAGAGGTCAGTACGATATCAATAGACATATATTTAAGGACTGTGTAATGAGAGGTCAGTCAGATCAATAGACATATAATTAAGGACTGTGTAATGAGAGGTCAGTCCGATATCAATAGACATATATTTAAGGACTGTGTAATGAGAGGTCAGTCAGATATCAATAGACATATATTTAAGGACTGTGTAATGAGAGGTCAGTCCCATATCAATAGACAATATATTAAGGACTGTGTAATGAGAGGTCAGTCCGATAATCAATAGACATATATTTAGGACTGTGTAATGAGAGGTCAGTCGATATCAATAGACATATATTATAGACTGTGTAATGAGAGGTCAGTCAGATATCAATAGACATATATTTAAGGACTGTGTAATGAGAGGTCAGTCCGATTATCAATAGACCATATATTTAAGGACTGTGTAATGAGAGGTCAGTCAGATATCAATAGACATATATTAAGGACTGTGTAATGAGAGGTCAGTCAGATATCAATAGAATATTTAAGGACTGTGTAATGAGAGGTCAGTCCGATATCAATAGACATATATTTAAGGACTGTGTAATGAGAGGTCAGTACAGATATCAATAGACATATATTTAAGGACTGTGTAATGAGAGGTCAGTCCGATATCAATAGACATATATTTAAGGATGTGTAATGAGAGGTCAGTCAGATATCATAGACATATATTAAGGACTGTGTAATGAGAGGTCAGTCCGATATCAATAGACATATATTTAAGGACTGTGTAATGAAGGTCAGTCAGATATCAATAGACATATATTTAAGGACTGTGTAATGAGAGGTCAGTCCGATATCAATAGACATATATTTAAGGACTGTGTAATGAGAGGTCAGTCAGATATCAATAGACATATATTTAAGGACGTGTAATGAGGAGGTCGTCCGATATCATAGACATATATTTAAGGACTGTGTAATGAGGAAGTCAGTCCGATATCAATAGACATATATTAAGGACTGTGTAATGAGAGGTCAGTCAGATATCAATAGACATATATTAAGGACTGTGTAATGAAGGTCAGTCCGATATCAAAGACATATATTTAAGGACTGTGTAATGAGAGGTTAGTCGATAACAATAGACATATATTTAAGGACTGTGTATGAGAGGTTAGTCCGATGTCAATAGACATATATTTAAGGACTGTTGTAATGAGAGGTCAGTCCGATTCAATAGACATTATTTAAGGACTGTGTAATGAGAGGTCAGTCCGATATCAATAGACATATATTTAAGGACTGTGTAATGAGAGGTCAGTCCGATATCAATAGACATATATTTAAGGACTGTGTAATGAGAGTCATCGATATCAATAGACTATATTAAGGACTGTGTAAATTAGAGGTTAGTCGATATCAATAGACACATATTTAAGGACTGTGTACTGGAGGTTTGTCCGATATCAATAGACATATATTTAAGGACTGTGTAATGAGAGGTCAGTCCGATAAACAATAGACATATATTTAAGGACTGTGTAATGAAGGTTAGTCCGATATCAATAGACATATATTTAAGGACTGTGTAATGAGAGGTCAGTCCGATATCATAGACATATATTTAAGGACTGTGTAATGAGAGGTCAGTCCGATATCAATAGACATATATTTAAGGACTGTGTAATGAGAGGTCAGTCCGTATATCAATAGACATATATTTAAGGACTGTGTAATGAGAGGTCAGTCCGATATCAATAGACATAATTTAAGACTGTGTAATGAGAGGTCAGTCCGATATCAATAGACATATATTTAAGGACTGTGTAATGAGAGGTTAGTCCGATATCAATAGACATATATTTAAGGACTGTGTAATGAGAGGTCAGTCCGATATCAATAGACATATATTTAAGGACTGTGTAATGAGGGTTAGTCCGATATCAATAGACATATATTTAAGGACTGTGTAATGAGAGGTTAGTCCGATATCAATAGACATATATTTAAGGACTGTGTAATGAGAGGTCAGTCCGATATCAATAGACATATATTTAAGGACTGTGTAATGAGAGGTCAGTCCGATATCAATAGACATATATTTAAGGACCGTGTAATGAGAGGTCAGTCCGATATCAATAGACATATATTTAAGGATCGTGTAATGAGAGGTCAGTCCGATATCAATAGACATATATTTAAGGACCGTGTAATGAGAGGTTAGTCCGATATCAATAGACATATATTTAAGGACCGTGTAATGAGAGGTCAGTCCGATATCAATAGACATATATTCAAGGACCGTGTAATCCCACTGGAACATGGAGTTACACGGGAATGGAGAAATGAAAAGAATGAAACATAAATAGATAAAAGCACAAATAAACAAATAAATGAATGAATGACGAATGCATGAATGAATGGAAGAAAGAAAGAAAGAAAGAATAAATAAATAAACCTAAGAATAAATGGTCAAATAAATAAATAAACATACAAATAAGTGGACGAATAAATACATAAACTTACGAATAAATGGATGAATAAATAAATACATGAATTAGTGAATAAATAAACACAAAAATAAATAACCACATGCAAATTAAGGTAACACAACCTAAACTGACATAACTACCTAGCCTGACCTAAATAATTAATTAGCAAACAAATAAGTAAATTATAGATATGTAGCGAGCTTTCGAATGAGTCTAATTACCCATCTTCATTACTCCCTGAAAAAAAGAAGCAGTGATTTCTCCGAAACTTCGGTATCTATCTAACAGTCTGCACGTCATTACATCCCGAAAGTCTGTAATCTTCAGCACTGTATTCAGTTTGGATGCCAAAAATTCGGGCCGATTAGATTACAGCCTTCTGTATTGCACAAACGAAAATCTGACGGCCAAGTAATTGTTCTACAGCTTTTACAAAGAAAATTTGAAAAATTACACTAAATACTGTCAGTGGAATATTAATTATAATTTAATTTTTTCTGTTTATATTTAAAAGGTTTTTAAACAGTCTCAAGAAACTATTTCAGGGAAGTGAATTATAAATAGACAAAGCAACTGAAATTTAAATACATCTAACGTGATGACGTATGCACACAGACCCAGTAAAGTAACAAAAATGTGGGTGGACAGTTTATCGCTAGACCGGCTATGAGGGAAACCTCGGCGATGGCTCCATGCTTGTGCGGAGAAGTCTATAGGACGTTCGGCAATCAAATCATAAACCGAACACCATGTATATAAAAAATTATTAGTGAAAAGCAAAGCTGTTAAAGCGCAGATAGTAACTGTTATTGAAGCAATATGCGCCGTGTTTCTGTTAGTGACGAAGTTGCGGCAGAAACATATTTCAGAATTCATCGGCTACTTACGTCGTCGATGTCATATTCAGAAGGCGTGTCACCAGAGCCAAAGCCCTGAAACGAGCAAATAAAACAAAAAAACGCAAAATAAATGAATGAAACAAAACACAAACAACTACATGGCAAAACAAAGTAATAAACCTCCAAATTATAAACAATACAAACACAAAACTGGCCTGCATACACTAACAAAACAAAGAAATAAACCTCCAAATTATAACAATACAAACACAAAACTGGCCTGCATACACTAACAAAACAAAGAAATAAACCTCCAAATTATAACAATACAAACACAAAACTGGCCTGCATACACTAACAAAACAAAGTAATACACCTCCAAATTATAACAATACAAACACAAAACTGGCCTGCATACACTAACAAAACAAAGTAATAAACCTCCAAATTATAACAATACAAACACAAAACTGGCCTGCATACACTAACAAAACAAAGAAAAAACCTCCAAATTATAACAATACAAACACAAAACTGGCCTGCATACACTAACAAAACAAAGTAATACACCTCCAAATTATAACAATACAAACACAAAACTGGCCTGCATACACTAACAAAACAAAGTAATAAACCTCCAAATTATAACAATACAAACACAAAACTGGCCTGCATACACTAACAAAACAAAGTAATAAACCTCCAAATTATAACAATACAAACACAAAACTGGCCTGCATACACTAACAAAACAAAGTAATACACCTCCAAATTATAACAATACAAACACAAAACTGGCCTGCATACACTAACAAAACAAAGTAATAAACCTCCAAATTATAACAATACAAACACAAAACTGGCCTGCATACACTAACAAAACAAAGTAATAAACCTCCAAATTATAACAATACAAACACAAAACTGGCCTGCATACACTAACAAAACAAGTAATACACCTCCAAATTATAACAATACAAACACAAAACTGGCCTGCATACACTAACAAAACAAAGTAATAAACCTCCAAATTATAACAATACAAACACAAAACTGGCCTGCATACACTAACAAAACAAAGTAATAAACCTCCAAATTATAACAATACAAACACAAAACTGGCCTGCATACACTAACAAAACAAAGTAATAAACCTCCAAATTATAACAATACAAACACAAAACTGGCCTGCATAGACGAACAAAAGACAACATGTTGTTGAAATGTACGGAGAGGGCTTCTTTAATACACATAAAAGATAACAATAAGTTGTATCTTAAAAGAAACTGGGTGGGCTCGATACATTTGGATCAGAATAGGTAATAGTGTCTGGCAGTTATGAATTTGGCAGTGATATTAGGGGTCGATAAAAGGAGACTCTTAACTACTCAAGAAGAAGTTTTAATTACGTTACTTCATCTATAAATTTTGTATAAAAATTATTGCAGAATGTACAGACACAAACATGTTTGAGGTGGTTGCACATCGGGCGCAGAAACAAACTTCGGACATTCATCAACTCTTTGAAGCATGAGGAAGAAGAAGGAAGTGGGGGATGATATTCCCAGGATGTGCCCGCTCATCCTTATGGTAAAGGTGGGTTGGAAGCGAGATCAAGCGATGCGAAGTGAAGAAGGTAAAGTGACGGGAAGTGGATCATTTGGGCATGTAGCAGAGAAAAGGAGATCACAGTATGACGTCATGTAATTCCCGACGTTTCGAAAACCGTATTGTTTTAATTTTCAGGATTAAGCACTATCCACCTCTGGGAGGACTGCACTGTTGCGGAATTTGAACATAAATGTTGGGAAGAGTGCGTAGAAACATTTATTGTCCATTAAGAGAGATTAATCTGTTGACGTTGTTTATAGAAATAATCTCTGTTTATTGCGATAATCTTAACGAAACACAATATAAGACAGAAACCGGCATAGCGCATTACATTATAATCAGCAGGCTACGGGATGGACAACCGAGTAACTGTGGTTCGATACTTGGCACGGGTAAAAGATTTTTCTGTTCTCCCAAGCGTGTAGACTAAGTTCTGGGACAAGCGTGTAGACTAAGTTCTAGGACAAGCGTGTAGACTAAGTTCTGTGGACACATTCTACCTCATATTAAATGGACAAAGGTAAATCAACCCCTGTCCAGGACTGGACAGGCTCAAGGAGGTTGAGGCTCCCAGATTTCAAGACAATCGGCATGTGAAGGTGGCAAGGTTGTCAGTCCTACGTACCGGCCGCCTTTACTCCCAGGAAATATTCCTGGTACTCATTTCTGTTAGAGGATGAGTCGACTCCAGGGCCATAGTGCGGCCGGAAGGATTATGTCAATGAAAAATTCCAATGACACCATCGGGAATCGAACCCGCTACCTTCCGGCTTGCATATTAAATGGGTACCGGGGATATTTGCCTGGAAGTGAAAAGGCCGGGACGTGAAGCCGAGCACTCACTATCCACCGCTCACGTTATGAATAAATAGAGCTATATTGCCAGTCCGATATAAGCCTTCAAGTTATGCACAGGGGTACCTTTACCACATGCGAGTGGTAACCACGGTTAAAGTTAAGAGAGAGGAGAGCGTTTAAGAGAGAAACGAGACAAGAAGGTACGTAGCTGACTGTGACAATCGGCATTATATTGCCAAACAACAGAATGTAATACAGAGACATAAAAAGCAGTGGTTATACAAAACCGAAATTCTTGATGCTACAAACAGGTCAGTGTTTCCAATTCTGTAGGTCGCAGCGCAAAGAGCGCCGGGAAAGTGATAAAGGCAGCCGATTTTTACAGCAAGAATGACTTACGTTACTTGAGGATTTGTAATGTCACAGATGCAGTGAAATTCTGTCTCCATTTTACTATATTTTGGCATAAAACTTTCAATAATTATTAGATTTTTCAAACCAAATGCTTGCTCAGGTCGCTAAGAATTTCTCCGCCTTTTATGAAACTAGATAACTAACCCTTTAGGAATGAAATTAACGTGAATTATATATAAAAATTCAATTCGTACCGCGCAGTAAACACACTCCGTCTCAGTTATACAAACCAGTCAGTTAATGCTGTACAGTGAAATAATCGCTGTTTGTTCTGAGATCCACACAAACACATAAATACAGTCCGTACCGCGCAGTAAACACACTCCGTCTCAGTTATACAAACCAGTCAGTTGATGTTGTACAGTGAAATAATCGCTGTTTGTTCTGAGATCCACACAAAACACATAAATACAGTCCGTACCGCGCAGTAAACACACTCCGTCTCAGTTATACAAACCAGTCAGTTAATGTTGTACAGTGAAATAATCGCGGTTTGTTCTGAGATCCACACAAAACACATAAATACAGTCCGTACCGCGCAGTAAACACACTCCGTCTCAGTTATACAAACCAATCAGTTAATGCTGTACAGTGAAATAATCGCTGTTTGTTCTGAGATCCACACAAAACACATAAATACAGTCCGTACCGCGCAGTAAACACACTCCGTCTCATTTTACACAAACCAGTCAGTTAATGCTGTACAGTGAAATAATCGCTGTTTGTTCTGAGATCCACACAAAACACATAAATACAGTCCGTACCGCGCAGTAAACACACTCCGTCTCAGTTATACAAACCAGTCAGTTAATGCTGTACAGTGAAATAATCGCTGTTTGTTCTGAGATCCACACAAAACACATAAATTCAGTCCGTACCGCGCAGTAAACACACTCCGTCTCAGTTACACAAACCAGTCAGTTAATGCTGTACAGTGAAATAATCGCTGTTTGTTCTGAGATCCACACAAAACACATAAATACAGTCCGTACCGCGCAGTAAACACACTCCGTCTCAGTTATACAAACCAGTCAGTTAATGCTGTACAGTGAAATAATCGCTGTTTGTTCTGAGATCCACACAAAACACATAAATTCAGTCCGTACCGCGCAGTAAACACACTCCGTCTCAGTTATACAAACCAGTCAGTTAATGCTGTACAGTGAAATAATCGCTGTTTGTTCTGAGATCCACACAAAACACATAAATTCAGTCCGTACCGCGCAGTAAACACACTCCGTCTCAGTTATACAAACCAGTCAGTTAATGCTGTACAGTGAAATAATCGCTGTTTGTTCTGAGATCGACACAAAACACATAAAATATACTGTGTGGGCAGAACGTAGAATTGTAGAATTTTGAATTTTTAGTATAACAAAATACATATTACGCTTTTAAAGGATATTTACACAAGACCGGTCTCTATCCACAAACAAACCAAAGCACTACACTACCTTGAAACTGCATATTTTTAAATCCACTTTAATATTATCCTTCCATCTGCTTCTATATCTTCCATGTGATCATTTTTCTTCAGACCTTCCTGTCATAATATTTTGTGTATGTCCCGTCACGCACCACCACCTTATTCTCCTTGATTTGACTATCCTAATAAAATTTGAAGAATACATGTAAAGAAGCTCCCCATTACGTAATTTTCGCCGCTATACTGTTAACCCGTCTTTCTTAACTCTTCACTTACTAGCAATAAATTTACTAAGAAACCTAAACAAACATTTGATTCAAAGTGTGGCAGTAACCTGGTACAATGCTCTGAGCGATGTACCCCCTTCATTATTCAAGCTAGACGTGTCTGTTTTAAAAGATTCAGTTTCAGTCTACGCTAATTCTGTCGATTTCTGTCCGTCGCGCCAATAAGAAAGGCGTCACGGCGTCACTTAGTGCAACACTTCACACACTGTTGTAATGTTTACATGGTTTTGTATGAAAACGTGGCAGGGTAAATTAATCTCGATAATTTATCTTATTCAAGGTAAAGAGAAAAAAATAAACCAAGCTGGCGAAAAGCTGCTGTCTGTAGCCAAAATATTATTACAAATGCACCTCCCACATTGCAATTAATCGCCTTCGCTTAATCCAGCGATGTGATTAGTGGCTTCATACCTGATTTTACGCACAAAAAATCCCAGAATTGATACTAATTACTGGTATCCTTTAAGTGGTAACAAATTCATGTTTCATGTTTAGGAGACACGGGTTCGAATCTAACACATGCGACCAGCAACACCGATTATTTCTTAATTTACCTCAGTAAATTAATAATTGCCGATCTCAGTGGCCGCGCGGTCTAAGGCGTGGGTCTGCGACCGCTCGCTTACTGGGATTGTGGGTTCGAATCCCACTGGGGGCATGGATGTTTGTGTTGTGTTTGTTGTAAAGACGGTAATATGGAACGTAAAGTGACATGAAGGACGAAAGGATTTAAACAGTACAAAAATGGATCAAAGGGGGAAAACCCCAAACAGGAAAAAAAAAACGCCTAGGGCATGGATGTCATATTTGTGATCGATCAATTTATAGCCAGCCAAGAAGTCCCTAAAATAGGGAGGGGGAAAGCCGGTACAAATTCCCGGGGCCCGGGTAACCGAAAATGTTGCTATTTGTCGATTGTACAAATTAACCCTTTCAGTCCAAGCCCAAGTCACTCTGCAACTGACAGTCTTTCCGATTTAGTGTAAAGATTTTTTAGCCGGTCCGCTCTTGCTGGGGAAGGTGGGGGGCCCGATTTTTTTTTTTCGCAGGAGCCCGAACACGCTCTCGGCGGCCCTGCAGCTGAGTTTCTCAGAAACTTTCTTGTCACCTTTTCTACTCAGTGTACAGTTGCCACAATTATGCAGTAACTTTGGAGCAACAATTACCTCACACAAATGCAATTTAGTTATTTCTAGTTCTTTGGACTTACGTGTCCTTTGGAGAAAAAAATGTCGACCTCGGTGGACTAGTGGTTAGCGTGCTCGCCACTGGACCCAAGGTTCGCGGGTTCGATCCCGGCCGAGGTCGATGGATTTTTAAGGGTGATAAAAATCCGTAGCACAACTTCCTTCGGAGGGGAAGTAAAGCCGTCGGTCCCATGTCGTAGATTTACGACATGTAAAAGAACTTCGGGTATGAAGAAGAACCAGTAGTGTAAGCTAAATTCAAGCGGCCATTTCTCACCCAAGTCTCCTGACTGCCTGCCAGATGGCTCTGGCGGTCACATCAGGATCAATAGAACAGCAGCGCGGCCAGTTGGCCAGTCACCAACTGCCACGAATGCGCACGACCCAGTAACCTCGGAAAGAGGAGGCCTGACCCCATATAGGGGCTATTGAGCCATGGTTATTATTATTATTATTATTGGAGTAAAAATGCATACTTTTACACATACATTCTTTGTGATCTTGCATACTTCATTTGCCAACACATCAAACGTTGCGGACAGAGATACAGCTCAATACAGCTCAATACAGCCATACAGTCCAAACTATACCTAAACACCGACGAATTCAGACACATTTTCCGTGTAAGAACACGCTTGTTCTTACCTTGATGTCAGGCTTCCGCCGCGATGTTTATGAGATCTGCGCTCTTCTGGGATGTTACGTAGCGTCGTGTGATAATCCTTCACCGACGTTTCCGGACATCCTATCGGTTTCATCTTCAAGGGTCGTCCATTGAATATGGGACCGAGACGTTGTCCCAAAACGTCGGTAAAGAATTATCACTCGACGCTACGTAATATCCCAGAAGAGCGCAGATCTCACGTATGTCGGGGTAGCTCAGTCAGTATAGTGACAAAACTACGGACAGGGCGGTCAAGCTATCGGGATTCCGTGTTCGGCTACTGTCAACAAAATCTTCTCATTCATTTCAGGCTTCCGCTGCGATGTTGATGAAATCTGCGGTCTTCTGGGGTATTACACGGCGTCGTGTGGTAATTGTTTACCGACGTTTCGGGACAACGTATCGGTCCCATCCTCACGGGTCAAGAGTCCGAGTGGGAAAGAAAGCCTATAACATACGATTCTGGAAAGTACTGCGGGGTAGCAAAACGTGTGATGTGATGACAGCCAATAGGGTGAGAGAGCGTATAGCTGCTGGGGGTACCGAAAATGCAAACAGCTAATACAGTTGGAAAAAAACATATACGGAATAGAATAACAGTGAAAGAGGAAAATAAATTTCACATTTTCCTCTTCTCTAAAACTCCTATATTGTCTCTGGTTTCCACCTAACTTTCTATTCAATGGGTAATGGGGACTCTTTTTTCCGGAGGTAAAGTGGCTGGGAGCGTGAAGCTGACCCTCCACCTCCGTGATAATCTGATATCTGAAACGTGAATAGATCCAACAGCTACAGACTGTTTACGGCTGCACTTATGCCACTCATGCTGTTCCGTAATATCGTCCGTGAAACAATAGGCATTCTATGTAGCTGGCATCAACATACCTGGCCACTCGGCCGACAATGCTACATTCTTTCACCTTAAAGGACGTAATAATCAATCAAGCGTCATGCAGTCAGCTCGTCCATGCACCAACGACTTGGCCCTTTATTAATGAGCGGCTCATGCTAAACTCGCATCTTAGCCTCTCACATTTCTGGTATATCTGACGTCACAGTTCACTAATTCTCTGATTTTAAATTCGATTACAATTGAAAGAGAAAGCACTAGATCGCACCCTGTGGAGAACTCGCTTTGGAAGAGGATACGGACCTGTCGTAAGACAGACTGCAGAGTGAAGAGGCTACGGACCTGTCGTAAGACAGACTACAGAATGAAGAGGCTACGGACCTGTCGTAAGACAGGCTACAGAATGAAGAGGCTACGGACATGTCGTAAGACAGACTGCAGAATGAAGAGGCTACTGACCTGTCGTAAGACAGACTACAGAATGAAGAGGCTACGGACCTGTCGTAAGACAGACTACAGAATGAAGAGGCTACGGACCTGTCGTAAGACAGACTGCAGAATGAAGAGGCTACTGACCTGTCGTAAGACAGACTACAGAATGAAGAGGCTACGGACCTGTCGTAAGACAGACTACAGAATGAAGAGGCTACGGACCTGTCGTAAGACAGACTACAGAATGAAGAGGCTACGGACCTGTCGTAAGACAGACTACAGAATGAAGAGGCTACGGACCTGTCGTAAGACAGACTGCAGAATGAAGAGGCTACTGACCTGTCGTAAGACAGACTACAGAATGAAGAGGCTACGGACCTGTCGTAAGACAGACTACAGAATGAAGAGGCTACGGACCTGTCGTAAGACAGACTGCAGAATGAAGAGGCTACTGACCTGTCGTAAGACAGACTACAGAATGAAGAGGCTACGGACCTGTCGTAAGACAGTCTACAGAATGAAGAGGCTACGGACCTGTCGTAAGACAGACTACAGAATGAAGAGGCTACGGACCTGTCGTAAGACAGACTACAGAATGAAGAGGCTACGGACCTGTCGTAAGACAAACTACAGAATGAAGAGGCTACGGACCTGTCGTAAGACAGACTACAGAATGAAGAGGCTACGGACCTGTCTTAAGACAGACTGAAGAATGAATGAATGAATTGAGTGGATTTTAATGGTAAATTTTAAAAAGAGAAATTAATGTAGGATTTTGGTTGGATCCCTAAAGACACCTCTTGAAAGACCTAGGCGTAGATGGGAGATAATATTAAAATGGATCTTAAAGAAATGACGATGATAAGGTTAGTGTGAAGACAGTAATGAAAATTCGGGTTCCGTAATGTGCAGAGAATTTCTCTGAGGAAATGTTAGCTGCCTCACAAGGGTTCTGTTCCATGGAGTAAGCTATATTATCTGACTTGACTGCGTCCATATATATTACCGTCCTTCTTGAGAAGCTAACAGTCGTCCAGTTACTCAGCAAATTCCCCACCTTTTATATATTCACAACAGCCCGCTACTGGACCCTATTCTGAGCCATATGAATCTAATCCATAACCTACCACGTTACAATGTAATGTCTATTTTAATAGTATCCTTCCATCTACTCTCAGGTCTTTCAAGTGATCTTTAGTTTTCCTAACCAGAAGCATTTACAACTTTGGCATCTTTCCCCATACACGCTACAATCCCTAATCAGTTACATCGTCCCCGATATAATCACAGTATTTTGAAGCCCGTCATTATGTAATTTTCTCCAGTAGCCTGTTACTTCCTCTCCTTTAGATCAAAATATTTTCCTTCGCACTCCCTTCTCCAACGCCATCAATTTTCATTTTCTTCCCTTCATTTTAGACACCAAGTTCCACACTCATACAAAATAACATGTAAAATTACGTTTACACTACTGGCTCTCTATGTTTTTAATCTTACATTTCAAAATAGCGCACAGGAAGACAAAAGACTGTTTTCGGAATGGAAAGCAGCAGGCATTCCCCGACAATAATCTGATCTTAATACTTTCGTGAATGCAAATTTGATTGGTTAGAGTCTTTCCCAAACACTGGCACTTTGCCACGCTTTCAAAAGATTTATTAGCTGTCTTTATGTTGTGATTTACCCTTCGTTCCTGACGTACAGGTGGACAAATGAGGTCTTCGAACTTCTGGACTGTTGCGCGGCATAGGTTGGTAGTTGGTTGCCGACGTTTCGGGAAAATATATGGGTCCCATCACGTTAAGCTATATTCTTGGATTGACACGTGAAGATGTGACCGATATGTTGTCCCGAAACGTCGGTAACAAACTACCAACCTACGCCGTGCAACAGTCCAAAAGTTCGAAGACCTGAGCTACACCGAGGCAGGGGCCTGAAATCTAGCAGGTATACAAACATCTAAAAAAAAAACAGTCAGCTGAACCCATGACTTCTTTCAAACATCGCAGTGCAGTTAAACGTGATTGTCCACCCCTGCCACGTGGATTCGTGGCTCAGTGTCAGGGCCTACTGCATCTAGCAATCAATTAATTCACTATCCATTATTATGGACGTACTGACAGATCACGTATCTCATGACGTTGCCAGTGACAGAAATGATGAATCATTCACGTCATACGAAAGGAAACGTAGCTTAAGACATAACAAGAGGCTCCTCGGCGATGGTGATGGAGACAGCACAGTCTGCACAAGACTCGCAGCTTACCACATCATGACTCCTCTGGAGACAACAGAAAAGTTTCTGGCAGATCACTCGAAACACTTTACCAACCTCTCGTTAAATTAGAATTAACCTGTTTGTGTCTAACCTCTAAGGATGAACCCACACTGGTCAAGCATGACTGTAAGTGGATGCTCGCAGACATTGCCGCGCACACTCCATGCCCTCCAGGCTTTCCCCGCCTTCCACCCGGATCCCACCACGCCCTCCCAACCCCCCAGGAGCGACAGTGTTCGGCGAATCTTCGAAGGTACCAAATCAGTTTCTAGTGAACTGTTCAGATACCAAACTAGTTCCTGGCAAATACTTTGCTGGAGGAAGTGACCATGCATGTTTTTGGTTTCCGCCCCCACTAACATTTGGAGGGGCCGATCAGAAAAAACAAGATTTACATGTGAAGAAATATCCTCTTTGGGATTCAAACTGGACACTTCCCAAACGTGAGACATATGATGTACCAGACAATGAATGTCTGGTGATCTATTTGACAAATTTGGATCAGATGCAAAGATTGTGTTTTTTCAAATGGAGAATGAAGATAAAAAGTGGTCGAACTTATGGGGTTTGGAAGAATGAATAATGGTCTAACTGGCACTCGTGTTGAGGGTCAATAAAAGTCCACGAGAAAAAAATGTCAGGAGAGCTGGTTCCGGCGAGGGATTCGAAACCGGTCCTCCTGACTCAAAAGTCAGTTAATTTGTCACTCACCTGAATCTAAAAATTCATATTAAGATGAAAATCAGGTGACATAAACAGATGTCTTTCACTGCGGAGGTCTGGATTTGGTGACAGCAAGTCCATATGCAATATATAGTGAACAAGTGGCGCTGGGACAGGTTTTTACTTGAATGCTTTTAGTTTTCCTCTGTCAGTATCCCCACCATCAATGCTTAATTCTCATCGACTCATCCACCACAGCCGGTATACAACGTCAGCGATCAACAGCGCGGTTATATAAACACTTCTGTCATTCGTTCACATAAGCAAAGGGCGTATACAAAAATGGAGAGGTTTTAATTTATTTAACGATTATATTCCTAATTCAAAGCTTAAGACGTTAAATTAGATAAGCAGTCATATGGAAAAACTAAGAAATGCTACAGGGACCACCTTTGAATATGGATGGTAGTCAAGCTTCGAACCAAATACACTCAAATACAAGTCTACAGCTACACAAAGCTCTCTCTCTCCTCAAATCTCTAAACTTGTGATTTTTAAAAACGAAAAGCAAATAAATCTTAGATTTACACTCAAAACATGTGTAGAAAGGGAAATTTTGTATTCTTGTGTTGTAAACACTGCTGACGCCATGTATATATTCATCGTCACGAAATCAAATTCTTTATACACATCTTGTTGTGCATTATATTTAGGTGTGTATCATTCGTACTACGTTATTCAAGGTCACACATTTCTGCTAGAGGTTAACAGGGAGAGACTCTTGGACAAGAGCTGCACTGCATCACATGCGCTGGATGTTCGTTAGTGTAATGTTCGTTAGTGTAGTGTTCGTTAGTGTAATGTTCGTTAGTGTAATATTTGTTAGTGTAATATTCGTTAGTGTAATATTCGTCAGTGTAATGTTCGTTAGTGTAATGTTCGTTAGTGTAGGCACTCTAACGACAATACAAACGGCTGGTCGCCTGATAGCAGTTGAAGAAATACTGACTGCTCTTATGGCAAATGTAATGGTATTGGACGGGCAGGGATCATACTTTAAATTTATTTCTATACGACCAAACCTCCCTATTTTCTTAGTATTCTGATAACAGAATCAATGTTGTAATTAAAAGTAAGGTGGACCGCGATAGCTCAGTCGGTATAGCCACTCGCTACGGGCTGGACAGTCCGGGGATCGAATCCCGGTGGCGGCGAGATTTTCCGTACCCGTCCAGACCGGCTCTGGGGCCTACCCAGCCTCCTATGAAATGGGTCCCAGGTTATATCTGGGGGTAAAGCGGCAGGAGCCTGGCGTTGACCACCCACTCCGAGGTTAAAGGAAGAGTAGAGCTAAACTTTACTTCCTCTCTGAGCCTTCATGGTCTGTTCTAGGGTGAATTTTATACCGTTTTAATTAAAAGTAAAGTTGTCCATGTCTACACCATGAAGTGATATGGGAGGAGAAGAAGTACAGCTCCACTTATTCTTAACTTCGACCCTAGATGAAGGTGAGTGGTAAACTTCACGCCCGGGCCGCTTTATCCCTCACCAAAAAAAAAAAAAACTGCGGTACCCATTGAACAGGTTAGGTGGACCCCAGAGTCGTCTGCACGATTTGGAGAAGAAAAAATATCTTTCTCGTTGTGCAGGGTATCGAACCCCGGACCGTCCAGCCCGTAGCCTAGTCGCTATACCGACTGAACAATCCGTACTCCTCGAGTGTTAAGGGAACTACGTAAATAAATAACGCATTTCGTTAATTACCCCCTACATTTAACCTAATCGATTAACGTAGCTGTCGTTGTGAAATATGCCTCACACATTTCAACTCGGTTTTACATGTCCTATTTCAAAATCGATCCCATCCATAAGCGAAGATATGAAGTCGCGGTGGGTAGGGCACACACGTGAGCTCATCAAGGTGTGAGCCGGAATGATTTAAATGCGTAACGCAACAACGACCCATGTACTGACAGTTCCAGCCAATGCTGAGAGTTTAGCCAGCAGCAGTGGGGCTGAATGTGGACTTCATGTAACGCAGGTAGTTTTGGTTATTACAAAGACGTCGGTATACCTCAAAAAGCCTGCTTTGTTGTTCCACAATTCTTTCAATTTCTACAGTCTGTTTTCTTACTGTATTTCTGTGAAACCACGATAAGTGTGTCTCTGTCACCACGGCATGGCGCGTCCTCAGGTTGCGGATGGAGGAACGGCCTCCGGATATGGAGGGTAGCTGCGAATACATTGAAGAAGCAGTCGCGGACAGCCGACAAGGGGTGGCCCTCCAGCTTGGGGGTTGGGCGAGGTGCTAACAACTCCTCACCGTAAAAAATTATTACGTTACGAAACATTTGACAAAGCCTCGGACCTGGACTGATTCTTCGGTACAACTTAGCTCAGGATAGGGACAGGTGGCGGGCTCTTGTGAGTGCGGTAATGAACCTTCGGGTTGCATAAAACGCGGGGAATTTCTTGACTAGCTGACGACATGCTAGCTTCTCAAGAAGGGCTCTGCTCCATGGAGTTAGTTAGTTAGTTAGTTATTTCTGTGAACAGCTGACTGCTTCAGAATATATTCTACACACGTTAGATTTGTCTGATATCATCTCGGAAAACCCATCCTAGCAGTGTTTGTAATTTTCATATATATCCTACATACAATAAAAAGAAGAAAGGGTAACTGGATTGGTCACATATTGCGTAGAAACTGCCTTCTAAAACACGTGATTGAATGAAAGTTAGAGGGAAGGATAGAAATGACGGGAAGACGAGGAAGAAGACGTAAGCAGCTACTGGATGACCTTAAGGAAAAGAGAAAGATACTGGCAAATGAAAGAGAAAGCACTAGATCACACCCTGTGGAGAACTCGCTTTGGAAGAGGCTACGGACCTGTCGTAAGACAGACTACAGAATGAATGAGACACTAGTCAAAGAGAGTAGTTCCTTTTATCGCTGTCTTGAACACCGCACCTGTCACGAGATAATCCCGGCGGATGTTGCTTTCTATGCGATAAACCTTACGTGCTCGGTGCGACGATTAAAGAAACACCGTACATGACGCATAATATGCTTATGACCTATCTCTGTACCAAATTTCACGTCCCTAGGTAAGGATCCCTGTACAGGCCGGGAGAGGCCCTGAGGGTTCCAGGGGGTTCAGGCTCCCAAATATCAAGACAATGGACACATGAAGGTGGTAAGGCACCGGCTACCTTTACCTTTGGAATTTTTCATTGACGTAATCCTTCCAGCCGCACTATGGCCCTGGGGTCGACTCAGACTCTAACAGAAATGAGTACCAGGAGTATTTCCTGGGGGGTAAAGGCGGCCGGTGCGTAGGGCTGACAACCTTACCACCTTCATGTGCCGATTGTCTTGAAATCTGGGAGCCTCAACCTCCTGGAACCCTTACGGCCTGTCCAGGGCTGTAATGGGATTGTCTTACCTTTACATTTAAAGATGGAAAGGAAATTTCCTGTAGTCACTTATGCCACTCTTTCCTTGAGACAGCTCAGTGATCGTAAATCAAGTTGCTAACTACCTTACCGGCTTTCGGGACTTCAAGCTAAGCGGGGTACCAGCAACAGACACTCGCCAGTAAAGTTTGCCGGTGCTATGTACAAAATAGTATCCCTCTGGTGTTTAAACGTTTTATGCATCTGGCTTATTAATACATTCCGTACACGTATACACAGAAATGTTATATGGAGACCTAAAACTAGAAACATGCCTTTCTGTTTAGTCACGGCAAGTTTCTGTCCTTCCTTGCTGTGGGGTTCTCACACATAAGGGCGTAAGAAAGAAGGGGGGCTGCCGGGCTGCAGACCCCAAACCCCCAAAACCTAAATTAAAAAAAAACACATATTTTGTAGATATTATGATATCAAAAGTTTTATGTGATTTACCCTAAAGCCGAAATCAGCGACTGAAATCAGCTGATGACTAGTACATTTTTTTTCCTATGGCTTGACAGCCCCTAGGGGGCCCATGCCTCCTCATTTTTCGAGGCTTCACGATCAAACACCTTTAGACACACATACACTCGGTAGAACTCCTCTGGACGAGTGATCAGCCCGTCGCAGAGACCTCTACCTGACAACACACAACACTCACAACAGACAGACATCCATGCCCCTGGCGGGATTCTAACCCGTAATCCCAGCAAGCGAGCGGCCGTAGACCGACGCTTTAGACCGCGCGGCCATTGGGATCGGCGACTAGTACATTAGAATTTTCAATAAGTAATAACATTTAAAAGAACAATAAGCTAGAACACTGTGTGTCATGCAACATGTAGTTATATTTGTATGTATATAAACGCAATTGCATACAGAGTTATTTGTACTTACGACGTGATTTTTATAACAAAATTTTTAACAACATAAATTACATATAGCCTTCGGGTGAGCTCCCCACTCCCCCAATAAAAAATTCTAGATGTGCACCTGCTCACACCTGCCATTTTTTTTTTGTAACATCCCAGCCGATTTCAGATCTTAGAATTCGGCGGAGAAGATACTGGAGAACATTACATAACGAGAAGCATCATAATCTGTACTACACAGCAAATATTATTCGGGTGGTAAAACAAAGAGGAGATGGGCGGGGCATCTGGCACGTATGGGGGGAGAAGAGAAATGTACACAAGGTTTGGGAGGGGGAAAACGTGAAGGAAAGACGCCACTTTGAAAAAGTAAGAGTAGATGGAAAAAGATAATATTAAAATGAATGTTAAATAAATACGATGGGAGGTCTTAGAAGGAATTAATTTGATTCAGGATAAGGAAAAATGGAGAGATTTTGTGAACACGATAATTATATTAGGGTCCTTTAAAAGGCGGGGAATTTCTTGACTTGTTGAGAAATTGTTAGATTCTCAAACACTCTGCTGCATGCAGTTACAATTGATGATTCTGCAGCCTCCATCAGCCTCAGTTTCCACAGGATCAAGATCGTATTTCAATCCCTTCCAAACACCCTTCTACGGAATGGGGACCAGAATTCCTTTAGCCTAAGGCAAAATTCTGGGGCTTGAAATGGTCGACTCAGCTACATCTAGTGAGAAATTGAAGAACGAGTGGACCTATACATCCTCGCACTACGTACGTCTTCGTGGCGTCAAGCTTAATTAAACACATGGAAAAATTTACATTTTCCTTGTCTCTAGGCAAACACATAGTGCCTTAAAATATGAGATAGCAGCTCATTTTAAGCCCTTCACAGTTACTCACTCATAGTTATGTTCATATGAGCATACAGGACGCTAAGTACCGTAACTTATGCAGCACAGAAAAGTTCTTGCATTTAATTACAAGATTTAATTAGTGGCGTCATCACACCCATACTAAATTGCAGGTAAAATTTTAGTGGAGTTACTGCAAGGGAGTCGCAATAGCTCAGTCGGTATAGGGACTAGAATACAAGTTGGATGTCCGAGGAATTGTCGGTTCGAGTCCCGCCTAGGGCATGGATGTCTGTCTCTTGTGAGTGTTGTGTGTTGTCAGGTAGAGGTTACTGCGACGGGCAGATCACTCGTCCAGAGGAGTCCTACCGAGTGTGGTGTGTCTGAGTGTGATCGTGAAGCCTCGAAAAATGAGGCGGCCTTGGCCCCCTAGGGGCTGTCGAGCCATTCGAAAAAAAAAAGCGTGCAGACTGTCTCTGGGGCCCACAGAGCAACCTATCCAATGAGTATCGTGGGAGCTGGCCTGGGGATAAAGCGGCCGGGGTGTAAATTTGACTGTTTCTCTGTCGAATTCCAAGGTTACGAATGTGTGGCGTTATACCTCCATTTCTGCATACAGTTTTTATAGTGCAGAATTTAGTTGAGGGCTGGGACAGACGTACTTTTACGTTTTTTCCCCATGATACTTCCGGCAGTGTTAGTGACCGCAATCAATGACATTGAACACGTGAAGACACAGCGTGTTTTAACATAGGCGTTCTTTTCAGTCTTACCAACGAAGAAGTGTATGCAATAAAATATTCTCGGGCTAGCACCCGCGTCAGTTGGTCGAATGTCGACTAAACCGACGTTTCGAGTAACATCTTAAGGACCTTGATGACGAGGACAGAGATGGTCCTCGAAACGTCGGTTTAGTCGCCATTCAACCACCTGAAGCGGTTGCTAGCCCGAGAATATTTTACCGAATTTAGTCGCCGCGAAATCTTTAAATATAAAGAAGTATATGTCTCAATTGCATTTAACAGTGCTGTTTTTACGTAATACATGGCGTCACAAAGGGGGGACAAGAAAGGAGCCTCCACGTGTGCAATGATACTGTGACCGTGCCATCTGGAAAGTACCACTGATGGCGTCCCCTGGAAACGTCTATTAATAGACGGCTAATCCTTCCAACACCGGACAGAAATCAGAACGGTTCTCTTCAGAACCAACTCTGACAATTGCAAGCATAAACATCGAGGGAATTACAAGAAATAAAGAAGAAATCCTATCCGATTTCTGCAGGATCACAAACTATATATATATATATAGCACAATAAGCCTAAGGCTGCGGTGCGTCCGGAGCTAATGCCGACGGGCCCATAAGAAAAAAAAAATATATATAGATATATGTATATATATATGGTTTGTGTGTGTGTGTGGTTTCTAACAGACAATCACACATACGAGTTATAATGGACTCAGCTAGGTTAAATACACAAAAACTTTTCAATATCGCTTACAGTTTTGCTAACAATAAAAACACAAATTCTTGTGGAGCGGACAGACTTTCATGTTTTGAAGAAAAACACCCCATCAGCTAAACTACACATTTTGCAAAATAATATTTTAGAAGAAATATATTGATTTTTATCAATTGTTTGTAGTTTTACTTCTTTCAGTTTTGCTTCTAGAGCTGCAATGAAAATTGTTATTGATTCAGTGTTTTACTAGTTTATTTTGCGATGCTGTCCCAGCTGCTTAAGTCACGTGACGTCCATTAGGAATAACGCTATGATCGTAAACAAAGACAGGGAAGGATAAACATGTAGTTGTGACCATTTAGGTTAGCTAAATATCTTTGTTTAAACAACCATAATATGAAAAAAAAACTACAGTTACAGGAAGGTTAGAATTTACTCTGTAGGTAATTTACGCAAGAGTACCAACATCAGAAAAAACGAAAGCGAACTAAAACATTCAGTTCTTTCTTGAACACCGTGTAAGCTACACAACATTCACTGAAAAGACGGGGGGAAAAAAACTGGGTTTTCTTACACCATATACTCCTATGACCAAAGACATATCCAACCGGCTCAACGGGACAGAGATCTTGAGAAGCTGATGGTCGTTAAACTGATCAATGAATTCCTCAATCTTTATGGAAAACAAAGATCCGTTACTTTTTTTGTACAGAAATGTTTTTTCTGTGTATTTTATTTTAAGACGTGTTCAACGACGTAGCAATTCACTGATAATGAACTGGAATGAATTCGCAAGGAACCGCTCGTGGCCTATTCGAGGTAACATAGGAACATTTGTCTCAAAGGACTGAGCAAAATCATGATATCCATATCAAAATTACCGACATTCAAATTACATATTTAAAACATTATTTCTATACAAATAAAATTCATAAAACCAGATACTGGGTCCCTCTCCTGAGTCACACAAATTCAACGTGATTCCAGGCTTCCGCCGCGATGTAAATGAGATCCGCGCTCTTCTGGGATATTACGCGACGTTGAGTGGTATTTGTTTACCGACGTTTCGCGACAACCTATCGGTCCCATCTTCGAGGGTCTTTGACTTCTTGACCCTTGAAAATGGGACCGATAGGTTGTCCCGAAACGTCGTTACAGAACTACCACTCAACGCTGCATATCCCAGAAATCCTATTCAAACTCCCACACCCTATTAAGTCAAATCTCTGTCCGTGCTACACGCACAACCCATGTCACGTTCCTTCACTTTATCATCCCAATAACATCACTGCGTCTATAACGATGACAATCATCCCCCTCTTAGTCTAGTACCCCTCTGTAGGAACCATTCTCCCCACCACTTCGCGATCATACGCTCTCAATACGTCCCATTACGCTATTCTTGGCTGTAGCGACGCGTAGTAGTCAGTGTAGCCTTCTACACCGAAAATGGAGGCAGAAAATTCACCCGAAACCTTAATATCTATCTACGAAAACACACCATGTTAGACCCAAGATCACTCTCATCGCTATACGAACCAAAAATCTCGCCCTCAATACATTTTTCTTTCTTGGTGAAGAGTCAGATAATCCTGAGACACCTGTTGGCTACTTCACGTAACTGCGACATATCCAGAAGTGTTCAGAGAGCGTTAGATTAGGCACACTACTATTACGGCTGTCTACAGAACTAGACAAGGATTTACAACCCCCTCCCCTCCCCAATGAATCTTTCACACACGCAAGCTTCAAAGGGCGGTGACTGTACAGAGGAACAGCCATAGGAAAATTGTTGGCCTAAACCAGTTTGTTATCCACCAACCCTGCTAGAGTTTGGAGGAAAGTAACGTCTCATAATGCCCACATAACCTGAAATAGCGCGAAGAGTTAATCTACGACTGGAGCCTAAGTTAAGTCCTAAAACCTTGGCTGGTCTGTAAGAGTGCCCACAAACATCGTGCTTTACATGTAATGCATTTTGTAATAGATCACTCTTATTGAGTCCCCCCTCTATATAATAAGTGAGGGGACAAAGCAGCCGAGTACAGAAACATATCTCTATCTAATGCCGAAGTTAAAAATGAGTGGAGCTAAACCTTGACTCCCCCATACCTCATCGTGGCGAAGTGACTGATTACAGAGTAAACTTTACTTATAAATTTATTATGCCATCACTTTTAAGTTTATTTAAAGATACTCCTTCAATCGCCTAGGTCATATGGAGTCGAATGATGGATTGGTAAATGAAAAAACTGCGGACGGTATAAAGTGGCCGGGGCCTATTTGAAGCAGCATTCCGAAATCTGCCTAGGGGAAATGCGGAAAACGTGCCTTCGTGAGTACTGATTAATGAAGAAGATGGTTGAAAAAAATGTGTTAAAAAAAACGAGACAAATTTATGTGTAAATGTTAAGAGCGGGCCCTTTCCACATTGACCCAACCCTTAAGACAGGTCCCTTAATGTATTTCCTCCACCCAACTGCATCTAAAACGTTAGTACGTGATAGAAATACAATGTAGTTTACGTACCATTGTTCGTGTTGCAAGGAACTCTAGAGCGATACGGGCTGCATTTAAAGCTTGTTTATCCTGAGCATATAAACATAGCGTGTTTCATGTACTTGTAGGGCCACGACTCTCATTACACTTTTATTGCCTTAATTCATGAAAAGATTATCGCCGGTCAGGCCGTCAAGAAATTTGAAATACTTTTGATAGTAACAGGATCGTGCATTATCGTATTCACAAGAAATCACCAAAGGACCATAACTTATACAGCTGAACCTAATTGAAACCCTCATCATATTTCTATAAGATCCAGTTTAATATTATTCTCCATCTCCGTCAAGGTCTCCAATGTGTTGTGTTACCTTTAGCATTGTTCGTAGGCCAGGGAATCGTGGTTCGATCTCTGGTACAGGCAGTTTCTTCTCCTCTTCACCGCATGCAGACCCACTGTGAGGCCAACATACCATCCTATCTAAAGCGTAAAGGAGGTAGATGACCAGTGACCTCCATCCACTGCCGAGGTTACGAATACGTAGAGCCATGCCTCCACATTTTCCCCATATGTCTTAATAATATTGTTCTTAATCAAATTCGCTCTATTCATTTGCGTTTAAAGCAGATGTAATAACTGCTGATTAACTCTGTTCAAATGCAGACTGGGATAAGGTAACTGAAAATAAGTTAGGAGAACGAAAAATAAAAATGAAAAAGACTTTATGTAATGTGCTTTATAGGTCCACTTTTCTTCAACGAACTCTTAGACTTACACTCCAATGGACTGGCGGTGTCGATTTGAAAGTGTGTTCCTTCATCAGTGTTCCCAATATACATGCGTCCACACAGTTTGATTGAATGCAGAACAATGGAGCCTTCTGGCTTACGAAATACAGATCTCTGCAGGAGATACCACACATACGAACAGTTGCCTTTGATATAACGTCTATTGAAGCAGAATGCATGCAACAGTGCGTCCAGAAGAATGTACGTCCATTACTACACGTAAAGCCAATTCAATCATTCCTAGACTAGAATTGAATTTGTTTTTTTCTTGTACATAAATTCCACTGCGAAGAGTGATGCGTGTCAGAACGTGAGATGATTTCTGATAAGGCATACGGAACAGGAGAATACAAGACGTCGGAGATTTCAATGCAAGTATAGAAACGGAACTTAAGATTGGAACTCGTTTTATGGCGTTAACTGGTACGAGTGTATAAGCAATGCTGTTGTTTGTAACTACCTACCTACCTACCTACCTACCTACCTAAATAACTACATGAAGCAGAGTCTTTCTTGAGAAACTAATAGTTTTCACCTAGTCAAGAAATTTCCCAAATTTTATGGAACACGAAGGTTTATTACCGCATTTGCAAGAGCCTGACACTTTTCTCCATTCGCAGTCAGATCAATCCAGCCCACGCTCTCATCCTATTTCTTGAAGATCCATTTTAATATTATCATCCCTTCTACGTCTAGATTTTCCAAGTGCTTACCTCTCCTCTCCCTCAAACCTGTCACATGCCCCGCCCATCTCATTCTTCTTCAACTGTTTGCCACAATAGTAGGCCTACTTTTTAAGTGAGACAAACCATGAAGCTTCGTATTAAGTAATTTTCTCGTGCCTCCTGTAACTTCCACCCTCCCCCAAAGTGAGAGACCAAGTTTCACACCCACATAAAACAACAGGAAAGTTTGAAGTTATGCTGCATCTTGTAGAAAGCTTAATTTTAAACACAGTAACGATCCTAACCGTATTTGTTAGAATGTTCAAAGTAACACGTGGTTTTTATCTTCTAGCGGGCATTTATGTAACAAGCACATAAATATCTGTGCCTACAGAACCGTGCGATACAATCTTATACACGCTTATAGTACAATGGGAAGAGGTGCTGTGTGTGTCTCCTGTAATTGTGTTCCTATAAAGCTGTACTAGGTAAAGGTAAAGGTAAAGTTCACCCTAAAACAGGCCATGAAGGCCCAGAGGGGGAGTAGAGGTATAGCTGTACTCTTTCTTTAACCTCGGTGCTAGATGAGGGTGGGTGGTTAACGCAACGCCCCGGCCGCTTTACCCCCGGGAAAGAGACCCGGTACCCATTGTACAGGAGGCTGGATAGGCCCTAGGGCCGATCTGGACGGGTGCGGAAAATCTCGCCCCCACCAGGATTCGATCCCCGGACCGTTCAGCTCGTAGCGAGTCGCTGTACCGACTGAGCTATCGCGGCCCACGCTGTACTAAGTCCAAACATCAATTAGAAAAACATAAAAATCTTATGTAAAAATAAAGAATAAATATATATTAATTATAAAGAGTAATACGGTCTCGTGTAACGCCGTGTAGTCTGGTAAAATATGTCAAAGTTTCAGAGGAATCTCTCCCCTGTCTTCAGACACATTATCCTCGCGGACTGTACTCAAAATTAGGTTCTTTCTGTTCTATGGGTAACTCAGATTATAGGGTTTTGTGACATGACCGCATGTAATTTGGTACATAGGTCGTGCCATGTCTCAGGCGGTTAGTTGCCGGCCTCTCACCACGGAGGCTCCGGGTTCGGTCCCAGGTCAAGTCCATGTGAGATTTGTGGTGGACAAAGTGGCACTGGGACAGGTTTTTCTCCGAGTTGTCGGTTTTCCCCTGTCGATTTCATTCCACTGGTGCGCCATTAATTGTAAAAATTGGTAAAAAACTGCTCATCTATCATCATCATTGGGGTTGCACAAAAAGCCCTAAGGCTGTGGTGCGAGGGCCCTTCATAAAAAAAAAGTACATAGATACAAATGGTTCGGAGAAACATGAAAATGAAACCCCTTTTTCGACACTGAGCACGTAAGCAGTAGCTTCCTTCGAGACGTTGGTACGTATCTACCAAACTATACGGCGTCATATTCCAAAAAAGCGCCGAAATTTTGTTCCTCTTCGCTCTGAGAACTTCACATCTCCCACAACATTACTACAGCCACAAAAAGGCTTTATCAGCACGTCACTGTATTTGAACATTGCCGCAGGAACTAACGTCTTAAATTACAGAACAATTTTTGACCTTCAAAAAAAAAAACAGGACAATTACAAACTTAATAGGCAACTCGAAACTCGTTACGACCCAAGAGCTCTTGGTCTGTCTAAATGCCTATTTCGCTTTTCCAAATGTTTAAAACCCGGTGATAAAAATTTGATAAGAGAGGCACAGCACGTAGCACGAATGGATAGAACATAAATTAATGAAAATCTTGGTCGGAAATCTTGCAGGCATCAGGCAAGTTGGAAGACATTCTCGTAGGTGATAGGATCATATTACCAAAAAAAATGGCTCATGAGAAGCTTATTTGCATTCTGGAAAACCCACTTTCAAATCCAGGCTAGGACACAAGTAATCCTGTAAATCTTTCGTTGTCGTCCAGGCAAATGCCAGCACAGTAACTTAATTAGTCCACGACCGAACCTTTCCACATCCTTTCTGATTTATTATTCACTATTTTCCAATCATTTGACCCTGTAGTTCAGGGGTGACCATAACGTGGGTCGCACACATCACTGGCGCTGATCGCGCAAGTTGCGGGTTCAAAAAATGATAATCTGATAGTTTGCGTAACAAAAGGCTGACTGTGGACGGCGTTTGAAAGATTTTGTAAAGAAAGGAGGTTCATTACTAACTGAAACTAAACTTCTGTTGTAGGATAAACAGAAATTAGAATTCATGAAATAAGAAACATATATTTTGTCTTATTAAGGCAAGGCTCTTACCTAAGTCGCCTCCTGAAGTGCGACTCTCGAACCTCGTCTAGTTGGCCACCCCTGGTATGCAGTCTGAGTTACTGACAGTGTTATTAAATAATTAAAAACGCAGGACAGGAAAATATTAAAATAAATACTTAAAAAAAAATATATTTTTGCAAGCTTGTGAAATTTAATTTTTTTTCAGGACAAAAATCATTTACAAGAACCTCTGGAGTAGTGAACCAATGGGTTTCATAGAAGGCAGGGCACGTCTCGACTAATTGAGCAACTATTAGCTTCTTAATAAGAACAGAGTTGGTTATTAAGCAAGTGTCTAAGTAGGTTTGTTTACGGAGCATCTGAGTAGTTAGTTACCACTTCGATGAGACAGTGACAGGGAGAAAGACAATAGAAGGAAAGACAGAAAAAAGCAAAGCAGAAAAAAGTTATGATGGACTGTAAAGATAAAGCAATCCCATTACAGGCCTGGACAGGCCCTTGGGGTTCCAGGAGGTTGAGGCTCCCAGATTTATAGACTTAACTTAGCCATCAGACAGAAAGCAATAAAAAAGCAATCCCATTACAGGCCTGGACAGGCCCTTAGGGTTTCAGGAGGTTGAGGCTCCCAGATTTTAAGATAATCGACACATAAAGTTGGTAAGGTTATTAGCCCTAGGCACCGACCGCCTTTACCCCCAGAAAATATTCCTGGTACTCATTTCTGTTGGAGGCTGAGTCGACTCCAGGGCCATAGTGCGGCTGGAAGGATTATGTCAATAAAAAATTCCAATGACATCATCGGGGATCGAATGTAAAGACGGTAGCCCGATGACTTCGCACTAAAGTCTTCATATTGACAAGTCCTATACAGAAGTTGGGTATTGTCGTGATTAGGCAGTACAGCAGTACATGATCACTAATGCTAGTAGGACACGAAGATATTGAGGTGCGGGTTTTACATCGAGACGAAGATGATAGCCCAGAGGGACGAAACTGAGTGAAGATTACAGGCTAAGCTGCGTGGCATTGACGTCCATGGACCACACCGAAAACAATCTCATTACTCGCTAATCCATTCGTTACATTACAGTGTGTCCGAAAATACAGGCCGAATGAACTCTTACAGATACCTGACTGTTGTATTTAAATTACTATCGTGGAAATTTTGTGAAACCGCATGAAATTCCTTTTACAGAAACCTGAAGGTCAACAGGACTTAACATATATTAATATGTCACCAACTAAATGCACTTCTTCAGCCGACACAGTGCACACTGCAGGAACGGAAAACCTAAAATAAGAAGACACAGTACCAGGGCTCCTCCAGCATATCTACCAACTGATGCAACGAAAAAAACTCTCTGCTGTAACAATAATACCAATGGATCTACAATTTTAACATAGATTTTATTTATTTTAATATATAAACAAAATAAGTGACGAAGTCACGAAAATAAGTGACATAGTGGACTAACACAAGGATGTGCTTTTAATAAATGCATTTTATTCGTGATAATATACGATACAAAAGTCACAGTGTAGCTAAAGTGATGGTGGTGACTATATACATATACAATGAAGTAATATGAGGATGTGTTTTTAAATAATGCAGTTGTGACACCCCCTGAGGATGGCTTATTAATAAGCCGAAACATATGTAGGGTCTTTATTTAACTTTTTAAAGAAGCCTTGTAGTGTTATTTAAATAAAGAAGTACATTTAGTTGGTGACTTGTTAATAATTAGTAAAAGATACAGGGTGAAGTCAGAATAAAGTTAAAAGACTTAACATATTTTAAGTCCACAGAGCAAAATTATTTCTCGATAATTTGCAAATAACTGAAATAAGCGACAAGTATACCGTCATGTACTGAGCTACAAAGTTTATGACTTGTCTTCGCAAGAACCTCCCACTATATCCCAATTCGGAACAGACAAATATACATTTTCAATCTATCACACGTTTTGCATAAGACACATTTTTATGCCATCCACTCGGACTCTTTACCCGTGAAGATGGGACCGACACGTTGTCCCGAAACGTCGGTAAAAAATTACCACTCAACGACGCGTAATATCCCAGAAGAGCGCAGATATCATCAACATCGCGGCGGAAGTCTGAAATCAAGTGTATCCCGTCATCAAATTTTCTGTTTAAAATATTGGAATATTTTTCCCCATCTTTTTTTTAATGACGATGTCCATTACAAAGATTATAGTAACAAAGAGCACGGGATATCATAAATTTAAATTTTTCCTTTCAAAAAAATGCAATCGTATAAGAACTTTCAGACAAAGAGCAGAACTTCGAGTATATTTGTCCTGTCCGACAAGGAACGACACTGTTTCAAACCCAAGACCGCGCAGTAGGCGACCCGTAACCTAGTTACATTCCCAGTCGCCTGCTCGCCCATAAAACAATACAAATGTCTCTTTAATTTGCACAGGCGTGCTGTTAGTTTTCTCGAAATGTCGAAGTTTTAAAAATATTTGCTTGTGATTGTTAAGGTACATTCACCCTCGTTACTGTCTGTTGTATGACGTGTCTGTTGGCACGTGACCGCGAACACCATCTACCAATACAACACACATATTACAGCATCACGGAAGTAATGGCCGTAATCAACAGAGGACTCTGATTGTCATGTAAACGATTAATATTTGATAAGTAGTTCCTGGTGTATTGATAATAAATAGTACGATAACAGCAGCATGTCAATACGCATAACGAAATACTTAGATTCACGCTGCCGTTCTTCTGAGATACAACACATCATTAGGTAACTCTTTACCGACGTTTCGAAACAAGTTGGTGATCTCGCTGTTAAGAATCTTGGACATTTCGATAATTTAAAATGAGGCCATTTGGTTGTCTCGAAACGTCAAAAGCCGATTACCCAGTGACGTAGCATTATGTCCAAGAAAGATGCAATCCACAGCTACACCGCTGCGAAAACCTAATAATTCGTAAATAATTACTCGATTAACAGGTAGTATTTACCCAGACAAAAGATTGGGTAATCATTTGGTTATTTGATGACGCTCTTTCAAATGCACAGCATAGTTTATGACCGAAAGGTGATCATGAAAAGTGAATAGTTACAGATTTGTAAGGAAGTAAATGTTGCTTATCTCAAGGTCAAATACTGTCGTAGCAATCTCGTGGACGAATTCAGAACAACGAAAAACAACAGTATATGTTGTTTCCGGGACGAAAATCGAACCTGTAGCCTCCTAATTATGACGTGGGTTAACTAATAACTAGAAAGTGATGCAGCTCCTACGATCCTTAACTTGGGTACTTAAAATGGAGGTGAATGGCCACCTACACGTTCCAGCCGTCTTACTCCCTCGGCAAAGAACCCGCGGTGCCCA
Organism: Reticulitermes speratus; assembly: GCA_021186555.1. Lineage (NCBI taxonomy): Eukaryota > Metazoa > Arthropoda > Insecta > Blattodea > Rhinotermitidae > Reticulitermes > Reticulitermes speratus. Next base: position 4,320,448 of record JAJKFL010000427.1, read on the forward strand.
TTGAATGAAAGTCTGGGTGGGCCCCAAAACCGGTCTGGATATTTTGGAGGAGAGAAGCGGGCACATTGACCTACTACAGTTTTGTCACTGCAGAGCTAAAAAGGAAGTCACAAAAAGAAGTTTAATAAAACAACTGTGTTGGAAGTTATCCAGTCGCACAGGTGTTCAGTTTACTGCACCAAAATACATTCTCATTTTTCATTACCGTTCGCTTGACTTTTCTTGCTCCACAAATGAGCCGTGATAAGTTTTCCTTTTGCTATCCTTGTTCGACTGTATTAGGTACTTTCAGTACCTTTCTTTATTTACAACTACTTTCCACTTACGACACCGTCGTTAGAATAACAGCTTTGGAACAGAACGACACAGTGCTGCTACGTCATCATTATAATTATGGGGTCTGAGGGGAGGAAAAGGAAATGGAATGATGACCTTTATGTAAAAAAAAAAGATAATGAGGTACGTATATTTTTTATGTACATGGAGATGCAAATTTGGGTGGAAGAAGTCATGGAATAACAAATTGTTAAATATAAAGGAGGAAATAGCATACAAGAAAATAATTAGTTGTATAAGAATTAGAGAATTTGAAAAATTAGGTAAATTTTTACTTCATTCATTCATACTGCGGTCTGTCTTACGACAGGTCCGTAGCCTCTTCCAAAGCGAGTTCTCCACATAGTGCGATCTAGTGCTTCCTCTTTCAATTTCAAGTATCTTCTCTTTTCCTTAAGGCCATCCAGTAGCTGCTTACGTCTTCTCCCTCGTCTTCCCGTCATTTCTATCCTTCCTTCTAACTTTCCTTCAATCACGTGTTTCAGAAGGCAGTTTCTACGCAAGATGTGACCAATCCAGTTAGCCTTTCTTCTTTTTATTGTATGTAGGATATTCCTCTCCTCCTTGACTCTGTGTAATACTTCTTCATTTCTCACACGATCGGTCCAACTGATCTTCTCCATTCTTCTCCAGCACCACATTTCAAAACTTTCCAGATACTTCTGATCTACTTTCCGAAGTGTCCACGTTTCAGCACCATGCAAAGCAATAATCCAAATTTTTTACTTAGGAAGAAAAATAAACGGAAAATTCAAACTTTCCGTATTATGTGTGTTGTTACAAGTATAGCTGTCTTTTGTAGTGAATCGTATTATTATTATTATTATTATTATTATTAATTTCAATTACCAGAATGTACGACATATTTGCTAGTACTCTATTCAATAAAACTGTGCGCACCAAATACACAGAGCGATCTCCAATTAGCACTGACGAACAAAACTGCCCATTGGAATCGAACGCACCACCAATACAACAGTCAGCGTTAAAAAATGAACACCCAAAAATAAACAAATACAGAACAGAAACACACTTTTCACAGTGCTCCAGTGATGAACAGGAGAGCAGCCAATTATACTGTCCAAAATGATATAAATTCTGAGAGATATACGCGTAACAGCCTTTCCAGGGCAGGAACTTTAATTCACGGTGCTTTGGAGCAGTTGTGCACAGAACTGCGTAATTAGGAGTACAGCCTTGCAGTTTGAGACGTACCAACATTCATCTCTGTCATAGTTATCTGATATCCAGACGCAGACAGACATGTACAGTACGTAACGAGAAGGCCAGGACTCTGATTGGCTGCTACATTGTTTTAATATAAACAGGTTGCTCATTAAAATAGACCAATGTTAATTGTTTACGTGGCCGATCCCAGTGGCCGCGCGGTCTAAAGCGTGGGTCTGCGGCCGTTCGCTTGCTGGGATTGCGGGTTCGAATCCCGACGGAGGCATGGATGTCTGTCTCTTGTGTGTGTTGTGTGTTGTCAGGTAGAGGTCTCTGCGACGGGCTGGTCCCTCGTCCAGAGGAGTCCTACCGAGTGTGGTGTGTCTGAGTGTGATCGTGAAGCCTCGATAATGAGGAGGCCTAGGCCCCCAAGGGGCTGTCCAGCCATTGGAAGAAGAAGAATTGTTTATGTACTCAAAAATTGTTAACACAGACTGAAAAACGAAGCAAAAAAAAATTACAGTTGAGAAATAAAAATTGGCTTTACAGCTCCTACATGTTTTCGGCTGCAAACCGCAGCCATCTGCAAGGAGCCACAAGTGTTGAAGTATGTACAGTGCGTTACACAGATTGTGAAATATAAATGGTAAAACATTTATACATTTTAGTGTAATTCCATAAATGTACAGTATTATTAAACTCGTATTATAATTATTACACAATTAGAACACGTGTTATAATTGTAAAACGATTTAAATAATTTTTTTTCATGGCGCAACAGTCCCTAGTGGACCAGGACCTCCTTATTATCGAGGCTTCACGATCACACTCAGACAAACCACAGTCTGTAGAACTCCTCTAGACGAGAGATCAGCCCGACGCAGAGACCTCTACCTGACAAAACACAACACTCACAACAGACAGACATCTATGCCCTAGGCGGGATTCGAACCCACAATCCCAGCAAGCGAGCGGTCGCAGACCCGCGCCTTAAACCGCACGGCCAATGGGATCGGTAGGATTTTAATAATACTCTATATTTATTAAATGACACTAACATGTGTCAATATTTTACCATTTATATTTGACAACCTTTATAACATGCTGTACACGTCTTCAACACTTGCGGTTCCCTGAAGATGGCTGCGGTTTGCAGCCGAAACATGTAGGAGCAGTAAACGCAGTTTTGTAGTTAGTTGGGAATAAACTTGTGTGTATAAGACAGTTGCACGGAAAATGTACGATATGAAATTGAGGAAGAAGATTTGAAAAAATGTACCTTAATTTGGGATGCAAATGTTTTCAAAGAGGCGGTGATTCATATGACTGATTGTGGCCTTCTGGGTTGTGACACCGTGTATTGTGGTAAGTGGACACCAACAAATCAGGAACACGATACACCTATTTTGGGACAGATGTAAAAAATATCTCAACTTTTGGGGATTATGACAAAAAGTTATGGGATAGCAGTAGAGGCAAATCTGACGCTGTCTTTATTACAGTTGGAAACAAAGAACCAAAAGCAGGCATATAAGCACTGTAAACTTATTTTCTGACGGACTTTCGTAGTTTACAATATCGTCACGTGGTTCAGTTGTGGCATACAAAATGAGGCATAAATAATTCTGTCAGTCTTCTTTCGGTAATATGTCAAGCGAGAAACTCGGTACGAGTGTTGCAAACAGCATTGGCGGATCACGAAGTGGACTCCTCTCACAAGCTTCAGAGGAGAAGGCTGGAGCGGGGGGGAGGGGGGTGACGTTGGGAGTTAAATTGGAATTTCGCAGCCAGCCTACTGGATGAAACACGGACCGGTCTTGAAAGGCAGAATAATGCTGGCGGGCTGGAGTCATGTGACTTAATGCTGCTGACTGCGTTTCTAATTTGGAACTTGTAAGTAACACTTACTGACTGGTTACGTAGAATTCTAACAGTGGCTAACACTGACTGACTGAAATATTAACTGAATGATTAACTGACTAACACTAACACTTACTGATTACGTAGAATTCTAACAGTGACTAACACTGACTGCCCGAAATATTAACTGACTGATTGACTGATTCACTGACACTAACACTTACTGATTACGTAGAATTCTAACAGTGACTAACACTGACTGCCCGAAATATTAACTGACTGATTGACTGACACTAACACTTACTGATTACGTAGAATTCTAACACTGACTGACCGAAATATTAACTGACTGATTGACTGACTAACACTAACACTTACTGATTACGTAGAATTCTAACAGTGACTAACATTGACTGACCGAAATATTAACTGACTGATTGACTGACTAAAGGACACTGAATTAGCGACTAAATGACACTGGTTAAAGCTGACTGACAGACTGACTAATCAACTAACTGACTGTCTGACTGAATGACTGACTGCCTGAATAACACTAACACTAACACTGACTGCGAGACCGACAAACTAATTAACTGACTAACTAACTAACTAACCAATCATTGTTTATTTAACGATGCTGTCAGTAACTCAGAACTTACCGCTCCGAATGTTTATGATGAGCATTGAATAATAACTTGAAAGGATATGAATGAAAACAGTCGTGGCCAACTTCAAGGTATGATACTTGCATTTGCCTGGAAGGACTGAGGAAAAACAATGAAATTTCTAGTCACAACGTTTAGTGTGCTGGACGAGATTCGAACCTGGCACACGCCGAAAATAAGCTAGAAGCGTTACAGCTTGTCCGAGCTGCCTCGGCAATCAAGCAACGTTAAGCAGTAAAGGGCAATGCATTACCGTGAAGTGGAGGCACACAAGCTCCTTCAAAACTTCGGTGACTTAAATTACCCTGAAACTCCTCCGAAACGTCGGTAACCATTTAGCAATCTACATAGCGTCACATCCCAGAACAATTTCATTTTCATCAGAATCCTTTCCAGAACCTCAAATCTCGCTAACGAGACAATTATTAAAGAAAATAAAAGGAGAAATAAACGAAACATAGGTAAAGGTAAAGGTAAAGGTCAACCTAGAACAGCCCACGAAGGCCCAGAGGGGAAGTAGAGGTATAGCTCTACTCTTTCCTTAACCTCGGCGCTAGATGGGGTGGGTCGTCAACGCCACGCGCCGGTCGCTTTACTCCCGGGAATGACACGGTACCCATTATACAGGAGGCTGGGTGGGCCCCAGGGCCGGTCTGGACGGGTTGCTGAAAATCTCGCCCCACACCGGGTTTCGATCACCCGGATCGTCCAGCTAGCAGCGAGTCGCTATACCGACTGAGCTATCGCGGCCCATCATAGCTGAAGGTAAGAAACAAAAATGGCGTAAACTGCGGGATTGCATGTATATCTTATCACTAGGCGGAGAAACTTTGTGAGAGGTGACTTGTCTCACGGTGCGGTAATTTATGACACGTGGAAACCGGAGCAGATCGGCGGTTAGTCGCGCTGTCTACCGCTGGCAGGTGTCACCATGCAGACGGTGGTTTTCCGTCGTTTCGTTTGGATAAACCTTCCTTTTATGACGCCTTAGAATACGCCATTAATTTGTGTAACAGACAGCTGTCAAGTTATCTATTTCTGAAGAGTTATTGTGTCCCACAATGGACAACTAAGAGTCTAATGCTGTATATAATATTCTGTGCTAAAGGCATCGTCTGGAATACTGATGTGGGTGGTCGTTGTGGCTACAAAGAAATTAAAGACTTTCAAGTAACTTTACAGAATAGCAAAAGCTGCATCTAAGTAGCATCATTATACAAAAAACACATCATTATGATATCCCTTCATGTGCACTTAAAACACCGGCCCAAAAATATCCAACCCCCCCACATTCAAATATATTTACAAAATCATACCATCGATGTTTGCCTCCAAGTGGTCTGTACTCTTAATATTCACCCATAAAAACCTTAAAACTCAAAATTGTGTCTGAAAGACCCAGTACCCCCCCCTCCCCCCCAGTGCATGAACACCTGCTACTCAACATAAATTTAGAATCTGATATTAATGACAGAATTTTCTCCACGCAGTGTATTGACGTTTCTCTTACGATTCTCACAATATAAAACCATTATTTCCTTACACAGCGTTCATCGATTGGTGCGTCTAACAGACACGGGTCGCCCTCGGTGGACTAGTGGTTAGCGTGCTCGCCACTGGACCCAAGGTTCGCGGGTTCAATCCCGACCGAGGTCGATGAATTTTTAAGGGTGATAAAAATCCGTAGCACAACTTCCTTCGGAGGGGAAGTAGCCGTCATGTAAAAGAACCTTACGGGCATGAATATAAATGTTTCGTAAGCAAAATTCAACCTCAATTTCTCACCCAAGTATCCTGACTGACTGCCTGCCAGATGGCTCAGGCGGTCACGTCAGGATAGATAGAACAGTAGCGCGGCCAGTTGACCAGTCACCAACTGCCACGAATGCGCACGACCCAGTAACCTCGGAAAGAGGAGGCCTAAGCCCATATATAGGGCTGTTGAGCCATGGTTATTATATTATTATTATTATTATATTATTATTAACAGACACGGACTCTGCTCTCTGCTTGGTACGAACTGAATGCTTATATACAATATACATTAAAAGTTTGCGAAACGTTTTAAATAGGTTTTAAAGACGGAATGGGATAGTGTGGATTGGATTCCTCTGGTTAATGATACGGTCCATGCGTAAGTTTTTGTGCACACGGTCATGAACGTCGCTCTGTAATGTTGATTATAACGGCCACTGAATCATAACTAAGTCGTTCACATAATTTACATTATGGAAGAATAAACAACGGCCGAAATCTGGCAGTGTGTGTTACAGTTTGTTTACTCCACAAGGCTTAGGTTTATAAATCTGCAGACGCTACCTCATTTACACAAACAGCTACGTCTTTCTTTCAACACATCCCATGTGACATGTTAATATACGAGGATAGCTTTAATCTTTCCACGCCAGTATCCATTGCGATATCTTGGGTACCAGACCATGGATTAGTCAGTCACTGCTTAAAGCACGGTCAGGCATAATCTCAGCTGTTTGCATATTTGAGAGTTTAAATAAAAGGAAGAGAATACATTTTAGAGAATAAGGGATTGTCACAAGTGGGCGAGCAGGTGTAAGACGCTTTAAATGGCTCCGCTCCAAAAGGGACTCTGAAATGTATACATAGTGAGACATGAAAACATAGGCTACTCAGTGGAGTTTCCAGTGCGTATTATGGAACCGATATGCACTTGTGAGACATGTACTGTCTGTATGTCAACAGATAAACATGTACTGTCTGTATGTCAACAGATAGACATGTACTGTCTGTATGACAACAGATAGACATGTACTGTCTGTATGACAACAGATAGACATGTACTGTCTGTATGTCAACAGATAGACATGTACTGTCTGTATGACAACAGATAGACATGTACTGTCTGTATGACAACAGATAGACATGTACTGTCTGTATGACAACAGATAGACATGTACTTTCTGTATGACAACAGATAGACACGTACTGTCTGTATGACAACAGATAGACATGTACTGTCTGTATGTCAACAGATAGACATGTACTGTCTGTATGACAACAGAGAGACATGTACTGCCTGTATGACAACAGATAGGCATGTACTGTCTGTATGACAACAGATAGACATGTACTGTCTGTATGACAACAGATAGACATGTACTGTCTGTATGACAACAGATAGACATGTACTGTCTGTATGACAACAGATAGACATGTACTGTCTGTATGACAACAGATAGACATGTACTGTCTGTGTGTCAACAGATAGACATGTACTGTCTGTATGACAACAGATAGACATGTACTGTCTGTATGACAACAGATAGACATGTACTGTCTGTATGACAACAGATAGACATGTACTGTCTGTATGACAACAGATAGACATGTACTGTCTGTATGACAACAGATAGACATGTACTGTCTGTATGACAACAGATAGACATGTACTGTCTGTATGACAACAGATAGACATGTACTGTCTGTATGACAACAGATAGACATGTACTGTCTGTATGACAACAGATAGACATGTACCGTCTGTATGACAACAGATATACATGTACTGTCTGTATGACAACAGATAGACATGTACTGTCTGTATGACAACAGATAGACATGTACTGTCTGTATGACAACAGATAGACATGTACTGTCTGTATGACAACAGATAGACATGTACTGTCTGTATGACAACAGATAGACATGTACTGTCTGTATGACAACAGATAGACATGTACCGTCTGTATGACAACAGATATACATGTACTGTCTGTATGACAACAGATAGACATGTACTGTCTGTATGACAACAGATAGACATGTACTGTCTGTATGACAACAGATAGACATGTACTGTCTGTATGACAACAGATAGACATGTACTGTCTGTATGACAACAGATAGACATGTACTGTCTGTATGACAACAGATAGACATGTACTGTCTGTATGACAACAGTTAAACATGTACTGTCTGTATGACAACAGATAGACACGTACTGTCTGTATGACAACAGATAGACATTTACTGTCTGTATGACAACAGATAGACATTTACTGTCTGTATGACAACAGATAGACATGTACTGTCTGTATGACAACAGATAGACACGTACTGTCTGTATGACAACAGATAGACGTTTACTGTCTGTATGACAACAGATAGACATGTACTGTCTGTATGACAACAGATAGAAACGTACTGTCTGTATGACAACAGATAGACACGTACTGTCTGTATGACAACAGATAGACATTTACTGTCTGTATGACAACAGATAGACATGTACTGTCTGTATGACAACAGATAGACACGTACTGTCTGTATGACAACAGATAGACATTTACTGTCTGTATGACAACAGATAGACATGTACTGTCTGTATGACAACAGATAGACACGTACTGTCTGTATGACAACAGATAGACACGTACTGTCTGTATGACAACAGATAGACATTTACTGTCTGTATGACAACAGATAGACATGTACTGTCTGTATGACAACAGATAGACACGTACTGTCTGTATGACAACAGATAGACATTTACTGTCTGTATGACAACAGATAGACATGTACTGTCTGTATGACAACAGATAGACACGTACTGTCTGTATGACAACAGATAGACACGTACTGTCTGTATGACAACAGATAGACATTTACTGTCTGTATGACAACAGATAGACATGTACTGTCTGTATGACAACAGATAGACACGTACTGTCTGTATGACAACAGATAGACATTTACTGTCTGTATGACAACAGATAGACATTTACTGTCTGTATGACAACAGACAGAGATGGACAGAGGGGTTGGAATCGAGAGCATTAAGTCAGATTCGTTATATACAAAGACTGACGGGCAGGCAGAGACAGATAGATAATAGATAGATATTTAGGTAGATAGATAGACATAGATGGATGGATAGATAGATAGATAGATAGACATACAGACACACAGCCAGATAGATACACAGAGAGATAGATACACAGACAGACAGACAAATGGATAGATATATAGACAGACAGATACATAGAGAGACAGATGGATAGATAGATATAGATGGATGGATAGATAGATAGATAGATAGACAGGCAGATAGATACATAGGCAGACAGACAGATGGATAGATTAGATAGATAGATAGATAGACAGATAGATAGACATACATATAGATGGATGGATTGATGAATAGATAGACAGACACATAGACACATAGACAGATAGAAAGACAGAGAGACAGACACACAGATAGACAGATACAGATAGATAGTTAGATAGACAGAAAGACAGCTAGGTAGATAAACATAGATGGATGGATAGATGGATAGATAGATAGATAGATAGACAGACAGATAGACGATAGACAGAGACGGACAGAAAGACACGTAGACAGACAGGTAGGAAAAGTCTTACATGGTAAAGTAAACCATTCGTACTACAACCCAACATAAGGCTTGGTGTCTTGTGGAGGTCTAGCTCCAGGCTTTCTTAACCTACGGCATTAGACGAGCATAAGTAATCAATGTTACTCCCCGGCAACTTCTCCCTCAGGGAAGAAACCACTTGTACGTTTTGGATAGACTGTGTTGGATCTGTATGCATTGGAGGAGATGAGAACTCCTCGTCCACCGGGAACCGAATCCCTGTTCTCCGGTCCCCCAGCCCGTAGCTTAAACATCATACTGATGGCGTTATTGCTCTGCGTGTTTTGTCTGGTACCGAGACACACACAATCGGAGGTCCTTTGTGCCAGAGACATCAGTGTGTAGAATACGGTGGGAGTAAAACGATTGTGTGTTGCCTGATCTATAAAATTGTCAATTCACAAGAATGAAGGTAGCGACTGATACCGTACTTGTAAGAATGAAGGCTGTCAGAATACTCTGTTTGCTGCACTGTCATCAGCGTCTAAAAGAACACGCGAATTTATGTCGCACGACTTAATCAGCAACTCAGGGTTTCAGATTTGAACTTGTGGAGTCGAAGAAGTTAGACGGTCAATTTCACGGCGTGTCTGATGTCTGTCTACGTGTCTGTCTGGTGTGTTGGTCTGATGTCTGTCTACGTGTCTGTCTGGTGTGTTGGTCTGATGTCTGTCTACGTCTGATGTCTGTCTACGTGTCTGTCTGGTGTGTTGGTCTGATGTCTGTCTACGTCTAATGTCTGTCTACGTGTCTGTCTGGTGTGTTGGTCTGATGTCTGTCTACGTGTCTGTCTGGTGTGTTGGTCTGATGTCTGTCTACGTCTGATGTCTGTCTACGTGTCTGTCTGGTGTGTTGGTCTGATGTCTGTCTACGTGTCTGTCTGGTGTGTTGGTCTGATGTCTGTCTACGTGTCTGTCTGGTGTGTTGGTCTGATGTCTGTCTACGTCTGATGTCTGTCTACGTGTCTGTCTGGTGTGTTGGTCTGATGTCTGTCTACGTCTGATGTCTGTCTACGTGTCTGTCTGGTGTGTTGGTCTGATGTCTGTCTACGTGTCTGTCTGGTGTGTTGGTCTGATGTCTGTCTACGTCTGATGTCTGTCTACGTGTCTGTCTGGTGTGTTGGTCTGATGTCTGTCTACGTGTCTGTCTGGTGTGTTGGTCTGATGTCTGTCTAAGTCTGATGTCTGTCTACGTGTCAGTCTGGTGTGTTGGTCTCGTGCTTTTTATGTCGGTACACATATCTATTTCAACAGACTGGAAAGGACGGTCAATAATCTAATTCACAGATCTACCAGCGGCCCCCCCCTTGCAGTTTTTTTTTTCAATGGCTTAACAGCCCCTTGGGGGCCTAGGCCGCCTCATTTTACGACGCCTCACGATCACACTCAGACACACCACATTCGGTAGGACTCCTCTGTACGAGTGATCAGCCCGTCGCAGAGACCTCTACCTGACAACACACAACACTCACAAGAGACAGACATCCATGCCCTAGGCGGGATTCGAACCCACAGTCCCAGCAAACGAGCGGCCGCAGACCCACGCCTTAGACAGCACGGCCACTGGGATCGGCCCTTACAGCTTATTAAGCTTAATTAAAATAAGAATAATGTAATTAGAATTACTGACAGTGTCTAATGACATTGGACTTCAAGCCAGTCAGTAAGACCTTCTACAGGATACACTTAAAAGAATCCACTTATGGTCGTATGTAAATTAGGGTTTATTCTGTTTTACTATGGATAAAAGTGGCAACTGTATGATAAATTTTATAGCAAGATTTCAATGTAGAATTTCAAATAAACATGTCTAATGATTCGGGCATCAAAACCAGGTCATAGACTTGACAGACAGACATACTGACGTGACCTCGATATTAGTCGATCTTTTTTTATTTACTTTGTAAAGAAGGCGTAAGCTTGGTACAACACAGAAACATTAACCGTCATCTAGACGGTTAATTACTGATGTCTACACATGTAGATACAGCGGGGTGAACCGTACTAAATTATCACAGCTACATACAAAGTTGCGTAGACAAATTCTGAAAACGTTAGCCAGGTTTCGATCCGCGAAAGGCTTTCGTTACTCACGAAGGCCTACTTACACTGAATATTTGTGTTCAGGGCCAAAGCTACGTTACGATATCGAAGTAAATACTAGAAGACAAATTAGTGTTGTAAAATGTAGCGCTGGTTGCCGATAGCAGCCCCGTAATTCAGCGGGCAGTAAAATACAGTTTTTGCAGTAGAGCGATTGGTCCGCCATAGTTTGTCGTTTACTGTAGGCCACATCACTTAATGGAGATTTGATACCGACTAACTAACTAACTAACTAACTAACTAACTAACTAAACTAACTTAAAAGAGCAGAGTCCTTCCTTAAAAGCTAACAGTTCCTCAGCTAGTCAAGAAATTCCTCGGATTTTATAGAACGTGGAAGTTCATTACCGTTTTCACAACAGCCCGCCACGTGTCCCTATCCTGAGCCAGATCAGTCCAGTCCATGACCCATCTTATTTCTTCAAGATCCATTTAAATATTACGTGGAGTTGATAGAGCGTTGTTTTATAAATGACGGAAGAAAAGAGGAAGACAGGAATAAAGATGTAAGAGACAGAAATATTTGAGGTGTGAAATTTATGTAAATAACAAATAAAACTTTGTCTCGTACCTCACAGTAAACCGTCAGTCTCCATTATACAAACTGAACAGTTAACACTGCATAGGAAAACAACTGTTTGTTGTGCGAATCATGTGAAATGAATAAATACCCTGTGGAGGAGAAATTAAGAGTTTCTAGGCGTTCTTTACAAATTAAAACGATAGGACTTATGCCGAAACCACGACCGTCCGTCTCTCTGTCCTTCTGTAACCTAGAACCAGCGAATAAATCTTTAGTCGCATTTCCGTGACATTCGGTACAAGTTTTTTTTTTTTTTGCCAAAAGTTGTCGAGCAAGAAGGAGTTTCGTGAAAATCTGTTTTAGTCAAAGTCGTACTTTATAAAAGGGCGTAAACGAATTTACATCCTTAATTTACACATTTTTAATGCGATTTGGCTGAAACTCAGCATAAGAGATCTCCACAACAGGCTGTTCAGTTATTGTAAGTTTCGTGAAAATCGGCGCAAAGAATGCCGCACATTTCTTAGAGGGCGTAAATAAATCGCATTTATACGTGTACCGTAAAAACGTATGATATTTATAAAGTGAATAACACCTTGACAATATCTCTCGACTTTGGCACGGAGCACACAATGTACAATGTTATTGAATGTCAAAGCAGCTTCTACAGATTGCTACCACTGAGCTTTATTCGTTTAAAACAGTTTAAAATCTATCTTCCGAATACATTGCTAGATTTTAAATTAAAATACGGTCTAACTCGGTTATAACGTCATGAAAGGGACTGGATATTTTGTGTCGTTATAAACGAGTGTCGTTATAACCGAGGAGTGTAATGTTATGGTTAACACTGAGGAATTAATTGGTACCACAGAATATCTGACGTTATAGTTGAGGTGCGGTATAAACCGATGTCGTTATAAACGGGTGTGTTATAACCGAGAAGTATAATGTTATGGTTAACACTGAGGAATTAATTGGTACCACAGAATATCTGACGTTATAGTTGAGGTGCGGTATAAACCGATGTCGTTATAAACGGGTGTGTTATAACCGAGAAGTATAATGTTATGGTAAGCACTGAGGAATTAATTGGTACCACAGAATATCTGACGTTATAGTTGAGGTGCGGTATAAACCGATGTCGTTATAAACGGGTTTTTGTTATAACCGAGAAGTATAATGTTATGGTTAACACTGAGGAATTAATTGGTACCACAGAATATCTGACGTTATAGTTGAGGTGCGGTATAAACCGATGTCGTTATAAACGGGTTCCACTGTATATTGTGGTAATGGCACTTCTTCGGCACCAAAAATTTATAAAAATGATTCTTCAAGCCAGGTCAGGTGGGCAGAGTGTTCTATGTGGAAACACTGAATGAAGTGGCGAGATCAATACTAAGTGGAACAGATTGTCTCACACTGCATAACACGTCACCGCCTGTACATTGATTAATGATATGCACTTTATAACTTGAGGGGAGCATTACGTCTGAAACAGCGTACAGTGCGAAAGTGATATAAGACAGGCAATGATAATCGGCATGGAGAAATTTGATAACAACAGGCGATGGAGTTACATGTGTGTGGTAAGCGATGGGTTTATGGGGTATAAATCTCCAGTTAGGGACCAATGCGGGAAAACCTTTTTTGAAAAAAAAAATTAAAAATTTCTGTAAACATATCATTATAAAATTTTACGCCACGATTAAGAAATTAAAACACTTATCTATTTTTATTTGTGCAGAGTTTACACGTTTCGTAATTCAGTATATGTATACGAGTCCATAAACGTGAAACTTCAATATTTTTTTAACAATACAGTTTTCCTGAAGATGCCCTTTCGGAGGTCGAAACATGTCAATTCTACCCACTCGCTTAAAACGATAGTCTTTCACTGAACGCTAAAAACTAAGACTCTCTTTTCTATAGTTATGTTAGCAAGCAGTTACGAATAGGACCAGAATATCAACAATGAATGACAGTGAAAGGTACTGTTTAGTTGGTATCAATGTTTACCCTTGTCGCAAAATTCTGTCACTGTGCATACCATGAAGGCACAAGTAGGAACTGAGGTACAACTCCACTCATCCTTAACCTCGGAAATAGATGGTGTGCGTCAGTAAAACACCCCGGCCGCGTTATCCCGTGACAAGAGTCCCCCGTAGAAGTACAAACTGTAGCTGTCTTTACAGAAATGTTACCCTTCATTTAACTTTCGTTCAGTCAAATCGTGATATTCAGAGTGCCTCATGGGAGTAATGAAGGCGCATAAGATTGGATCACAGTGAAATAAGCCCTATTTGACGTTGGCAAAGGCAACATTACAGTACTGAAATTTAAAGGCGCTTTACGATACAAGTACAGTCGAATTCTGTTATAACGTCACGAAAGGGAGTAAATATTTTGTGTCGTTATAAACGAGTGTCGTTATAACCGAGGAGTATAATTTTATGGATAACAGTGAGGAATTAATTGATACCACAGAATATCTGACGTTATAGACGAGGTGTTGTATAAACCGATGTCGTTATAACCGGGTTCGACTGTATTTACGTTTCACGTCCTCTGAGTCCACACAGCGTCATAACCCAGAACACTGAGCCACACTTATGATATTTATGTTGTCTCTATTACGGAGTTTTATCATGTTAAAGTCCTAGCGAAATATATGTAGGTCATAAACTCAGTTACAACTTCTGCTGACAAAATTACTGGCTCGCTCTAACTCCAGTCTGTGAGCCTGGATATGTAATACTCAAAATAACCACTTGTCATTCGCCTGGTATTTATAATGTTGGGAAACAAAATTCAGGGCCTGCCACTCCTCCCCTGTCCCTGCCCCTAAATATTTCCCGGTGAAAGATCGCCCACTTTGTTTCCCATTAAATGTCTTATACACAGGTTCAAAAAAAATTGTGCTGTAAAGTGTTAAATAACAACTCCAAGCACACCGATGCGTTATTAGCTTCACCAGTGGTCCACCCTACGTATCTCCATGGGTGGTTACCGTTGTCTGTAGAAGTGGTCATAGGGTGCCTCAAAAGCGGCATTTCCCTTACAAAAAAGATGTCTTCCTGGACCGACTGGCTATGTAATAAACGTGACTTCGACTCCAGGTAAGGGTACACTTATGTTTCGCTTTACCTCGACAGCCAGAGCAATTCTGGTCTACTGGTCTTCTGGTCAGTAGTAACAGAAGAAAATACGAAAGGAGGAGGCGAATAAGAGCAAAATAATTAATTACGACAGAAAAGAGGAGAATAGGAGAAACTGTAAAGTAGAAGGGTGAATTTAGTAACAATGGGATAGAATAAAAGGTTACAATTACAGGGTCATTATTTTATATGACAACTATCGGATGCTGTTTCCTGTCGGCTACGTTAATCGTATTAACGTAGCCCGCTCACTTTACCGCCAAAACGTGCGGTGCATCAGCGTCATGAAGTAACAAGTAGTTGTCAGATAAAATACAGATTATGTAAAAGTAAAACTGAGAGAACCAGTAGATTGGTGGAATAAAGGGGAAAAGAGGAGCGGAAGAACAGGAAAAAATATAAGATAACTGTAGGTGACAGTGGGAAGTGAGAAGGATAAAAGGTAATAAAAATTGGGAAGTGGAGGGGTAAAAGTGTAATAATAAGAAATTGTGAGTCGCCCTCGGTGGACTAGTGGTTAGCGTGCTCGCCACTGGACCCAAGGTTCGCGGGTTCGATCCCGACCGAGGTCGATGGATTTTTAAGGATGATAAAAATCCGGAGCACCACTTCCTTCGGAGGGGAAGTAAAGCCGTCGGTCCCATGTCGTAGATTTACGGCATGTAAAAGAACCTTACGGGCATGAATAAAAATGTTGCGTAAGCCAAATTGCCTCCATTTCTCATCCAAATCTCCTGACTGCCTGCCAGATGGCTCTGGCGTGCACATCAGGATCGATAGAACACTAAGCGCGGCTAGCTGGCCGGTCACCAACTGCCATGAATGCGCATGACTTAGTAACCTCGACAAGAGGAGGCCCAGGCCCATACAGGGCTGTTGAGCCAAGAATTATTATTATTATACATCCATTGTACAGATAGTTACATACATGTGAGTAAACCAACAAAATATTACTATGTGGTTTCCAAAAGTTTGGTTTACTCACATGTATGTAACTATCTGTACAATGGATGTATAGTCTATGCTATATTTCTATGACCCCCTGAGGATGGCTTAAAATAAGCCGAAATACGTATAGGGGTAAATGACACTATTGTAACATTGTGCATAAGTTGGTAAATAAATCCTCAATTGTGATAAGTTGCACGGTCAATACAACGTGAAATTTAGATAATACGACGTTTCGGAAACTGGATCTGCTTCCGTCCAACAAAGTAGGTGTCTCCCTCCCCCTTCACCTGAGGACGGAAGCAGATCCAGCTTCCGAAACGTCGTGATTTACAGATTTCCGGACGATGGACAAAGTCCAGAAACCAATTAGTTCTCAAGAAAAGTTAAAATTAAGTAGATGAAGAAACAAGAGGCTAGAAGTAGAAGAAGAGGGAGAAGGGCAAAAAAGAAAAGCAAAACGTCAGGAAGTGGTGAAGGGTAAAAGGGTAAGGAGAAAAGATAAAAATTGATTAAAAGATTAGAAAAGAGCAACAGAGGGAGAGTAACACAGCAGAGAGAGTAAAGTGAGGCTGCTGGCGCAGTAGCGGAATCGAGCCCAGTCGAGTCCAGTCGAGTCCAGTCGAGTCAGACACAGTCTGTCTCATCAAGAGGCCATACAGACAGACAGACAGACAGACAGACAGACTCTCAGAGTCACTCCACTCGACGGATGCAGTCTAACAGAGGTGCACAGGAATTCTGTGTCAAGCAGACGTGTCTTGAGAAGGAAGAGCCAGAAGTCTGCGAGGGAAGTACAGTGAGAGATAAAGTGAAGTGGAAGAAGGAAAGCAGAAAGCGGAAGCAAGAAAAGGAGCAAGAAAACACGAAGCAAAATAAAACGTCAATCGGGAGGAGCGGTATAAGAAAAAAATTAGAAACATGACAAAGAAGAAAACAGAAAAATGGAGAATATGGGGATAAATATTGTAAGAATACGAGGAGCAGTATAAATAGAATTCATTCATTCATTCTGTAGTCTGTCTTACGACAGGTCAGTAGCCTCTTCCAAAGCGAGTTCTCCACAGGGTGCGATCTAGTGCTTCCTCTTTCAATTTCCAGTATCTTTTCTTTTCCTTAAGGTCATCCAGTAGCTGCTTACGTCTTCTCCCTCGTCGTCCCGTCATTTCTATCCTTCCTTCTAACTTTCCTTCTATCACGTGTTTCAGAAGGCAGTTTCTACGCAAGATGTGACCAATCCAGTTAGCCTTTCTTCTTTTTATTGTATGTAGTATATTCCTCTCCTCCTTGACTCTGTGTAATACTTCTTCATTTCTCACACGATCGGTCCAACTGATCTTCTCCATTCTTCTCCAGCACCACATTTCAAAACTTTCCAGATACTTCTGATCTACTTTCCGAAGTGTCCACGTTTCAGCACCATACAAAGCTATGCTTATAAATAGAATGTGGACATAGAAACAACAATAAAATGAGGTAAAATGAAATAGAAAGAAAACTAAATACAAGGAGCTCAACATCCTTGAGGAACTCATAGTTCCTAAGCTAGCCAAAAAAATATTTTATAGTACCCGAAAGTTCATTACCGTATTCACAAAAGCTCGCCACTTGCCCCCATCCCGAGCCAGATCAATCCAGTTCACGCTCTCAGACCCTGTTTCTGTAAGATCCAATTCAATATTATCGTCTCACCTAAATCTAGGTCACATATCTCGTCCCTACCTTCAGACTTTCCCACCAAACCGTGACACATACTCGTACATCGCGCATGCGCTGCCCAATCTCAATATTTGAGGTTTGTTTACATTTCCAAACCGCAACGAAGTCTTCTGGAGTTATTACATTCATTCATTCTGCAGTCTGTCTTACGACAGGTCTGTAGCCTCTTCCAAAGCGAGTTCTCCATAAAGTGCGATCTATTGCTTCCTCTTTCAATTTACAGTATCTTCTCTTTTCCTTACGGTCATCCAGTAGCTGCTTACGTCATCTCCCTCGTCTTCCCGTCATTTCTATCCTTCCCTCTAACTTTCCTTCAATCACGTGTTTCAGAAGGCAGTTCCTACGCAAGATGTGACCAATCCAGTTAGCCTTTCTTCTTTTTATTGTATCTACGATATTCCTCTCCTCCTTCACTCTGTGTAATACTTCTTCATTTCTCACACGATCGGTCCAACTGATCTTCTCCATTCTTCTCCAGCACCACATTTCAAAACTTTCCAGATACTTCTGATCTACTTTCCCAAGTGTCCACGTTTCAGCACCACACAAAGCTACGCTCCAAATGTAGCACTTTACTAGTTTCTTCCTTAAATTTAAGTCCAGTTTGTTTGTGAACAGTCTTCTTCTTGTCGAATGCTGCAGTACTTTCTACATCACATTTACACAAAGCACAAAGCCCTATGCGAATGAACAAGCGCTGTGTATCCCAACACATTGCAATTAGGATCAAATGGCTAGAGACTGTCATTGGGACAAAGACGAGTGTTTCAACCGCAACGAAAGCAAAAGGAAGTAGAAGGCCTTGAGTTCAGAACATGCACACCAACCATCAGTGTCACTGTCACTGTCACACACACACGAGCTTCTGGTGTCAGTTCTGGTACGGACCAGGCCTGGCCGCCATGACCAGATGTCAGTTCTTACGCACGTCAGACTTCTTCAAGTGCTTTCGTGTTAAGTTACGGTGGCCAGTGATGTTCGACAAAGCCCTGAAACTGAGCATCGCCGTTTGACAAAGTATGCAACAAGGAAAGGCTTAAGCTTTCAGAACGTGCGCTGCGCTATACAACTGACGTCGCGTGCGACGTATGTCTCATAACGAGCATAACAACACGAAGACGCATGATTAAGTGGAGGAAAAGCTCGAAGAATTCTTAACCTCGGTACTGGACGGAGATACCGATCACCTTCACGCTGCGCCTGCTTTACCTCCAGTCATGTGTGTATGTCTGTGTGAGTGTGTGTGTATGTATGTATGTATGTAAGTATGTATATATGTATGCATGTATATATGTATGTATATATGTATGTATATATATATATGTATGTATATATATATATATATATGTATGTATGTATGTATGTATGCAAGTGCTCTCCAGTTCTGAGTGCTGCGGACAAGGGAATAATCTTTCCCCCTACCGGGAATCAAGCCCCGATTCTATGGTCGTTCAGCTTATAGCGCAGTCACTATACGGGCTGAATTGTGTATGGGATGGCTCAGACAGTATAGTGTCGTATATTTTGTTTCGTTTAGTTTTTTGGTAGGCCAAATGCACACTCTTACAGAATATGTTGGAAATGAGATCCTTGTGAATCAATACATTTTTTGTGGAAGTGTTGTAAAAGATCCTTTCTTGATTTCGCCGTGCAAGCGGGCCATTAAGTGGAACACCCTGTACAACAGCTGTGGCAACATTTGTCTCCACAGTCCCACTTGACAATGACCCCGTGACCAGACGCTGCCACACAAGCTTCTTACTCAGAAGGTCCAACCTCGAAATCACTAACCACAGGCAGCCTATCATAAATTGTTTTCACACTTTTCTTCATTTCGTGTAAGAAAATTCCAGGATAGTACTTCAAGATACGACACTACCTCAAGATACGACACTACCTCAAGATACGACACTACCTCAATATACGACACTACCTTAAGATACGACACTACCTAAAGATACGACACTACCTCAAGATACGACACTATCTCAAGATACGACACTACCTCAAGATACGACACTACCTCAAGATACGACACTACCTCAATATACGACACTACCTCAATATACGACACTACCTCAAGATACGACACTACCTCAACATACGACACTACCTCAAGAATACGACACTACCTCAAGATACGACACTACCTCAAGATACGACACTACCTCAAGATACGACACTACCTCAACATATGACACTACCTCAACATACGACACTACCTCAAGATACGACACTACCTCAAGATACGACACTTACCTCAAGATACGACACTACTTCAAGATACGTCACTACCTCAAGATACGACACTATCTCAAATACGACACTACCTCGAGATACGACACTACCTCAAGATACGACACTACCTCAAGATACGACACTACCTCAAGATACGACACTACCTCAAGATACGTCACTACATCAAGATACGACACTACCTCAAGATACGACACGGTATCTACTTCCACATCTTTTAAAATTTATTATTCAAAGAACATTTTATTATCAGACTGTGTACAGTACCTGGTCTGGGATAAAGACAGGACCACTGAATATAGTGACCTGGCTACGGACTGGAGGATGGGAGGCATCAGGTTCGATTACCGACAGTGACAAAATATTTATCTGTTGTCCAGAGTGCCACAACCGACCCTGTAACCATTTCTGCCGCCTATTCAATGGGTATCGGCGGCTCTTTCTCCGGCTCTTAAGTGGCAGACAACGTGAAGTTGACCACACATCACCTTCGCCTTCACATGATCTACGCGGATAAGATCGCCAAAGACCATACGTGAAGGCCAAAATCACAAAATAAGAAGGTAAACTACCCCGTTAACTGGCATACTTTATTTATGGTAGATAAGGTAAAGTTCACCCTAGAACAGGCCATGAAGGCCCAGAGGGGGAGTAGAGGTATAGCTCTACTCTTTCTTTAACCTCGGCGCTAGATGGGGTGGGTGGTCAACGCCACGCCCCGGTCGTTTTACCCCCGGGAATGACCCGGTACCATTGTACAGGAGACTGGGTGGGCCCCAGGGCCGGTCTGGACGGGTGCGGAATATCTCGCCCCGCCGGGATTCGATCCCCGGACCGTCCAGCCCGTAGCAAGTCGCTACACCGCTGAGCTATCCTGGCCCACATTTCGTGGTAGGACATTAGAATTTCCACTAAATTAGGCGTGTGTTCCACAGTTTGCTGTAACAATTTTACACACATAACTAACTTTGTGGTGAATTTAATGTCGTACGTGGCAAATGTCACAGAATTCCGTGAACTTACGTGATAAAGTTATGCTGTAAGCATTATCGCAGTTTTTAACTTAATCGGAGCGCACCTAGAATTTTTCATTCGTGGGGGGGGGGGCTGACCCTGAGGCTACATATAATTTATGCTTGATTTTAAAAATTATGTTATAAAAATCATGTCGTAAGTACAACATAGCACTGTCTGCAACTGCATTTATATACATACAAATATAACTACATGTTCCGTGACTCAATCACAGTATCCTATCTTATTGTTTTCTTTAATTTTATTAATTTATTTTTCAAAATTCTAATGTACCAGTCATCAGCCGATTTCAGTGGCTGATTTCGGCTGAAGGGTAAATCACGTAAAAGTTTTGATATAATATCTACAAAACCTTTTTTTTTTTAATTTCGATTTTGGGGGGTTTGGGGGGTTGGACCAGGCAGCCTTCCCCTTTGGATGCGCCCCTGCACTTAATAACGGTCCCACAAACCAAGAAATGTTATAATTCCTGCGCGCCGTGTTGTATGGGTAACCTACAGGTGGAAAGCTGGACTACAGGTAAACTATTTGTTACCTATGCTGGTGTACATCTTGAAGCCGCAGGTAAATAAGGGAGCCGAGGCGTAAATAGACGTAAGCATTGGGTCAGCAGGGCTAATTGGATCGCGATACAAGGACGGAGTGAGCTTCTGTGTCTGTACGCACGTACCAAGTTTCATGAAAATCTGTCCGTTGATCCCAAAGGTATAATGGTGGCATATATACTTATTTTCTGTCTATCAGTATCAATCATCGAAGTACATATTCATGTAAGGAGAACAACCATCTGTATTTATCTCTCTCCTAAATGCTTCGACCAACACTGATCAAAATGATGGGAGATCGTAAATTAAAGAAAAAATGATTTATTTAAAATTTCTGTACCAATCGGATGTCCTACGAAACAATTTATAACTATACGCAGAACATTGATAAGCTGTCTGCCATAGACACCATCAACGCAGTACTAACTTACCATCTCCATTCAGTGTCTTAGTGTAAAATACTTTTACATAGAACTGAACGCAGACGGACACTTCGCACCGAAGAAGCATTCACGTGTTTACACTGTGCAATGGTCTCTTAAACACTGTTCATCTTTATAAAACAGCGTTGCAATTTACAGAAATTCTGTACCTGTAACATCAAATTTAATCAAAATCCATTCTTTTTTGGGTCCACTTGGGCCGATGATTGAGGCGACAGGAAGTGACACGTAATGAGTGTATCTCAGAACAAAGATCGATTATTTCACTGTACAGCATTAAATGACTGGTTTGTATAACTGAGACGGAGTGTGTTTACTGCGCGGTACGACTGTATTTATGTGTTTTGTGTGTATCTCAGAACAAAGACGATTATTTCACTGTACAGCATTAAATGACTGGTTTGTATAACTGAGACGGAGTGTGTTTACTGCGCGGTACGGACTGTATTTATGTGTTTTGTGTGTATCTCAGAACAAAGATCGATTATTTCACTGTACAGCATTAAATGACTGGTTTGTATAACTGAGACGGAGTGTGTTTACTGCGCGGTACGGACTGTATTTATGTGTTTTGTGTGTATCTCAGAACAAAGATCGATTATTTCACTGTACAGCATTAAATGACTGGTTTGTATAACTGAGACGGAGTGTGTTTACTGCGCGGTACGGACTGCATTTATGTGTTTTGTGTGGATCTCAGAACAAACAGCAATTATTTCACTGTACAGCATTAACTGACTGGTTTGTATAACTGAGACGGAGTGTGTTTACTGCGCGGTACGAACTGTATTTATGTGTTTTGTGTGGATCTCAGAACAAACAGCGATTATTTCACTGTACAACATTAACTGACTGGTTTGTATAACTGAGACGGAGTGTGTTTACTGCGCGGTACGGACTGCATTTATGTGTTTTGTGTGGATCTCAGAACAAACAGCGATTATTTCACTGTACAGCATTAACTGACTGGTTTGTATAACTGAGACGGAGTGTGTTTACTGCGCGGTACGGACTGCATTTATGTGTTTTTGTGTGGATCTCAGAACAAACAGCGATTATTTCACTGTACAGCATTAAATGACTAGTTTTTATAACCGAGACGGAGTGTGTTTACTGCGCGGTACAGACTGACTTTACATATAATGTATATTAATCTTTAGAGCTGAGTGGTAATTTATTTATATTAAGACCAACAAAGAAATGGAATGATTTTGAATTGAGTTAGGTCACACGCATACAGCAGACACAGGCTCTTCTCTATGCGTTCAGTGTATTTATTGAAGTGTTAAGAATGTAATAAGGAAACCAGGCTAATCAAAGGTGAAATTAAAGGCTTCCGAGACAATATTGTGTATAAAGCAAATATGGGAAAAGACTTTTTCATAAAAATGATTCATATAAACAGGAGGGTTGCTTCAGAAGGTTCAACGGTAATAATAATAATAAGAATAATAATAAAAATAATATGTAATCAGTAAATATTGAGAATTGTTTTTCAAAGGCTGTCCTAGGAGCAATATAACAAAGGTGTATTTATTACGGAGAAGGAAACTATGAGAAAATTCTGCTACAAAGAATGTTGATGTAGAAGAAAATATACAGACGGACAGACGGACAGAAGACGTCATAGCGGGATATGTGTATATCCTGTCCTTAGTGAAAGTTATCAAAGGCTTGTTGGAATGTTTGACCAATCAGGGAACTCTGACGATGGGGATAAATTCATGGAGTATATAAATACAGTGTCGACCTCGGTGGACTAGTGGTTAGCGTGCTCGCCACTGGACCCTAGGTTCGCGGGTTCGATCCCGACCGAGGTCGATGGATTTTTAAGGATGATAAAAATCCGGAGCACCACTTCCTTCGGAGGGGAAGTAAAGCCGTCGGTCCCATGTCGTAGATTTACGGCATGTA
Organism: Reticulitermes speratus; assembly: GCA_021186555.1. NCBI lineage: Eukaryota > Metazoa > Arthropoda > Insecta > Blattodea > Rhinotermitidae > Reticulitermes > Reticulitermes speratus. Next base: position 4,344,533 of record JAJKFL010000427.1, read on the forward strand.
AAAGAACCTTACGGGCATGAATAAAAATGTTGCGTAAGCCAAATTGCCTCCATTTCTCATCCAAGTCTCCTGACTGCCTGCCAGATGGCTCTGGCGTGCACATCAGGATCGATAGAACACTAAGCGCGGCTAGCTGGCCGGTCACCAGCTGCCATGAATGCGCAAGAGTAGGCCCAGGCCCATACAGGGCTGTTGAGCCAAGAATTATTATTATTATATAAATACAGTCTTATAAAGACTTAAAACCAAGACAAGGAATTGGTTGAAAATGTTTATAAAATTAAACCATATATACAGCCGATTACGGGGACAACGCTGTCTAAGACGTGTTCATGGGTTCGAATCCAGTTAGGGACATATATGTATGTATGCATGCACGTATATATGCGTTATTTAACGACACTGTAAATTTTTAAGATTATACAGCTTATGTTGTAGATGAATGAATGAATATGGAGCACTGGCGGAATGATACTGACAGGGGAAAACCGAAGTACTAGGAGAAAAACTTGTCTCAGTGCCACTTTGTTCACCACAAATCTCACATGGTTTGAACTGGGATTTAACTTGGGCCCCCGCATTTAAGAGCCCGGTCACTAACCGACTGAGCCATGGCACGAACCTATGTGCCTTATGGGCCGCGATAGCTCAGTCGCTATAGCGACTCGCTACGAGCTGAACGGTCCGGGGATCGAATCCCGGTGGGGACGAGATTTTCAGCACCCGTCCAGATCGACCCTGGGGCCTACTCAGCCTCCTGTACAATGGGTACATGGTCTCGTTCCCGGGGGTAAAGCAGCCGAGGCGTTGAGTTGACCACCCACCCTTATCTAGTGCCGGGGTTAAAGAAAGAGTAGAGCTATACCTCTACTCCCCCTCTGGACCTTCATGGCCTGTTATAGGGAGAACTTTACCTTTACCTTTACCTTTACCTACAAGTCTTGCGACGAGGTGATTCCTCGCCCAAGGCCTCGTACACAATACGTTAGGAAAAGATTCAGAAAGAGGAACAACAGGAGCCTTGGGCCACTGTCTTTAGCGCCACTGGACATTAACTGTGATCACACTACAGCATGAAATATTCGCTCAAATGTACCTCATATAATTTGTACTCTTTACCAAAAATACATATTTATTTAGGATCCACCTAACCTCATACAGAAATGTGTATCAAGTTAGGCGTCCCTCTGCCTTAAAGACGCCAAACAGTGCAGCTCACGACGTCCCAATCTAAATACCTCACAAGAAATGCGCCCACTTGTATCCGCACCTCAGCACCCACCATAGGACTTCGCAGTTCTGCGCTTATGACATTGTGCTCAGTTCATATCCGTTTATTAAATTTGGAGTGTGGATGGATTAACCAATTAACTAACCAACCAAAGTAACTAAATAATTAACTAACTAAACAACCAACCAACTAAATTACTACAACTAACCAAGTACCGAACTAAACCAACCAACTAAATAAATAACCAAACAAACCAACTAACCATCTAACTAAAGGTAAAGCAACCCATTACAGGCCTGGACAGGCCCTTAGGGTTCCAGGAGGTTGAGGCTCCCAGATTTCTAGACAATCGGCACATGAAGGTGGTAAGGTTGTCAGCCCTACGCACCGGCCGCCTTTACCCCTCAGCAAAGATTCCTGGTACTCATTTCTGTTAGAGGCTGAGTCGACCCCAGGACCATAGTGCGGCCGGAAGGATTATGTCAATGAAAAATTCCAATGACACCATCGGGAATCGAACCCGCGACCTTCCGAACCATCTAACTACCTAACAAAATAACTAAATAACTCCATGGAGCATAGTACTTTCTGACGAGCTAACAGATCCTCAGCTAGTCAAGAAATTCCCCGAATTTTATGGAACCTGAAGGTTCATTACCGCACTCACAAGATCGCGCCATCTGTCCCTATCCTGAACAAGATGAAAATAATCCATGCCCCCATTCCACTTCTTGAAGATCCATTTTAATATTATCCTCCCATCTATGAGTAGGTCTTTCAAGTGGTCTCTTTCCCTGAGGTATCCTCACCAAAAACCCGTATGTGAGCCAGCACAGACCCCTCAATATTGTGACTAGAAGTTTAATGAACAGTAATTCTATTTCCAGCTAAGCAGGAGATTTTTCTTATCTCCAAAATCTCCAGAGCGGCCTTGGGGCCCACCCAGTCCCCTATTTAATGGGTACAGGGAAGCCCTTTCTCCGAAATAAAACAGTCGGGGCGTGAAGATGACATCTGTATCTGGTGCCGAGGTTAAGAATTGGTGGAGCTCTACTTATACTCCGAGGATTTTGGTGGGGAGACCTGAGGGAAGGAGACCACTTGGAAGACCCAGGCGTAGATGGGAGGATAATATTAAGATGGATCTTCAAGAAGTGGAATGGGGGCATGGATTAGTTTCACTGTTCAGGATAGGACAGATGAGTCTCTTGTGAGTGCGGTAATGAACCTTCAGGTTCCATAAAATCGGGGAATTTCTTGACTAGCTGAGACCTGTTAGCTCGTCAAGAAGTACTTGCTCCATGGAGTTAGTTAGTTATTATTTGTTAGTAGTTAGATATCGGAAGTCGCGGGTTCGACTTCCCTGAAGGGTTGGAATTTTTATTGACATATCTTTCGGCCGCATACGCCTGGTCGACTCAGCCTGGATGGGGGCATGGACTGATTGATATGTCAGGATAGCGACAGTGCGGCTGTTGTGAATGCGGTAATGAACCTTCGGGTTCCATAAAACGCGGGAATTTCTTGACTAGCTGACGACCTGTTGGCTTCTCAAGAAGGACTGTGCTCCATGGAGTAGTTAGTTAGTTAGTTAGTTGTATGAATGCGGTAATGAACCTTCGGGTTCCATAAAACACGGGGAATTTCTTGACTAGCTGACGACCTGTTGGCTTCTCAAGAAGGACTGTGCTCCATGGAGTTAGTTAGTTCTACTTATACCCCCCATACTCCTATATGACGTACACAGTATATCTCAGTAAAAATTAAATTTCAGGAGCTTCATTTTTTTTACGAGATAATAAAGAAGTCTGAAAACACAAAAGTGCAGGACATGTCTTTTTATTGCCGATATATTATCCGAATAAACCTTGCAGGAGAGACGACTATATCACAAGGAACTCGGACGCTCAGAGACGGCCGAGAAAGAAACGGAAATTATCTTCCAATTGTGGCAGTCTCATTTCCGCAACTTCAGAGGCCGCAGTTGTGAACTAGAGAAACCCCCACGGTCTAACGCAAGTCCCGCAATAACCTATTACTTCTTTCGTTTCAGAATATCGCAGTCAATTCTTTGATGTATGAAAGAAAAAATCAGCCAGAGAATAAGGAAGTCAACCTACTGTGTTAGGAGGTTCAACACTTTACATTTTTTTTACAAGGATATTGATAGACAAATTTGGGACTGGCCCTTCCATGGCTCAGACTTACTCATCGGCCCCTCGCCGCAGAAGCTCCGGTTCGATACCAGGCCAACCCCTGTGAAATGTCTGGTGGGAAGGTGACATTGGGACAGGTTCTTCTATGAGTATTTCGGTTTTCCCCTGCCAATATCATTCAACCAATGCTCCCTTTCTCAGTAATTCAACTATCACGGACATTTTATAATCTTAGCAACTGACAGCGTCTTTAAAGAACACATTTAGAAACACGAAAATAATATTTACGGCCCTGAAGATTCCCAGAAAGTGCCCGCTCATCCTTTCGGTAAAGGCGGTTGGTCAGGGTATAAAGTTTCGGAAGTGAGGGAACACAGAATATTCTGTGGGCACGGAGCAGAAGTTAAGCATTAGGGAGGAATTTTGATATACAAATTTTTTGGGTTTCATTAAAACCAAATAGGGTTGTGGGCCTAATATTTAAAAATTTATATCTAACAAAATTAAAAATCCATTTCCTACCTCAAAGAAAGCACTGCAGCTTCAACAACTTATTAACTACATGGCGGGCAAAAAAAATGTTTTTTTTTTACATTGAAAGTCACAGATTTGTAGATAAGGCACCGACGTTTCGGAGGAACCTACTTTAAGGTCCGAAGATTTGTCTACGTTGTAGATCGCGTTAGTTGCAAAATAATTAAAGCATAACATGCTCGTTACACTGTGCATACATTTTCTAACGTGTCTGACTTAGGATAGAAAGAAGTAAATAAGAGGGACATAACGAAGAAGAAACATTGACGAGAGATTAGAGTGACAGACAAGAAGGAAGATAAGAAAGAACGCTGCTTCATTTGAAGTAGCCGATACTGTCGTTCAAGCAGCGCATGTCAAATTGTCATAAAGCCAAGAAACGTTCAGACAAAATAAAACGAAAGTTTTTAGTCTAATTGAGGATCAGCAATAGAGACAGCGAGAGAAAGACAGAATAATGAGACAGCGCGTGCATCATAGATCTACCGAGTGGGCGGACTTCATACCGCAATTATAGCGATGTGCAGTTCGGAAAAACACAATCAGATTATAAATTATCAGCAAACAACAATATTTACGGAGCTTTCACTCTGTTACTGTCTCAAGATTTTAAACTCTTAAATTTTTCTCCACGACGTAACAGCCCCCTAGTGGGCCAGGACATCCTCATCATCGAGGCTTCACCATAACAATCGCTAGGACTCCTCTGGACGAGTGATCAGCCCGTCGCAGAGACCTCTACCTGACAACACACAACACTCACAAGAGACAGACATCCATGCCCCCGGTGGGATTCGAACCCAAAATTCCGGCAACCTAGCGGCCGCAGACCCACGCCTTAGAACGCGCGGCCACTTGCATCGGCCAAACTGGTAAATACTTTCCAGAAAAACACAGAGAATTTTTAAAAATCATTCTATGAATTTTACATTATTCATACCGTGCATATCCTTACAAACAATATATCCACCAACAAATGCACTGAATAAAATATCAGCTATAACAATTACTAAAATTCCTACATGTTTCGGCACCGGGGTGCCATCCTCATGGAATAATAGAACTAAGTAACATAAGCCCAAACGAGTCTAGGTATTACACTGCTCGTACTGAAAAGATTAAAATGTTAAAATCCTAAAATATATATAAAAAATTGTTAAGTATAAAAATTACAATATTGTGATATTAATATTATACAATAACGAGCAGTTCCAGGTATAACTCCGCAGGTGTTTACGTGCTGTATGGAGCATGAATACAAACATGTCTCTCGATCTTAAGTGATCCGAAGAGATCTCGTCTTGTAAATATATTAGACTTCCGTATTTTAGTAGCGGCAAAAGACCAACTGGAAAATCTAGGCGTAGACGGAAGGATAATATTAATATTGATCTTAAAGAAATAGAATGGGGGACGTGGACTGGATTAACTTGGCTCAGGATAGGGACAAGTGGCGGGCTGTTGTGAACACGGTAATGAACATTTGGGGTCCATAAAATGCGGGGAATTTCTTGAGTCGATGAGAAACTATTAGGTTCTAAGGATGGATTCTGGTCCATTGAGTTAAAACACGGCGGTATGGAAATGCAACATCCGACAAGAATCGTAGTGGTAATGAAGATGGCTTACTGAGCCGAAACGTGCCGCCATATACGTCAAACTAACTGATGGAGTGAGCAATAAATTTTGTCCTGGGCAGATGGCTATTGTATTATGCACAGACTGTCGTAGCCGCAGCGGAATGCTAACCATTATTTCACGAGCAAAGACTTACTAACGAAAAGCCATCAGCGAGGTCAAACCACTTTAAATCCCTTCACATGGAACCTCTGAGCTATTTGAAACAGCCTATTGGCCTGAAAAGCGTTTCAACAGAATTCAACACCAAGCATTTCAGATTGTAACAGAATAGACAATTAATTCTGCCGAAACTTGTAGCATACACAATGTAGGAAATGGTACAAGCCTGCGTCCAGGACGACACGATGGTGGCAGGAAAGCGAAAAAAACAGTGCAAGGCGATATTTCAGAATTAGCAGGACTGTAAATTGCTTGCTGGTGACAGAATGGAGTGCGATAACGTAGACGTACACGTTGCTGCACAACTGTGTGTAAGATTCTGACGACAGTCTATCATATCTGAAATAATAAAAATAGTGTAATAGAACACTAAGTCTCGGGGACAGGCAAAAAATATGGTAAGAATCTTTCAGTCACTTTGCTTATGGGGCCCGAACGAGCAGGCTTGGCCATATTTTTAGCCTGAGGACCGGGATCGATCCTGTCCACGAACCATAATGCTTTATTAGTTTTTCGCTATCTTAACACTAGACTAAGTAAAGTGCATGACGCCAAAGTTTCCAAAGTCTTACTTCAAATAAGATTACGGTCTCCTGGGATGTGACGTCATGTACTTTCGTAGATAAATACCAAAGTTACGGAGGACCTATGTACCAGAATATAATGTGTCTTGTCTTAAAGCTCGCAGTCTTAATATAGCCTATCCTGCATACCTCAAACGACATTCTTTACCAGGTGGAATTTCATTGTTTTTACGTAATATAGTTCAGAGTAAGGAAGGAGGGGTGAATGGAACTGATAAATGATAGAGAAAGAAAATATGGGGAGAAAAGAGCAAAGAAGGAATAAGGAATTATTACAGTTTAATTTAAAATGGCCGTGTGCTCTCAGTATCAAATAAACTCAATGATAATGACTCAGGCGTAGATGGGAGGATAATATTAAAATGGGTTTTCAAGAAGTGGGATGGGGGGCATGGACTGGATTGATATGGCTCAGGATAGGGACAGGTGGCGGGCTGTTGTGAATGCGGTAATGAACCTTCGGGTTCCATAAAACGCGGGGAGTTTCTTGACTAGCTGACGACCTGTTAGCTTCTCAAGAAGGAATCTGTTTCATGGAGTTAGTTAGTTAGTTAGTTAGTTGGTTAGTTAGTTAGATAATGACACTTTGTTCAAGACAGCCTGTATCAGCTATAAACATATACAGTGGAACCTCAAACTTCGAACACAATCCGTTCCAGGAGACGGTTCGACTTTCAAGTTGTTCGACTTTCGAGTTAAATTTACCCATAAGAAAAAATGTAAATAGAATTAATCAGTTCCAAACCCCCAAAATTTACCCAATATAAAACATTTTAAGTGCCTATTTCAAAAGCTCATATTGGTAAATAATGATAAAACAAGTATATTTAATTTCAATAACTGAAAATTTTTATTTATAATAGTACATACATAAAAAATATTGTATAATAATCAATCAATAATAATAGTAGGAGGGATATTACTGTTCACTGGAAGGTGAATTACCCTTCTTTCATCTGGACCAAGCAGAGAGAGAAGGCGACCACGTGACGACCACGTGATTCTTTGTTCGACTTTCGAGTTTTTGTTCGAGTTTCAAAACCGGATTTTCCTCGAATTTTTTGTTCGAGTTTCAAGTTGTTCGAACATCAAACCGTTCGAAGTTCGAGGGTCCACTGTATATTAATACGTTACGGTTTGTTTGCGACATAAAAATCTACTGAACTACCGAACGGATCTTTTCAAGACAGACATATTAGAAACCTTATAATTCGGTATTGATGGCAATCTCCTTTGTTTTCATTAATTCCTTATCAAAAAAATTGTTTTTAACAGAAACGCTAAAGTTAAAAATTGCTAGTGCTGCCTCTACCGGAAGCCATGGAAAGTATATTAAATATGTTAGCTTCCCTTGGTCTCCGTTGGTGGCAGCACGTAATCGTCAGGGGCTTGCACGAGCACTGCATAACAGCGGAAGTTATTGACTCTATCCTTATACCTAGGATTCAGTTATGTCCTTCAGATCCTGCCATTGTTTTCAGACTGTGCAGAAGAAGATTTCCGATCAAAATCGCGTTTGCTGTGACAGTCAGTAAGGCTAAAGGACAGACACTTAAACGTCTTGCAATATTTCTACCATCGCCTGTTTTTCCCCATGGCCAGCTGTATGTGGCATTTTCCCGATCCTCTCCATCTGACAACGTCGCTGCTGCAATTATTGAAGGGCATTGACAGCTTATAAAAAATGATGGACTGATAACATCATATATCGTATATGGAGAAGTCCTTTAAAACGTGAAATACATAAATAAATCTTGGCTGATTAAATATTTTATTGTTTCTACGTGTGAATTATTCGTACGGGTACAACTAGCAACCCTTAAATTATAGATTCGTGTCATTTTTTTCCTAACTTTCTACACTGTTAACTCTTACACAGTATCAACACTCAGCATAAGCAGAAATGCAAGGGACAATTCTGACAAAGATATTCTTACATAAATTCTGACATAAAGATATTCTGACAAAGATATTCTTACATAATTCTGACATAAAGATTTTCCGACCAAGATATTCTTACATAAATTCTGACATAAAGATATTCTGACAAAGATATTCTTACATAAATTCTGACATAAAGTTCTCCGCAGACATGCCATAAAGGTACATGGTGGAGTGTAGGTATAGTTCCACTCATTTTTAACCTCAGAACTAGATGGGGGTGAGTGGTCAGCTTCACGCACCGGCCGCATTACCTCTGGGAAAGTCCTCCTGGGAGGAAGAGCGAGACCAAGAGCAGGAGTTGACGCTTAGCAGGAGAGAAAAATCATTTGCTCTTGCCGGAAATCGAACCCCGGATTGTCCAGCCCTTAACCTAATCACTATACTGACTGAGCTATCCCAGAATCAGGTAGGATAAGTTATAAGATAAAATTAACTTTCTATTTCAGAATAAAGATGGTCTTTATTCGTCTCCCTATACTCGAAACCGCAGTCTTCATTTGGAGCATTTGGTTCGTAGAGCCCCGAGGTTTCATAAGCATAACGGGAGTCAGGGGTGTCAAAACATGGATAAGAACTTTCATGTACACAGAATGGTAATTCACGTTCCTTAGAGGGTTGGAAAACAGCAAATTTACCACTTATCGTAGACAACAGTATTACAAGACACAACAAAATACACACATACACAATCAGGGCTGAACAAAACTCGCTCGTGTGCCTGTCGGTTACGACAGGAAATTAAGGTAGAAGATTTGAGAAACTTTCCAGTTTATCGATTAATATTTTTCCCCCCATTTTATTTTACGATTTACTGACAAATGTCGCACAGTAAATTTAACAGTAATTCATATACTGCAGACGCATTACGTACTACTGTATGACATCAGCTAAAATTTTAATGGTAACATTTTTTTACATTATCTTCACCGTGCATTTTTCAACAAATCACAAATTACACACCAACAAAATGCACTATATTTCCACTTTTTATTCTTTAACCCCTACATATGTTTCGGCCTTTACAAGGCCATCTTCAGCGAGCTCGTAATGTACATTTACTTTACATCCAATGTTGTTGTCTGCTGTTATGTTATATATATCACATGTAGTCAAGTTTCATAACCATTTATATTACAGTTATTTACAATTTTATCTTTAAATATGGGGCGCGCTGTGGCGTAGTTGGTTGAGGCACTACGCTACAAACCGGAACGTCGCGGGTTCGATTCCCGATGGTGTCATTGGAATTAATTCCTTGACATAATCCTTCCGGCCGCACTATGGCCCTGGGGTCGACTCAGCCTCTAACAGAAATGAGTACCAGGAATATTTCCTGGGGGTAAAGGCGGCCGGTGCGTAGGGCTGACAACCTTACCACCTTCATGTGCCGATTGTCTAGAAATCTGGGAGCCTCAACCTTCTGGAACCCTAAGGGCCTGTCCAGGCCTGCAATGGGATTGCTTTTTTTTTATCTTTAAATATGGCCCTGTAAGGGTTGAAACATATGTAGGGGTTAAAGAATAAAAAGTGAAAATATAGTGCATTTTGTTGGTGCGTAATTTGTGATTTGAATGGTAACATTTTGACAGTTGCCGCCTGTAGCTATGACGTGACCAACCAACCCTCCTATCTTTCCACTCTTACATATTACAACCCTCGACAGTTATCGCAGAATCACGATTTCGCTGAATATTCAAGTCACGAATTTGCGAAGTTCTTAATACAGACGCACAACAATAACTTACGCTCTACTCTTACATATTACAACCCTCGTCAGTTATCGCAGAATCACGATTTCGCTGAATATTCAAGTCACGAATTTGCGAAGTTCTTAATACAGACGCACAACAATAACTTACGCTCCTATAGCGACTACGCTACGGGTTGGACGGTCCGCGGTTCGAATCCGGGCACGGGCAGCATATTTTTATTTTCCCCAAAACGATCATACCGCCTCTGTAACCCACCCAGCCTCCGGGTACCGGCGTTATTCTCGGGAGTAAAGCGGCCGGGGCGTGAAGTTGACCATTCACCTCCACCTATAGCCCAGTTTAAGACTGAGTGAATCTAAATCTCCGCTCCCCCTACATGCCTTCATAGCGCACACAGGGACAACTCCACCTTTACCTTTACCTTCTTGAGATAGATCTTAATATATTTTGTCGATAAAGTTAAACGGTGCAATGCCGATCGAAGCATACTTGCCTCCTGTAGTTTAGATCTATACAGATGATAGTAATACACCCTGTAGAAAAAAAATGTAGAATTTTTAATGTTAAATCTGGTGGTGCCGATCCCTGTGGCCACACAATCTAAGGCCTAGGACTGCGGGTTCGAATCCCGCCTAGGGCATGGATGTCTGTCTCTTATGAGTGTTGTGTGTTGTCAGGTAGAAATCTCTTTGACGAGCTGATCACTCGTCCAGAGGATTCCTACAGAGTGTGGTGTGTGTGTGTGTATAATTGTGTGTGACCTAGAAACCTCAACAATGAGGCCGTCTAGGTCCGACTAGGGCTGTTGCGTCACAAGAAAAAATCTGGTGATATATATATTAACTACTAGACTTTAAAGGGTTAATAACCCTACCATTCAAAGCTACATAGTCGAATATAATGCAGTGTAATGTTACATACACAACCGCAGATTATTTGGACACCCCTGAAGTGCCTTCCAAGTGTTCACACATCATTCCCAGGAGTCTATAAAGTAACGCTGTGATGGCAAATGAAATATGATCAGGAGAGAGGATTGGTGTTGCCGGTGAAAACAGTTGCACAATAGCTGCAAGCATCAGTGGCAATAACAGTAAAGGTACTAACTTGATACCTACTTAGGTTGTACAATAATTATATCACATATATGAATAAGGGAAGACACACATACGGCACGTAGCGTAAATGGTATACGTTCTGAGTATAAGGGGCTTAAGGGTAGAATGGAGGGGAATACACAACAGGATGTTTCGCAGTTTGTGTCACATGATAGCTCCCACGGTAGTGACGACAAAAATTAGTGTCTTCCGGTATATGACGCCGTGCAGTCTCGTAAATAATTTCCTACGTTTCGGAGGAGAAACTACTCCCTCCATTCTTGGGGTACAAAAATTCTTGTAGTTCGAACACTAAGTTCCCCCCCCCCCAAAAAAAGTTGGTACTTATCTACAAGTCTACACGTTGTCACGTACCACAAAAAAAGATTATTCACTTTACATTTCGTCCATACGATGCATTTATGTTTCCTGTATAATTCTTATAACAAACTGATTGTTTTCCTAAACAAAGGAGCAGCAATACGTCTTCTGTGAAGTATAAACAAATGGTAAAGGTAAAGGTAAAGGTAAAGCAATCCCTGTATAGGCTTGGACAGGCCCTGAGGGTTCCAGGAGGTTGAGGCTCCCAGATTTCAAGACAATCGACATGTGAAGGTGGTAAGGTTGTTAGCTCTACGCACCGGCCGCCTTTACGCTGTCATAACCTGCACTGTACATAAAGACAGATTATACCGCGCAGTAAACACACTCCGTCTCAGTTATACAAACCAGTCAGTTAATGTTGTACAGTGAAATAATCGCTGTTTGTTCTGAGATCCACACAAAACACATAAATACAGTCCGTACCGCGCAGTAAACACACTCCGTCTCAGTTATACAAACCAGTCAGTTAATGTTGTACAGTGAAATAATCGCTGTTTGTTCTGAGATCCACACAAAACACATAAATACAGTTCGTACCGCGCAGTAAACACACTCCGTCTCAGTTATACAAACCAGTCAGTTAATGTTGTACAGTGAAATAATCGCTGTTTGTTCTGAGATCCACACAAAACACATAAATACAGTCCGTACCGCGCAGTAAACACACTCCGTCTCAGTTATACAAACCAGTCAGTTAATGTTGTACAGTGAAATAATCGCTGTTTGTTCTGAGATCCACACAAAACACATAAATACAGTCCGTACCGCGCAGTAAACACACTCCGTCTCAGTTATACAAACCAGTCAGTTAATGCTGTACAGTGAAATAATCGCTGTTTGTTCTGAGATCCACACAAAACACATAAATACAGTCCGTACCGCGCAGTAAACACACTCCGTCTCAGTTATACAAACCAGTCAGTTAATGCTGTACAGTGAAATAATCGCTGTTTGTTCTGAGATCCACACAAAACACATAACTACAGTCCGTACCGCGCAGTAAACACACTCCGTCTCAGTTATACAAACCAGTCAGTTAATGCTGTACAGTGAAATAATCGCTGTTCTAAGATCCATTCAAAAAAAAAAATGAAAGTAACTTAGTGGTAAAACGCAGAATTTCTCAAATATTAGATTGTGTGGTATATATAATTACTGCTGGGCTTTAAATTGTTGACTAACACTAACTAAAACAAGCCACTTATATTAACGAAAACTAATAAAATCGCGTATAATACGTAACCTGCTACCCGCTACTGATATCACTAAGGTTTTCAAAGTCTCGAATACGCATTTTAAATTTCCATAACTGAAATTGGAAACCGCCGTACGCTTTCACGTGACACGGAATTTAATTAAATCACACCGTTAAAGAAATGACTTCCTCCTTTTGCATAGGGATTTTTAAAAAAGAACGGCCATTAGTCTCACTCGCAAATTACACAGTCAGTTAATGCCGTCTTGTCTATGTAAAGCCAACGACAGGGCAAAGCTATGCCATCTTTCTTCTTAAGGATATATCAGCAATTCTCAGAATGTTGGTGCACTTTGAAATAAAATATATTCTTACACATTCAACGGCGATTTTCATAACGCGCACTAATACCAAATTACATCTTAACACATGTTTTTAACATAGTTAGTATACTTTTTCTGTAAACGGGTGGGAAACTTAGTGTCTTCTCCTGCAGTGAAGAACATGCGAGTGAGTGTGTTTGACAAAATGATTTTTTTGTCTTTTTTATAGCTCGACAGCCCCTTGGGGACCTAGGCCGCCTCATTTTTCAAGGCTTCACGATCACACTCAGACACACCACACTCGGTATGACTCCTCTGGACGAGTGATCAGCCCGTCGCAGAGACCTCTACCTGACAACACACAACACTCACAAGAGACAGACATACATGAACCCGGCGGGATTCGAACCCGCAATTCCAGCAAGCGAGTGGCCGTAGACCCGAGCCTTAGACCGCGCGGCCACTGGGATCGGCTTGACAGAAGGATGCTACTACAAAATTAGTAACTAAAGAAAACACATCGTAAGGGGAATGGAGAAAATAATATCATGTGGATAGCCACAATTCTTACTTTTCAGCTCTCTTCTTGGACTTCTTGACTGAAGAAGGGAACGGTAGGTTGTCCTGAAACGTCGGTAAAGGACCACCACTCAACGCTGCGTAATTTCCCAGAGGAGCTCAGATCTCAAGAAATACATAAATACATTCTGTCGGTAGAAAACAAATTTTTTTGAGTGTTAAACCTCGTGGTACATATAGTAACCACTAACCTTTGGAAGAATAAAAATGTAAACATTATGCTACCGAGGAAACGCACCTACCTTGTTCAAGTTAATTTATTTTTGAGGTTAAACTGTCTTTTGTTACTTATACGGAGTGTTTTCCGTGTTAAGTACCGCAGATGAGCTAACTGGAAATTGATCAATGTATATACTTCCAGTTTACTTGTTCCGTAAGCCATTCTTACCCGCAAACTATAAAGAGATGTGGGAGAGGGAGATGGCAGAAGCACTGAAATGTTGGGAGAGTTAAACGTAATCCTCGCGGGCAATGTATAAAACCGCCAACATTATTCGAAAACAAATTCTTCGTCCTTAGCTTACAATCATCACCTTTATGGAAAAACATTTATTCCTGCAGGCTAAGTCAGGTTAAGGGTGAAGTTAATACAAGGGGGGGGGGGGGGGGGGGGCTTGGAAGAATGTTAAGTGGAAAGCGTGAGGCAAAACGTGACAAAATACACTGACCATCATTTTATCTGTCAAAACAGATACGTGAGTTCTGAATTTGATTTACTAATAGGGATAATACGTTGATTGCCATTGAACAGCTGCGGCTTAAATAACAAGATATAATCCTTCCGGTCGCACTATGACCCTGGGGTCGACTCAGCCTCTAACAGAAATGAGTACCAGGAATATTTCCTGGGGGTAAAGGCGGCCGGTACGTACTGCTAACAACCTTACCACCTTCATGTGCCGATTGTCTATAAATTTGGGAGCCTCAACTTCCTGGAACCCTTAGGGCCTGACAAGGCCTGTAATGGGATTGCTTGACCTTTAACAGAAGGTAAAGTTCAGAAGAACAGTCCAGAGGTTCAGAGGAGGAGTACAGGTGTAGCTCTATTCCTTAACCTCAGGGTTAGATAGGGATGGGTGAATAAAGTCACGCTCTGGCCGTTTTACCCCCGGGGAAAAGAAACCCTGTGGCCATTGTACAGGAGGCTGGATGATCAGCAGTGCCGGTCTGGACGGGTGCGGAAAAATTTCACCCCCCACGGGGATTCGATGCCCGGACCGTCCATCCCGTAACAACTCTCTATACCGACTGAGCTATCGCGGCCCACATACTTGCAACAGAACGAATTTTCGGTCGAAAAATAGGAAGAGAAGAAGTCTGCACGAAGAACTAGACATCGACTACATGTTAAAAAGGCTTGTAAAAGACTTGCTTTCGAATATCTTTATCGAAAATATTTTCCCCTTAATTTAACAGACCAAGTTCCACACCCATAAAAAATAGTGGTATAATTGATAGATGCCATCCTCACGAAGATGTATATTAGGATTATAGTCCTGCGGTATGTGACGCCGTGTACATTTATACACGAGTGGTAATGTTTAAAAAGAAATTACAGCCTCAATTTTGTACAGCCTGATGATACAGGCAACCGGGGTGCTCTGAAATGGTGGTCAGTCCTAAAAGACTGCACTCTTAACTCAGATTTTGAATTTATATATCTTAATCTTTAACTTTCATGACGAATAGAGAAAAATTCTAGAGTTTACCAGTATGTAGTCGCACTAGGCGTATCCGAGTAAGTATTCTGTATAGTGACAATGACTTTTCAGTCTGTCTTACCCGTTCTGCAAACATAGCAGGTTTGGTCACATGACCACGCCAGTTCCTCTTACATTTCCGCCTTCAAACTTACTGCAGAGATAAATAGCCTCAATCTCTGTGACGCGGCCAGTTATATCCACATCCAGTGTCAAGCTGTTTACATAACTTATCCCTCTCTGTCCATAAGCTACATACCTAGCTTCTAAAATGTGGCGTATGTGAAACTGTACATTCTATTCATGTCTCAGGTGTACTTTAAGAGATATTCCTTCGTAAGGACATAAAACACACACACGAGGCAGAGAATACGTATAACTACGAGAAATAGTAAATACAGGGTATACACAAAAGAATGGTGCGGTTTCTATACTAAATACATAGTAAACCGCACCATTATTTTGTGTATACCCTGTATGTAAGTAGTAAGGTGAAGGACAAGGTATTTACGTACACGCCATAATGGCAAATGAGGGAAGTGGAGGTATAGCGCCACACAATCTTAACGTCGGCACTAGATGGAGGTGAGTGGCCACCTTAAGGTCCCGAACCCCCATTGATTTAGTTCTAGGGAAACAGCTGTCGCTAGAAATTTAATAGGAGGCTGGATGGAACGCAGAGGCGGCCTGGACGCTTGGGAAGACAAGTCCATTCCTGGACTGTCCAGCCCGTAGCCTAGTCACTATATCGACTGAGCTACCCCGGCTCCATTAAACTATTTCTGAATATTTCTAAGAATGGTATACAGCAGTAAACGGTAATATTAAGTCAGTATCCACCTTCTTGAATTTGACGTGTGAAACATGTTGTTTAAGAAATTGTAAGATTCTAAGTGTTTGCGGCAACCAAAAGTGATGTCATTTTTCAAACAATCAGGCGTGTTATTTTATGGCCGAAGTTCGACGTTTCGGAGAAATATTCTGTCTCCATCATCAGGGAATAATTTAAAATAGTCCCTCGTGATGGGACTGGGTCCATTGCTGCCATCTAGAGCATGGAAGATCTGGCAACCTGTCCGACTGTTCTAGTAATCCTGTAAACAAGATTTAAAGTAAATTTCTTTCAGATGCTGCCCGATTTCCGGAAGACCTCTGCCTTTTTAGGGTTACGAGGTTTTGCCCTCTCGTCCTTCTGATAAGAGAAGAATGAAGATGAGTATGAAGCATTGACGGAATGATGTAGACAGGAAAAAAATCAAATTACGCAAAGAAAAACCTGTTCCAGTGCAATTTTGTTCACCACAAACTCCACATGGATTGGGCCAGTATTGAACACAAGTCGTCACGGTTTCTTATTAACACGTTGTTTATGAAGGTTGATCTCCGAAAGGAATTCCACAGTATGAAGTATTAATGAGTACAATCTTTAATGTTTATTAAGATGCTGTAACTTCTGTTGCTCGCCACTGGACCCAAGGTTCGCGGGTTCGATCCCGACCGAGGTCGATGGATTTTTAAGTGTGATAAAAATCCGTAGATTTACGGCATGTAAAAGAACCTTACGGGCATGAATAGAGATGTTTCGTAAGCAAAATTCAGATGGCTCTGGCAGTCACATCAGGCTGGTCACTCACTACATCAACGCACATGGCCATAGAAACCTCCGAGAGGAGGCCTCTATGCTCCGCGTTGGAGCGACAGGGATGGCTCTGGTGGTCACATCAGGATCGATAGAACAGCAGCGCGGCCAGTTGGCCAGTCACCAACCAATGCGCACGACCCAGTAACCTCGGAAAGAGGAGGCCTGAGCCCATATAGGGCTGTTGAGCCATGGTTATATATTTATTCTTTCTACGTGGGCGTTATTCACACCTGTACGACTAGTGTACATAATATTATATTACATTCACCGTGCATTTCATTCAAAATTTAACAACCAACTAAATGAACATTAATTGGAAATAATTTATAGTTTAATAAATTCCTCTAAATTCCCCCCTAGAGAAATTTATTAAACTACAAAATAATTCCAATAAATGTGCATTTAGTTGGTTGTTAAATATAGCACACATAATATCAGTTCCTACCTCGTAGTAAACCCTTAAGTTTCTAATACCAACACCAGTCAGAAGTTGTAAAATAAAATAATCATTATTGTTGTGGGAATCATACGCTACGTAATTGAACACTGTGAGAAAATTATGAACAAGTGGTACGTATTGTAACCATTGTACTGTAAAGGGAAAAGGGCATATTTATTCACTGGAGAAAAGTTTCCTCTGAATCGTTTGATGTGGGTTCCCCATTAGACATCCTTGGCAGTTGGCAAAAAAGAGAAAAAAATTGAATATATAAATAAAAAAAAAGGGAAAGCAGATAAATTAACAGAAATAGAGAAGTGGAAGAAAAGAGTGACGCAGGAGATAAGATGCAGAGATTGATGCAGTGAGACACAATCAGCTTGAAATTTGGCAGAATTGTTTTAAATCAATGGCTAAGTTTGTGTGCGAATTGTGACCAGTGAAAGACAGAACCTAAAATTTTACATCTGCAAACGTAAGGAAATTAGGAAATCTCAGAGAATCGCTGATCAGGTGGCACGAGGATAAAGAGGGAGGAAGAAAATAACTGTAATGTTTTTCTGACAAACAGAAAGAAGAATGAAAAAAAAAAGCCAAAATGAATAATAAGGACATTCTAATGTTGCATGGGGTTAATGTGAAACGTCAGCACTTACCGCCCGCTTTACCCTGTCTGAACACTTGTATTCAACACGTATCTAACCCTTTGTTTCTAGTTTTTTTTGTGATGGTTGGTCAGTGATGACAGCGCCACGCTGTGAGAGTAATAGCGCAACACGGCACACCTTGGGGTTCCAGCTACATCCGTGTCACATCAAGCATGTACACAGCGTTCACAACAGTCGAAAGAAGAAAATTTATATTAACTCATAATTCTTACAGTCAACACTTCCAGAGAAATATAAATGTAAAGTTACCCCTGTACCCTCCACAAAGGAATATGGGAAAGTGTAGGTATCGCTCCACTTATTCATAATTACTGTACTAGACAAAGCCATCAGCAGGCTGCATATCGGAATCAAAAAGATAAAATCAATATTTATAATTATAAAGTTGATAGGCATTCCGTGCAGTAAATATATGCAGTTGAATTTATTTACAACTTACTGCACTAGTTCAAATATAGAGGTAAATCCTACATGCTTCGGCCATTAAATGTGGTCATCTTCAGGGGTACATGTCACATAAAATTCATATATAGTTACAATATCCCATCGTCCTTGGTAAAAGATAAAATAAAATAAAATAAAAAATAAAATTTATATTTTAACATTTGTCAACGAAGATGGGGTATTTCAACTATATATGACTTTTGTGTGCCATGTATTCTCTGAAGATGTCCATATATAATGGCCGAAACATGTAGAAATAACCTATATACAGTGGAACCCGCTTATAACGACATCGGTTTATACGACACCTCGTCTACAGCGTCACACATTCTGTGATACAAATTAATTCCTCACTGTTAACCATAACATTATTCTCCTCGGTTATAACGATACTCGTTTATAACGACACTCGTTTATAACGACACAAAATATTCAGTCATTTTCATGACGTTATAACAGAGTTCGACTCTATATGAACTAGTGCAATAAGTTTAAAATAAATTCACCTGCAAATGTAATTATATTCAAGTTAAAATCTCAACTTGTTACATCAATTACAATTGTCTAATACGAATTAAAAAAAGTATATATGATTGTGTTTGACGGTAGTGTATTGGTCTTTTATTGTCCTTACATTCACTAGGGGATGAATCATCTCAAAGTAAGTGGTCAGCTTCACGTCCCGGTCGCTTTATTCCAGGAAAACATCTCCGCGTCCAGCCCGTAGCCCGCGTAGTCGCCGTTCTGATTTGAGTTACCCTGGACGCCTTTAGCTACGATATTCATAAATTTGTGCCAGATGTTTGTATTATTTCATGTCTGCTAACTCAGATGCACACATTGCCACAGCTACTCGTAACGATCCACACATTTCAACTGCCACAGCTACTCGTAACGATCCACACATTTCAACTGCAACAGCTACTCGTAACGATCCACACGTTTCAACTGCCAAAGATACTCGTAACGATCCACACATTTCAACTGTCACAGCTACTCGTAACGATCCACACATTTCAACTGCCACAGCTACTCGTAACGATTCACACGTTTCAACTGCCACAGCTACTCGTAACGATCCACACATTTCAACTGCCACAGATACTCGTAACGATCCACACGTTTCAACTGCCACAGTTACTCGTAACGATCCACACGTTTCAACTGCCACAGCTACTCGTAACGATCCACACATTTCAACTGCCACAGCTACTCGTAACGATCCACACATTTCAACTGCCACAGATACTCGTAACGATCCACACATTTCAACTGCCATAGATACTCGTAACGATCCACTAATTTCAACTGCCACAGCTACTCGTAACGATCCACACATTTCAACTGCCACAGCTACTCGTAACGATCCACACATTTCAACTGCCACAGCTACTCGTAACGATCCACACATTTCAACTGCCACAGCTACTCGTAACGATCCACACATTTCAACTGTCACAGCTACTCGTAACGATCCACACATTTCAACTGTCACAGCTACTCGTAACGATCCACACATTTCAACTGCCACAGCTACTCGTAACGATCCACACATTTCAACTGCCACAGCTACTCGTAACAATCCACACATTTCAACTGCCAAAGATACTCGTAACGATCCACACATTTTAACTGTCACAGCTACTCGTAACGATCCACACATTTCAACTGTCACAGCTACTCGTAACGATCCACACATTTCAACTGCCACAGCTACTCGTAACGATCCACACATTTCAACTGCCACAGCTACTCGTAACGATCCACACATTTCAACTGCCACAGCTACTCATAACGATCCACACATTTCAACTGCCACAGCTACTCGTAACGATCCACACATTTCAACTGCCACAGCTACTCCTAACGATCCACACATTTCAACTGCCACAGCTACTCGTAACGATCCACACATTTCAACTGCCACAGCTACTCGTAACGATCCACACATTTCAACTGCCACAGCTACTCTAACGATCAACACATTTCAACTGCCACAGCTACTCGTAACGATCCACACGTTTCAACTGCCACAGCTACTCGTAACTATCCACACATTTCAACTGCCACAGCTACTCGTAACGATCCACACATTTCAACTGCCACAGCTACTCGTAACGATCCACACATTTCAACTGCCACAGCTACTCGTAACGATCCACACATTTCAACTGCCACAGCTACTCGTAACGATCCGCACATTTCAACTGTCACAGCTACTCGTAACGATCCACACATTTCAACTGCCACAGCTACTCGTAACGATCCGCACGTTTCAACTGCCACAGCTACTCGTAACGATCCACACATTTCGGATTTCATACAAGCAGGGGATTTATTGAATATGAGTGCGACTAACAGTTCCATATAGTACTCGTACCTTGTTAGTTAGTTAGTAATATAATTAGAGTCGAACTCGGTTATAACGTCATGAAAGGGACTGAATATTTTGTGTCGTTATAAACGTGTGTCGTTATAACCGAGGAGTGTAATGTTATAGTTAACAGTGAGGAATTAATTGGTACCACAGAATATCTGACGTTATAAGCGAGGTGTCGTATAAACCGATGTCGTTATAACCGAGGAGTGTAATGTTATAGTTAACAGTAAGGAATTAATTGGTACCACAGAATATCTGACGTTATAAGCGAGGTGTCGTATAAACCGATGTCGTTATAACCGGATTCGACTGTAGTTAGTTCTATAACACGCTTTCTATTTTGTCCATTACAAGATACCTACAAAATGTGTGTCAGTTTTCACTGTCACTAATATGAGGGTGAAAATTGTACTAAAGCACTTTCATATGATCCATTCTTACGTTATATATATAGATGTTACAGGCTTACACGTAACATCAAAGAAATTTTAAGACGAAACAAAAAATCTCTCAAAAACAAATACCTCCACTTTTAAAAAGAGACGTTAAATCTTTCGATTTCATATTTTATTTAACGACATTTTAAATATCTCAGCCATTTGTCTTACAAAATGCAGGAACATCAGTAAATAATAAATTACAGATGATGTATGATGACAAAGATTTATTTAACGTTATATCCTAGAACTCGCATGAAGTGACTGTATAAACCCACGCAAATAGTCAATGAAGATATGCGGTATCCGTGTTACAGATTCCAATAAAGGATCTCATAAAAAAAAAGAGGCTGTTGTTAACAAACCTTATGTCTGCCCCTAACAAGGCTCGATGTTGTCCTGCAGCATAAAGTTTACTTAAACATGTAGTGACTATGTATGTATGTTACGCAACTGGCTGCACTGGCAATTTCACGGCTCATCAAAGTAACATACACACAGAGACACAGACGAGAGCGCGCAAGGAACAGAGTTACATTCGTTTTGGAACTCCAGGGAACGCTAAAACAACGTTACAAAGTCAGATGCGCCTGCAGGGTTGTCGGTGGAGACTGAGAACAACCAGACCAAATGACAAGGTCATGTTAAAAATTTATTCGTGTATGAGAAAGCAAAGAAAAGAAAAGAAAAAAAAAAGGAAACAGTCAATTTACGTATTCCGTCTGACACAAACTTTATTTGTTATTTCTTACTGTTGACACCGTGCATCTTGGTCATATTAAATTAAGTTATAAACCAACCGATGAACACTAAAACCACTTTTTAAGTAGCTTTATTATAAAATTGTTAAAATTGTACCCCTACACGTGTTTCGATCCTAGGATCATCGTCAGGGGGGTTTATTGCTAAAAGCTACAGTCACTTCAACACATGATTTAAAATATTCTATCTGCACTTTGAAACATAAGTTAAAATCTTGTAAAAAGATTCTCTGACTGTAGCTTTTAGCAATAAACCCCCCTGACGATGATCCTAGGATCGAAACACGTGTAGGGGTACAATTTTAACAATTTTATAATAAAGCTACTTAAAAAGTGGTTTTAGTGTGCATCGGTTGGTTTATAACTTAATTTATTTGTTATTATTTTCTAAAACACTACATGTTTCGACCAAGCCGATCATAATCGGGTGTTTATTTTATACAAAAACTTTAAAACTCATAAGTAAAAATGTAAAATTTTGCGAGATATCACAAATTATATAAACTATAAACTATAAATCGCATCGACTTTTAGTTTTTGGTGTTGTGTCATTTAATAAGAACGGCGTGGTGTATAATCTCAAAATTAAAATTTAAAAAAAATTTTTGGCAATTTTTTTTTTGTGGTGAAGGGCCCCGCAGCAGATGCTACGGACGCACCGCAGCATTGAGACTTATTGTGCAATCCTGTGATGAAAATGATTCGTTTTTCTTTTTCCATTTTTCCAAGTAATGGATCACCGGTGCAATGAAATTGACAGGGGAAAACCGAAGTACTTGGAGGAAAAACCTGTCCCAGTGCCACTTTGTCCACCACAAATCCCACATGGACTGACCTGGGATCAAACCCGGACCTCCGCGGTGAGAGGCCGGCCACTAACAGCCTGAGCCATGGCACGGCCCTAATTTGTTCTTCATTTTCCTTTCATTTTATTCCCTTCTTTGTTTCTATCTTTCTTCCTTTCTTACTACCTCTATCTTTTTTTTTCTACCATTATTTGCTTCTATTTATTTCTTTCAACAGAATAAATTATATTTTGTTTCGATTACAATCGAGATGGACGACTGAGAAATTGGGGCTCCGTTCTCGGCGCTGCTAAGACATTTCTTTCCTCCAAAGCGTCTCGACGGACTTTGGAATCCACCCATTCTCCTTCCTACTAAAGATTTACTCGATGCCTTTTATCATTTTCGTTACTGCACATTAGGCATAAAGCTAACCACTCATCACCATCTAATGCCGATGTCAAGAATGCATGGAGATATACCTCCATTCCACGCTTTCACATCGTAGAACAATATATATAGGGCATACACAAAAGAATGGTGCGGTATCAATATATATTCATATTGAAACCGCACCATTCTTATGTGTATGCCCTGTATTTGATCGCAACTGTTATTTTGTTTCACGTTTCCTTCAAACGTGACGCATTTATTTGTTTGAAGTAAGTAACAAAATATTTAGAAATAGACTTTGCTTTCTAGCAAGTTTTCACGCTATCTAAAAACACTAATAGGGTTCAGCGATTGCCATTAATTCTTCACTCAGACTTACACATATCAAGAGAGTGTTTTCGTAGCTTAGTAAGCAAAGACGCTGTTTCTGCTTCCACACACAATTAGCGATAGGTCATAACTCTCAATTTATTTTTAAATATAAACTTCAATTAGGGACATTCTGATGAACTTAAGAGAAGCACCAGCCCAATAATCGACAAGATAACTCTGTCCTTTGACGAAACATTGACTTTCTGACACCACTCAACTTTATAGGTCATATCTTATGCGAGCTACTTTATGCTGGCTTCGGAGACGTATAAAACTGAGGTGAAGAGGAGGGAATGCGGGGTGTTAGTGTGTGTGTGTGTGTGTGTGTGTGTATGTCTCAACACAAGACCCTACGATAAGAACTTTGATAGAATTTTTTTTATTACGAGACTAAATTCTGATTTTATTTGGACAAAAATTTGAGGTTCGCACAGCTTTGGTTTCGAGGACTTTGGGCTTCTGTAACATCCCAGAAGTTTCAAGCTCAATTTAGTCTTTCAGACCACGCACAGTGGCAACACTGACTGTTCAGTTCCGGTCTACAGAGCATTAACACAATTAACTAATATGCAAGTGTAGTTCTAATAGAGTAGACCCATTTCACAAAAATCTAGGAACCACCTCAAAATCTTAAGCCCCAGACGGGTGATACGAAGCAAGAGCCATACAGAGGACATACAAGTACGAGATGCCGCATTATAAAATTTAGTCCCCGCGGGGGTATGGTACCACGGATTTGTGAACGCCCCGTTTTCATACAGTTCTAATTTGAACACTGCCTGACGCCATCTTCAGTTATTAGTGACTATGCTCGTATCCCTGATGACGCCACAATCGTGCCGAAACAGGTAGCCTTACGTATGAAGCTACAACCGTGCCGAAACAGGTAGCATTACGTATGACGCTACAACCGTGCCGAAACACGTAGCCTTACGTATGAAGCTACAACAGTGCCGAAACACGTAGCCTTACGTATGACGCTACAACAGTGCCGAAACACGTAGCCTTACGTATGACGCTACAACAGTGCCGAAACAGGTAGCATTACGTATGACGCTACAACAGTGCCGAAACAGGTAGCATTACGTATGACGCTACAACCGTGCCGAAACAGGTAGCCTTACGTATGAAGCTACAACCGTGCCGAAACAGGTAGCATTACGTATGACGCTACAACCGTGCCGAAACAGGTAGCCTTACGTATGAAGCTACAACCGTGCCGAAACAGGTAGCATTACGTATGACGCTACAACAGTGCCGAAACACGTAGCTTTACGTATGATGCTACAACAGTGCCGAAACACGTAGCCTTACGTATGACGCTACAACAGTGCCGAAACAGGTAACCTTACGTATGACGCTACAACAGTGCCGAAACAGGTAGCCTTACGTATGACGCCACGACCGTGCCGAAACACGTAGCTTTACGTATGACGCTACAACAGTGCCGAAACACGTAGCCTTACGTATGACGCTACAACAGTGCCGAAACAGGTAACCTTACGTATGACGCTACAACAGTGCCGAAACAGGTAACCTTACGTATGACGCTACAACAGTGCCGAAACACGTAGCCTTACGTATGACGCTACAACAGTGCCGAAACAGGTAACCTTACGTATGACGCTACAACAGTGCCGAAACACGTAGCCTTACGTATGACGCTACAACAGTGCCGAAACAGGTAGCCTTATGTATGACGCTACAACTGTGCCGAAACAGGTAGCCTTACGGATGACGCTACAACCGTGCCGAAACAGGTAGCCTTACGTATGACGCCACGACCGTGCCGAAACACGTAGCTTTACGTATGACGCTACAACAGTGCCGAAACACGTAGCCTTACGTATGACGCTACAACAGTGCCGAAACAGGTAACCTTACGTATGACGCTACAACAGTGCCGAAACACGTAGCCTTACGTATGACGCTACAACCGTGCCGAAACACGTAGCCTTACGTATGACGCTACAACAGTGCCGAAACACGTAGCCTTACGTATGACGCTACAACAGTGCCGAAACAAGTAGCCTTATGTATGACGCTACAACAGTGCCGAAACAGGTAGCCTTACGTATGACGCTACAACGGTGCCGAAACACGTAGCCTTACGTATGACGCTACAACGGTGCCGAAACAGGTAGCCTTACGTATGACGCTACAACAGTGCCGAAACACGTAGCCTTACGTATGACGCTACAACGGTGCCGAAACAGGTAGCCTTACGTATGACACTACAACCGTGCCGAAACACGTAGCCTTACGTATGACGCTATAACAGTGCCGAAACAGGTAACCTTACGTATGACGCTACAACAGTGCCGAAACACGTAGCCTTACGTATGACGCTACAACCGTGCCGAAACACGTAGCCTTACGTATGACGCTACAACAGTGCCGAAACACGTAGCCTTACGTTTGAAGCTACAACCGTGCCGAAACACGTAGCCTTACGTATGACGCTACAACCGTGCCGAAACACGTAGCCTTACGTATGACGCTACAACCGTGCCGAAATACGTAGCCTTACGTATGACGCTACAACAGTGCCGAAACACGTAGCCTTACGTATGACGCTACAACCGTGCCGAAATACGTAGCCTTACGTATGACGCTACAACAGTGCCGAAACACGTAGCCTTACGTATGACGCTACAACCGTGCCGAAATACGTAGCCTTACGTATGACGCTACAACAGTGCCGAAACACGTAGCCTTACGTATGACGCTACAACAGTGCGAAACACGTAGCCTTACGTATGGCGCTACAACAGTGCCGAAACACGTAGCCTTACATATGCACATATTGACACAAAGTGCTCTGAAGTGACTGAAATATACAGTTGTGATTTAATAATATTAATTACAAAACGACACAAAATTTCATCAGCGCTAAGCAGGTCAAAGTTGTTTTAGCGTTTGAAAAACAACCTGACAATTTTAAATAGCGCAATTTATGTCTTATGTACGCTGTAATTAGTAATTTTACTCTCAAAAATTTATTTTTCGTGTATTGTGTTCCTTAATACATTATGTAAATACAATACAACAAACCGGGTCACCTCGTGTGTGTTTAACAAATACATGTTGAAACAACAACTTTCAATTGGCGCGCTCTTTGTAAGACGTGGATTTACTTTCCTGTATACGAACACAAACATAGTCATATATTGGTTGTTTACACAAATGACAGTCACAACACGTATAGCTGCTACCTCTGAAAACTGTAACTAAGTTTAGAAATCTGTTCACAACGCTCATTGTTAAGTCTCTCGTATTCAGTCGAAGGAAGAATTCCTTGAATTCAAAACAAAAGAAAAGCAGCGACAGAACGGCGTTGTCTGAAGAATAACGACCAGCTTGCGTCTTGTATGAGAGAGCAAAGTGCATGAATGGACAAAGGGAGGAAGAGCGTGAGGACAAAGAACACAAGTTTTGAAGCTTGCACGTACTAAGAAAACTGAAGCAAGAGGCTAAAAACAGAAAATGGAATAACTCCTTTAGCTAATCAGGTTTCAGTCGGAACAACAGCGAAGTGAAGTCAAACTCGGTTATAACGTCACGAAAGGGACTGAATATTATGTATCGTTATAAACGAGTGTTGTTATAACCGAGGAGTATAATGTTATGGTTAACAGTGAGGAATTAATTGGTATCACAGAATATCTGACGTTATATACGAGGTGTCGTATAAACTGATGTCGTTATAAACGGGTTCAAATTTCTTTACAGTGCCGAAACGTATGTTTGATAAGTACTTTCAGACGAAATACAGAAAAATAGGTCTGGAGATCGTAGGTGTGATGGCACCGATTTCCTCTGCAGATTTTACACCGGGCGTTTCGGGATCCTGATCCCATTATTGCAGAAGTAGACACGTGCAAATCTTTCTAACTGAACAAATCACTAGGCTGCAGGATAAGTTTTGGATCTCGCAGGTTCATTACCGACTACACGACGTCCTTTGTTTGATTGAGTACATTAAATTAAGTACAATATATTAACACTTTAAAGCACAGTGGTCACTGTGTCCACAGTGGTCACTGTGTCCACCACCTGATAGCACATTTCATTAATTTATTTATATGATTATCTCAAGCAGCATTAAAAGAGGCAAATTTCCGATGAGGAAGTCTCTTAGAAGGTGGGAATTACAGTATTCAATTTCATTAAAAAAAAAAACTTTAGGCTTGAAAGGCGTAACGGCCCGAAATTAGTCGCAATTGAACATTTAGCACCTGTTATAGGAAAAGAATACAATTCTTTCTGCATCATACAAATAAGAGGTAAATAAAACAAATTATTGCGTTATATGAGGAAGACGAAGTAAGCAGCTACTCGATGACCTTGAAAAAAAGAGAAAATGTTAGAAATTGAAAGACGAAGCTCTTGATTTAAGGTTTCAGTTCATACCTCACAGTAAACGCATTACGACACCATTATAAAGACCGAGAGGTTAATGTTGTTAAAAGAAAATACCTACACTTCTGAGAAAAACACAAATCACGGAAATCATTCTGTGGGTAAATGCAGGGTTACCTATGTTAAACCACGGGGTACATATGTACTTTAAAAGGTTGAGCTGGACGGTCCGGGGAATCGAATCCCGGTGGGGGCGAGATTTCTAGCACACGTCAAGACCGGCCCTGGGGCCCACCCAACCTTCTATACAATGAGATACCGAGTCTCTTTCCCGGGGGTAAAGCGGGCGAGGCGTGGAGTTGACCACCCACCCCCATCTAGCGCCGAGGTTAAAGAAACAGTAGAGCTATACCTCTACTCCCCCTCTGGGCCTTCATGGCCTGTTCTAAGGAGAACTTTACCTTTAACGGTAGAACCCAGTATTTCCGGTAATTACACCAAGCTTCTAGGTTTTATATCGAGTACAGTAATGAACCAATGTCCCATTACAGCATAACCGCCACAAACTGTCACGTCTCTGCACACGTCTGCAGCATGTCAGTGATCCATGGCACCAGCTGGCAGACGAAGCTGATTTCGAAGAAATACGTAAGATGTGGGTACTGTTATAACAGCAACAGTGTTTTGTTAGTAACGCAATCGGTAGTCTGATATAGTCCACACACAGCAGCTGCTTCAGCGGGGAGTCCTAGCCGCAGGAATCTTGCCTTACTGCTTGACTTTGTTCAAGTTGCAGCGCCCGTAGACACAATACAGCACTGATGCCTTACATTCTGACCTTCTTGACCTTTTCTCTTCTCGAATTTATTTTCTTCTCTGATTCCTCTCCTTCCTTTATTTGATTTTCTTGCTTCCTCCATCTCTTATAAGTTTTTTGCCTTTATTTAATTAAGTATTTGATAAATCTCGACTGTTCCTTCTTGTCATCTCTGTTTCTTACTTTAACCCTTTAAAGCCCAGTGGTTACTTTATGTACCACTACGTTTAACATTCACAAATTCTACGTTCTGCCCACACAGTGTATTTATGTGTTTTGTGTGGATCTCAGAACAAACAGCGATTATTTCACTACATAGCATTAACTGACTGGTTTGTATAACTGAGACGGAGTGTGTTTACTGCGCGGTACGGACTGTATTTATGTGTTTTGTGTGGATCTCAGAACAAACAGCGATTATTTCACTGTACAACATTAACTGACTGGTTTGTATAACTGAGATGGAGTGTGTTTACTGCGCGGTACGGACTGTATTTAAGTGTTTTGTGTGGATCTCAGAACAAACAGCGATTATTTCACTGTACAGCATTAACTGACTGGTTTGTATAACTGAGACGGAGTGTGTTTACTGCGCGGTACGGACTGTATTTATGTGTTTTTTGTGGATCTCAGAACAAACAGCGATTATTTCACTGTACAGCATTAACTGACTGGTTTGTATAACTGAGACGGAGTGTGTTTACTGGGCGGTACGGACTGTATTTATGTGTTTTGTGTGGATCTCAGAACAAACAGCGATTATTTCACTGTACAGCATTAACTGACTGGTTTGTATAACTGAGACGGAGTGTGTTTACTGCGCGGTACGGACTGTATTTATATGTTTTGTGTGGATCTCAGAACAAACAGCGATTATTTCACTGTACAACATTAACTGACTGGTTTGTATAACTGAGACGGAGTGTGTTTACTGCGCGGTACGGACTGTATTTATGTGTTTTGTGTGGATCTCAGAACAAACAGCGATTAGTTCACTGTACAGCATTAACTGATTGGATTTTATAACCGACTGAGTGTTTACTGCGCGGTACGGACTGAACCTTTAAATATAATCCAGGTTATTCCCAGTATTTAAAGGGTTACAATGCCCCCTTTTTTTCCTTAGTTGTAATATTTCATGGCTGGAGTTCTGCCCTGAGGATGGAAGCAGCAAATTTTTTCCAGAAACTTTATACCCATCTAGCAGACTACATGGTGTCAAGATACCAAAAGACACAGACAGAAAGAATGATAAAGGCAAACGAAAAGGGAGTAACAGTAAAGTCAGCGGACAGAATGTCTGATCAATTAAGTCCAACGCTGACAGGTACCTAAATTAATACCTGCAACAACCACACGCTCCCTTGGAATATAGGACAAATGCCACCAGCCTGTGTTGGGGCAAGCAGACAATGTAACCTCACCGCGTACCGTCCCCCCCCCCCCCCAAAGAACGGTGTGAGGCTGATTGAATATCCGACATCCCGATGGCAAATGTCCAGTATGATGTGGCCGTTCGTGTTGCTGGCCTTTCCCACACTGACAACATGAAGAATGAGTTTCTAGACTGAAGTCAATTAGCGGACGTGAAAAATGCCACCTATGAGGTTCACCCCACAACATGAATAGAGAAAAATTCAATTTGTGATCAATCTCTGCCCTGTACGCTCTGCACTGCTGCAGAATGCAGCGCAGAGCAAATCTACAGAATGTAAAGTACAGATTTCAAACTTACGTCGTATAGCCCTCTGAAGACGTTCGTCTGAATATTTAACCTCTTAAAAGGGTGTCAATTAACGACGCTATCACTCCCATCTTCAAGGGTCATGCAGTCTTGACCCTTGAAGATGGGACAGATAGGTTGTCCAGAAACTCGGTAACGATAACTCTACGCCGCGTAACATCCCAGAAGAGCAAATATCTCATTCAAACTATGGCGGAAGCCTGAAATCATATACTATGGCTGAAA
The DNA here is from genome assembly GCA_021186555.1 of Reticulitermes speratus. Taxonomy (NCBI): domain Eukaryota; kingdom Metazoa; phylum Arthropoda; class Insecta; order Blattodea; family Rhinotermitidae; genus Reticulitermes; species Reticulitermes speratus. The sequence goes on from JAJKFL010000427.1 coordinate 4,375,241, forward strand.
TGTATCAACTTTTGTAGTCGTAAAGGCAAGGGTAAAGTTCTCCCTAGAACGGGCCATGAATGCCCAGAGAGGGAGTAGAGGTATAGCTCTACTCTTTCTTTAACCCTAGCACTAGATGAGGGTGGGTGGTCAACTCCACGCTCCGGCCGGTTTACCCCCGGGAAAGAGACCCGGTACCCATTGTATAGGAGGTTGGGTGGGCCTCAGGGCCGGTCTGGACGAGTGCGGAAAATCTCGCCACCACCGGGATTCGATCTCCGGACAGTCCAGTCCCTAGCGAGTCGCTATACCGACTGAGCTATCGCGGCCCACACTTTTGTACTGGTGAATTTGTTAAAATCGGCCTTAAATATTTGAATTCTGCTACCACAATATTAATTAAATCTCGCATTGGAGGCGGTCACTATTGAAAAAAAATAGCTTCATCAGCTGATAATGAGTGTGGAAACACACACCTACTGTTTAAATACTTATGGGATTGTGAATACTGATACTGAAGCTATTTACGATATCCGTATGCTGTATAGAAGTATGACCCAACATGGCACTGTCAGTTCTGACAGCAGTCTGTCGATCTCGACACACTTCAGGTTGCTGCATTCTTCACTGTTTTAGGAAGCACAGAATAATGTATTGAGCAAAGAGCCAGTTCGTGTTTGTTGGTTTTGGATATTTTCAGCAAAACATGGCTGTCAAATGCTGCTCTGTTCACTGTACGTGTCTAAACTTATCATACTTCAAATGACACTTTCCAAGGGCCACTCAATTGTCACACTACACTGATTACCTGTCTATGGAGGAAGGAGGGCCCTCCGAAACGTCGGTAACATACACAAATCTCAAAGATGTCATGACGCCTGTAATAAAAGGAACAGACCGTATATTATTTTTCGTCTTTAAAGGGTTAGTTCTTTAAAGACGCAAAATAGCTTCAATTATATTTAAAGACCCAGTCCGTACCGCGCAGTAAACACAATACACCTCCGTTATACAAACCAGTCAGTTAATGTTGTACAGTGAAATAATCGCTGTTTGTTCTGAGATCCACATAAAACACATAAATACAGTCCGTACCGCGCAGTAAACACACTCCGTCTCAGTTATACAAACCAGTCAGTTAATGTTGTACAGTGAAATAATCGCTGTTTGTTCTGAGATCCACACAAAACACATAAATACAGTCCGTACCGCGCAGTAAACACACTCCGTCTCAGTTATACAAGCCAGTCAGTTAATGTTGTACAGTGAAATAATCGCTGTTTGTTCTGAGATCCACACAAAACACATAAATACAGTCCGTACCGCGCAGTAAACACACTCCGTCTCAGTTATACAAACCAGTCAGTTAATGTTGTACAGTGAAATAATCGCTGTTTGTTCTGAGATCCACACAAAACACATAAATACAGTCCGTACCGCGCAGTAAACACACTCCGTCTCAGTTATACAAACCAGTCAGTTAATGTTGTACAGTGAAATAATCGCTGTTTGTTCTGAGATCCACACAAAACACTTAAATACAGTCCGTACCGCGCAGTAAACACACTCCGTCTCAATTATACAAATCAGTCAGTTAATGCTGTACAGTGAAATAATCGCTGTTTGTTCTGAGATCCACACAAAACACATAAATACAGTCCGTACCGCGCAGTAAACACACTCCGTCTCAGTTATACAAACCAGTCAGTTAATGCTGTATAGTGAAATAATCGCTGTTTGTTCTGAGATCCACACAAAACACATAAATACAGTCCGTACCGCGCAGTAAACACACTCCGTCTCAGTTATACAAACCAGTCAGTTAATGTTGTACAGTGAAATAATCGCTGTTTGTTCTGAGATCCACACAAAACACATAAATACACTGTGTGGGCAGAACGTAGAATTTGTGAATGTTAAACCTCGTGGTACATATAGTAACCAGTGGGCTTTAGAGGGTTCATGACATAACACCTGCACGAATAATGTCTCCCGCAATCCATTCCTAACAACATTTCGTTAGAAATAGCACCTTTTGCACATACATACATACATAAATACAATACATACATACACACATTCATACTACATATATACATTTATGTCACTGAAAGGGTGTAGGACTTTGTGCTGATGCCTGGCCACAGCGAATTCTCTCTATATGCTAAAGAGGTCACGGATATGTCGTTCTTATCTCTGCATACCACAAGACTGAAGTCCAAGCCTTTCATCTGCCGACTGTGATCAAAGCAAATGAAGCACTTGTTAATCTAGTTTCCTAGACACAAGACGCAATCAAGTCCACTCCGCTGTCAAAAATCCCCACACGTCACTGAGCTTTTCATACGCGAAAACAGATTGCAGCAAGGCAAGGAGTTTCATGAGGCTCCGATGAGGACGTCTTGGTTTATAGACGAAAGAGATGTGATCATCGGATTTAGCCTACGTAATGACAGACTCGAGGATTGGAAGGCTGTAGAACAGTTTGGTTATGGCCGTGCGACAAAATGGTGGTTCGGGGACGTAACAATTCAGGCGTGCTTCGTCAAATACCTTTAAGACATTAGGAAAATTTGTTTCGACATAAAACTGTGTGATTTATTTTAATCTGTTATTGCGTTTGAAACGTTTCAGCTCAAATAAATATTTCATGACTCACGATTGAGGTATGCGTAGAAACACATGCAGATTTTCATGAACAGCATTTATCATTTATTGCAGTGGTATTCAACCTGGGGTACGCGTACCCCCGGGGGTATGCGAAGACATCTTATGGGGTACGTAAAATTAAAAAAAAAATATATATTATTTCATGATAAACACTGAATAATCAGGGCCAGATTTAGGGTTAGTCACAAGAGACCGGACGTAAGGACATGCGATTTGGGAGCGCCATTTTTTTCTCTCTCTCTCTCCTTTATGCGATTCTTATCTGGGCGGCTAGTTTCATTTTATTCCACATAGTGCATATAATTTTGCTTTGCTAAAATACTTATGTTCCTTTATTAATTTTTATATGATAGACAATAATATATTTGTTATTTAACAGCTTGACTCTCCTTTTTCTCATTTAAAACTTATTATTTAATACATTATTTTGGATGTAATTTATTTAACTTATTTTAGATGTAGATTATAGACTGTGTATAACTTGAATTATGCACCAACAACTTTGGGGGTACAAAGTTGAAGAGAAATTATATCTGGGGGTACGTGAACAAAAAAGGTTCAATATCACTGATTTATTTTCTTACGATTACAACGAAAATTAAAACTTTTTCAACACAGTACATCAAATATTAAGAGCCAAAGTCTTCTGAGATGTGGGCTGTGTCATTGGGTAAATACTTATCGACGTTTCAAATACAAGAACCTTCATCTTCAGGGTAAAGCAGTACAATAAGAGTAGCCATCATCCAACCAATAAACAAGCTAACAACGCACACAACGACCATCGTAACATCCCAGAAGACTTAAGTCTTCAGCCACATCTCTGTGAGAATCTCAAAATTTTCAAAATGTAATAAATCTGTTCGAACAAAATTCCATGACAATTCGTCCAGTGGTTATAAATTATTTTCTATTCGGACAGATAAACATGGCAAAGATAAGGCGCACATTTTTGCAAGCTTTTGTTGTAAATACAATTACAGACGTTTCGGGAGAAATAACTGCCATTAAAGATTTGATATGGTCATACACGAAGATGACGTCATTCCTAAGCTGCGAGCAGTTCCAGAACTGAAAACATGAAACGTGCACTGATAGTTTATTATTTATTTATTTAATAATCACCTTTCTTCTGCTAAAATTTTAAAATAAACATTATTTTTAATAAATTTCAAAATGTTCTGACGACGGTATATAGCATTGAGAACCAATTGTCTTCTGGACTTTGTCCATCGTCCTGGATAAAATATAAAAATATAAAATCACGACGTTTCGGGAGCTGCTTCTTCTTCCGTCTTCAGGTGAAGGGAGGGGAGACACCTACTCAGATGGGAAACACCTACTTATCGGCTGAAGTTGTCCAGTGATTGAGATTAGCTCTGTCTAAAGGACCCATCTGAGTATGTGTCTCCCCTCCCTTCACCTGAAGACGGAAGAAGAACCAGCTTCCGAAACGTCGTGATTTTGTATTTTATCCGGACGATGGGCAAAGTCCAGAAGACAGTTGGTTCTTGATATTTTAAATGTTACAGGAATACGAAGAGTAGACTTGAAATTCCGGGGCATTCATTATGCTTCCCCACGGATATCAGAGTTCTTCGGGAGGCTTTGTAGACTCACGCTCTCACCATTTGTAGACTCACACGCTTATCATTCTAGAATCCGTGAGTTCTATCAGGGCGACAAGAGAATATTAATTAGTAAGATTAATGACCCTCACACACCAGAGGTGCTGGCGAGATATTGATGCACGCCAACAACTCATTATTGCATTTAATACTCGCACATCTCAAGTAAATCATAAGGCTAATTAAAGTTTCTAATAGCAGTAGCTCTGATAGCCATTTCATGGAATTTGACCTCAAAATACAAGTGGCATAAGGAACATTATCAATTCTTTGAATATTCAAAAATAAAGATTACGTACGTCAATTATATGAATATTTATTTCCTTATGAACAAGATATTAATGATAAAGGAAATACTAAATAATTTTCTTATAAAATATTTACTTTCCTTATTTATCTTTTTATTGTTTTTCCTTATTATTTTAAGCTCCATTTCACTTATAAATTCATTATCCACTGTCATCCAATCATTCGACACTTAAGTCTTCAGTCACTAAACAAATTCTAGAAATTCGATCCTCCTAAATTCTCCGTCTATTTGCCATAACAATTACAAAAAAATCTCAGATGCGACACCGTTCAGTCTGGTAATATTCTTCTGAAACTTGAGTGAAGTACCACCAAGTTACACGGCGTCCCAACCCCAAGATGACATCATCACACTGTCTGCCACGAGATCCTCAAACCTCGCCCAGATTAGTCTTGTTACAATATCCGTTACTGGAATATATTAAGTGGAGTTTCTGTTTGAATGTGGGTAGAACAATGGTGCCCTCTATTTTGTGTAATTATTTTGGAGTTGTGTATTTATTAGGTGTAGCCTCTCCGAATATAAAAGTTGAATCATAATGATCTTATTTTAAATATAACAATACGTACGTAACAATAAGTTAGTCACGACTAGTTTAAGTTACTTGTTATATTTTGTACCAAGACAGTGTATAGTTGTTACAAATTTGAGGCCTCTTTTAGCCAGCAGCGAAGTCTTCACAGAGTTTTAACCTTGATGTGAGTCTGGGGTTTAAATTCCAAATACTGCCCAGGACGAAGGGGTTTTAAATTCCAACTACTGCCCAGGACGAAGGAGTTTTAAATTCCAACTACTGCCCAGGACGAAGGGGTTTTCAATTCCAACTACTGCCCAGGACGAAGGGGTTTTAAATTCCAACTACTGCCCAGGACGAAGGGGTTTTAAATTCCAACTACTGCCCAGGACGAAGGGGGTTTAAATTCCAACTACTGCCCAGGACGAAGGGGTTTAAATTCCAACTACTGCCCAGGACGAAGGGGTTTTAAATTCCAACTACTACCCAGGACGAAGGGGTTTAAATTCCAACTACTGCCCAGGATGAAGGGGTTTTAAATTCCAACTACTGCCCAGGATAAAGGGGTTTTAAATTCCAACTACTGCCCAGGATGAAGGGGTTTTAAATTCCAACTACTGCCCAGGATGAAGGGGTTTTAAATTCCAACTACTGCCCAGGATGAAGGGGTTTTAAATTCCAACTACTGCCCAGAACGAAGGGGTTTTAAATTCCAACTACTGCCCAGGACGAAGGGGTTTTAAATCCAACTACTGCCCAGGACGAAGGGGTTTTAAATTCCAACTACTGCCCAGGATGAAGGGGTTTTAAATTCCAACTACTGCCCAGAACGAAGGGGTTTTAAATTCCAACTACTGCCCAGGACGAAGGGGTTTTAAATTCCAACTACTGCCCAGGACGAAGGGTTTTTAAATTCCAACTACTGCCCAGGACGAAGGGGTTTTAAATTCCAATTACTGCCCAGGACGAAGGGGTTTTAAATTCCAACTACTGCCCAGGACGAAGGGGTTTTAAATTCCAATTACTGCCCAGGACGAAGGGGTTTTAAATTCCAACTACTGCCCAGGACGAAGGGGTTTTAAATTCCAACTACTGTCCAGGACGAAGGGGTTTTAAATTCTTAGTACCTTTAAATGCATTCAGGACCGCACAGTGCACTAAGGATCTACATTATAACGGCCTAACCTTCGTAGAACTAAACTCTACTGGGAGATGGAATTATACGAATTCGAGAAGGAGACGGGGGATTAGAACAAAAAAAAACTTATTATTAAGTGTACGTACCAGAGACCTTAAGAACCTGATAGTCGCTCAGTTTGTCAAAATAATTCGTGATATTCTTGTACACAAATTGTTTATTAATATACGACCTGGAGTTCTCACGACAGTGGATAAAGAGAATGGGTCTTCTGGGAT